>CM050172.1:102902613-103045113 GCA_027410445.1 Discoglossus pictus | reverse complement strand
TTGCAGAGTAACCAGCACCAATCACTGGGATGGCTTCTCCTCTGTCTGGGTCCCTATGTATGTTAGACGGTCCGGCTAGTGACACATCTCCATCCTCTGAGCCAGTCAGATCCACTGTGTTCCTCGCACGCTGGTTCCGTGGACTGATCCAGCAAACCGGTCGATGGCTGGGTGTCCCAGCGACCGTACCCTCACCATCCTGCTGCCTATCCATGACACGCCAATCAGCTGCAGGCCGGATGATGTCAGGACGGGACAGCTTTATCGGTCGGTGCTCCTAAAGCCAAGAAAAGTACACAATATGGTTTCTCTCGATTATAAAGTGTGGGACTTTAACACAATACAGGACTCACCTCATTGGGCAACGGAAACTTTAATACAACAAGTCTACAGCCAATGGAGAGTACGGAGTTAATATAAGCGTGTGCCTTAAACATATCTAGCTGCTGTTTAGGCATTACGGTGGGCCTTTGGGGGTGTCACCCAGCAGATCACAGAAGGGTGCCCTAAATGTTTTAATACAAACATGTTCCACGAAGAACCTTGAATCCAGGTCTCCTCCTCCGGTGCAGTGAAAAACTAACGTTAACGCGGCTCCCGTGTGCGAATGTGCGGCTCAGAGTACGCGATACGTGGGAGAGGGGTCTAACGGCCAGATAACATTGCAGCTCCACTACAGAGACAGACAAGCAAACTAATCCTAATTAGCACATCAAAGCCGCTAATTAATGTGCATGAACCCTAATTTGCATATAAATATATAAACATAAGAAAAGGAAGTGGCGGAAGTAATATTCAATGTGTATAGTGTTTGTATTTACATTAATCAGGGAAAACAACGGCGCACACTTAAACATGTAACAACAATAAAAAAAGGGATAAAAACAACCCGAAGAAAATATAGACTTTTATTTTTTGCAAGTGACTCAGTGAGTCTTAATTCCAATGCATTAAGATGTCTATTTTCCTATCATTTCTGGTATAGTATCACAAGACTTAGGTCTGGAGTTTTTAAAGTGAATTTAGGAAGGGGGGGGGGGTCTGTATAGCTGGGGGTTGTGGATTTAATCCTTTATCTAGGATATAATGTGATTTGCACAGAATTTGAGATGTCTCATGAGTGACTTCCTTGTTCCGATTCCCTTAGTCAGAATAACAGGGACCCTTCTTATTGTTTTTGGGGTATCAATTCCCTAGGGGATATCTTTATCTTCATTAGTGCACAATATTTATCCCAGAATTTTAGAAGGGCTTACTTACATGTGTGGGACCCATTAGTTGGTATATACCCTATTAGTTCATGATTTTTAAAGGGTAAATTCAATATGATTTGTAGATTGGGACTATTTGTATCTGTTGGGTTGAAAACCCCTTTAATTGGATGTATGCCCTTCTATTTATAGCTTTATAAAAATAGCAACAAGGAACTTTACAGGATTGATTCACTTTAGGATAAAATGAACAATACAACATAAAGCCAGTTTTCCATGCTCTTTAAGAAGAACAACTTGATTTTGGGGTGAACTAGCAAGAAGAGTAGGGAAGCATTTACGTGGTACCTCAAAATACACTGTAGATTGGGAAAAGCTTACTTTGTTTGTGAATTTTGTAGCCAATTACATTAGCAGCTGTGTAAGCCATGGTATATTTATTTTAGCAGCCGCTGCTCGGGTCTGAAGGACGCCATGTTTGTGTCTTCCATACTCACTGCTGGGTTGGAGACTAGTGCTCTTCTAATAATTATGATCTAATCAAAAAAAAAAGTGATAGAAGTCAGGTAGGTAAGGAAGGGGGAAGATTTGTTGCTTCATTGGTGGAATCGGATAAGATTTCAGCACTGGACACTTTGAGCCTCCCATAGGCTCAGCAGAGGCAGCTTGCAACTTCCCCCATGTGCCTTGAAAAGGAAGTATAACCATCATGGCGGCTTCCACGCACTAGGAGAGTTTGCTAAAATTTACTTTTTATTTGAAAATGTCTTTATGCCCATGACTTGTGTTTGTGCCATTCAATCATGTCCAACTCTCTGTGACTTCATGGACGGCAACTCACCATGCTGATCCACTTGGTATTCATGGCAGATACTGGAGTGGGTTGCCATTTCCTTCTGCAGTGGGCCACAGCTGGTATTCCTAGCTGGTCTCCCATCCAAGTACTGACCAGGCCCAACCCATGGCTTCAGGGTGGTGTGGCCTCCTGGTTCTGACTGGAATCAAACCCACGTTGCAGTGGTGAATGCACAGAATCCTAACCACTGGACCACCAGGGAACCCTACCCATGACTTACACATCTGCCAATACTACTGTTTTGTTGCATACTTTACCAACGTGATGTTTTTGCCAATCTACAGTGGTCCTTTTACGTTGTTATTCTTATTTATAATTATTAGTCGATGATGAATTAGCCGATTACATATATCGGTTACCTCAAGTACAACAACGTCTTCATCTTCCTCGTAGCTTGTATTAGCGGAGCGGACGGCAAAAAGTCGATCTTCATCGGAATCGTCAGATATAGTGATCAGATTATCTTCTCTGTGACTATTATAGTCTGTGGAGAGGAGGGGGATCATCACAAGAACACCAATAACCAAAAAACATCAACAGTGACTCAGACTAAAGTGTGTCTTTCAACTTAAAGGGACACTATATATCATTTCTTCCTTGTAATCCTGTGAAATCATATTTAAGATGAGAGGGAACATTGCGTTTATTAGAGACAAATCTTGCAAAACCTTGATAACTTGTTTTCTCTCATATTCTGGTAGTCAGCTAATGAACCAATTAGAGAATACATCCTGGGATGTTTTTCCCCTGATGGATGTGATTGGCTGAATAAATCACGTGATTATGAAGATAAAGAGCACTGTAGGGAAACCATGATACAGTTTAAAGCAACTGAAAAGTAAGTTATCAAGCTGTTGCAAGCCGTATGTGCATCAATCATCCTATCTTTAAATATTATATTTAGATGACTATAAATAAAAAAAAGCCTTTACAGTGTCCATTTATGGCAGCAGATAACTGCACAGATATAGTTTTAAAAGGATTTATTAAAATGTGCTGTAGGTATGGTAGCTGATGTTTCTTGGTCAATTTTCTACGCACTTAGAAAAAAATTGTAATAGTGGGGCTCATTCCTGCTGAGGCCATTGATCAAACAAGTAGAGTGAAGATAAACACTTGCTGCCTTATTAGCTCATGGTGTAGATTTTACAAACACTGCTATTAACAAAAAAATAAAATAAATCACCTTTCCAAAACACCTAAAATTCAGATATTTAATTCCCCACAAAAATATGTTTGTTTCTATGGTTTCTCTTTGGTCCCGCAGGGATATAGAGCTTTGCTGCTGCATTTTTAGATGCGCTGCAGACTAGGGACATGTACATTACAACCAATTTAGATGCAGTGGCGAGAGGAGAGAACATGGCACCGTCAAGAGGCTTTGTTATATAATTGGATAAGATTGAAATTCGCACCAGACCCTTTCCATCTCACAGGCTCGGAAGCAGGCTGGAAATGCAAACACTGCTGTCCACAAATGTAAACACCCCTTTTACAACATCTTTCACCAATGTATCATAGGGGCCATAATACGTTTTTTTTTTTTCTATTAAAAACTAATGTAATATTTTTTTCAGGCAAAATGTTGAGACCAAACAGATTTCTATTGGGTGCAATTTTGATTAAACTGGGGCTGCAGAGGCATCTAAAAATGCAAGCACAAGCAGCACACCCCATTCCCTCAGAGCTCCAACACGGAGGATGCAGGAAGATAAAATGAGGAACCCGTAGTGTGAATTTAACACAAAATAAAAAGGAAAATGTACACATTTTTGAGAATTATATTTACATTTATTTTATCTAGCAAGTATTCTGCTAATGTAATTGTTTAAAGTACCACATAAGTCCCCCATATGTGCTCTGCACCATTAGATAGAGCGCGAAAAAGCGTTTTCATTTTTAAACATGTAACAGACTTAATAAAATCTTTTTGAATTCGACATCATCTCTATGCTGACGACTCTCATATTTACCTCTCAACACCAGATCTAACTCCTCTATTCTAGCACAAGTTTCCAACGGACTCTCAAGCCTATCCTTCTGGATGTCCGCCCACCATCTCACACTTAAAACTGAACTCCTTATATTTCCATCCTCTGCTACAGCTTCTATTCCTTAAATATATTTCACTGTAGACAATGCAGTTATCACTCCCTCCTCCCAAGCCCATTGTCTTTGGGTTTATCTTAATCATGCCCTCTCTTTTATTCCTCACATATATTCACTCACCAAATCTTGTCAAAAAAATAAACCTCCAAAATACATCATTACAAAAGACAAGAATAAAATTCCAATTCATACTGCAACTCACCACTACTACTGCAACTCACCACTACTACTGCAACTCACCACTACTACTGCAACTCACCACTACTACTGCAACTCACTCCTCGCTGGCCTCCCCCGTTGATCACCACTCCAGTCTATAATGGGTGTGTCCACTAGACTCATCTACAATACTGAACGCTCAATGTCAGCATCACCTCTCTGTCACTCACTCCACTGGCACCCCATAACCTCCAGAATAAAATGTAAAATCATGACCTTAACGTATCAAGCCCTCATCTCAAAATACTCCCCCACCCTCCCCCCTCAGTTCTGCTAACGACCTTCTTCTTTCCCCCTCTCATTCCCGCCTTCAGTACTTTTCTCATGTTGCCTCTATTCTGTGGAATTCCTTACCCTGCTCCATTAGACTATCCTCCTGTCTCAAGTCCTTAAAAATTTAACCAAAAACATATCTTTTTAATGAGGCTTACCACCTTCATACTTAATATGCACAATGTATCTATCACCTTCTAAATCCCTTAGATTGTAAGTTTGCGAGTTTTTAATTGTATAGGATGCTTGAATAAGTACTTTATATGCAAGATTATAAACTCAAAGACTGGGCTCTCTTCATATAATCTGTATTGATATTGTTTTTATTTTACGTGTCATCTTACGTATGGCGCTGCGGAATATGTTGGCGCATTATAAATACTAGATGATAATAATAACAGACACCAAAATCATTATTTATGCAGATTCAAGGGCTAAACTAAAACGTTAATATCTACGTGAATTCTTGATCAAATTTACATTTTCCATATGGTTTTCCACCTTGGTGGCGCAGAGCACGTACGACGGCTTTTGTGGTTCTTTAAGCATTACAGTGGCCCTTTAATATTTTCTAAATAAATCCTACCTTGCCTTCTTGCGCCAAGCAGGTTTTGCAGCGGCTCTTCATGTGCTCCATCTGCCATCCTCAAGTTGTTTCAGGCTCATTAGGAGGCTATATCGCTCACACTCAGCGACCTGGGAGAGGACCAGAAGAAAAAGTTACTAGATATGCAAGATTATGTCATTTAAAAAAAAAAACACCAATAGCGCTGAATTATGGCTGAAATTATGTAATTTAGAAATTGCATTGTGGATTAGAGAATACTCGCAAATAAATCCTTAAGGATAATTCCCTAAGCAAGGAAACTAACTTACAGGACCCGATAAATGGAAATGTTTTAGAAATTAGTCTATTTGTTCATTAAAATAGTTAATTTTGCTTTAGGGAAGAGACCATAGTTGTTTATTTTCCTAACAGGATTAGTCATGGAGAATGGCCTTGGATGCAGATAAGATCTATGTTCAGTTCTAAAAGATGGTCTCATTGCAGCAGCAGCACTTACACTTAAACAAGAACTATTATCTATGGCCTAGGCACAAGGCTTGCATGTAATGCTCAAGAGGTCCAATATGGTGCCATAAAGATATGAGTCCCACCCAGTGCATATTTTTAAGTGTTAAATTAATATTTAGTTGTTTAGTCATGTCCGACTCCCTGTGAACCTATGGGTGGCAACACACCGCCGCATGTCAGCATCTGACCCTGTGAGCTCCCTCAAGTTCATGGTTTCACTTATTATTTCCTTTATTTGTAACAACCTCATCCCTGTCTCCACTGCCCCCTGGGATCCAAATCTGGTGACTGTAGCCATAAAATTAAAAGAAGTTTGCTTCTGGGGAGCTATGGTAAGTCTGGACAGACTAGTAAAAAGTAAAGATATATCCCTATTAACAAAAGGTCTGCTTCTGGTATTCCCAGTAGTAACATACGGATGTGAGAGCTGGACCATAAAGATGTCTGAGCACAGGAGAACCAACGTCTTAGAATTGAGGTGTTGGAGAAAACTGCTTAGAGTTCCTCGGACTGCAAGAAGATCCAATAAATCAATAGTACGGAAAATAAAGACAAACTGTTCACTGGAAGGTTTGATCATGAGGCTGAAGCTCAAATATTTTGACCATTTCCTAAGAAAACAGGATTCCCCAGAGAAGACTCTGATGCTGGGAAAGATTTAAGTGTCATGAAGAAGGGGCGGCAAGTGGAGATGGATAGAGGAGGTCACTGAAGCAATGATCATGAGGTTGATGCTCAGAGGGGTAGTGGCTGACAAATATGCCTGGTATGCTACGGTCCCATAGTCACAGAGAGCCGGACATGACTGAATGACTAAAGAAAAATAGGACTCGTATACCAGATACACACAATTTAAAAAATAAATAAATAAAAAAAAAAAAAGGAAATTTAAAGGTATAACAATCAAGGTGCCTGGTGCAACCCAAAAGGAGTTACTCAAGAAAAATGGGATCAACTTTGTGTCTTCAGACACATAAGAGTCCAGACTGTGTGCATCTCTAGCAGTGCTACACTTACAGGCCAGTATCTGGGGTATAGGGTATGTCAAACCCTTATAATGAACACAAAATAATTCATGTGCAAATGGTCTTTAGCCAGAAAATATACTTTAAAAATGGTTTGTCTCATGAATATTCTTTGGTTTACCCCTCCCCACCTCTGAAAGACGTGAGATAACATAAGGTTCCCAGAATGCAGTGCAATAACTATATTTCTCAGAATTCTGAGGAAACTATTTTTTTTTTTTTTAAACTTGTATTAGATGTTAAAACAAACAAACTATTTTTATCAGTAATATAGTTTCTCCACTATAGAATATATTTGTACAGATTCTGTACATGCCGCAGTGAGCAAAGTGCGGCATCAGCCGTGCATGCGCACAGCGCGGCACCAGAAAGAGGGAAAAGAGACACAGGGGAGGGGGTGAAAGAGACCCAGGGGAGGAAAGACACAGGGGAGGGGGTGAAAGAGACCCAGGGGAGGGAGGAGGGGGTGAAAGAGACGGGGATGAAAGACACATGGGGGGGTGGAAGAGACCCATGTGGAGGGAGAGGTAGGGGTGGAAGAGACCCATGTGGAGGGAGAGGTAGGGGTGGAAGAGACCCATGTGGAGGGAGAGGTAGGGGTGGAAGAGACCCATGTGGAGGGAGAGGTAGGGGTGGAAGAGACCCATGTGGAGGGAGAGGTAGGGGTGGAAGAGACCCATGTGGAGGGAGAGGGAGGGGTGGAAGAGACCCATGTGGAGGGAGAGGGAGGGGTGGAAGAGACCCATGTGGAGGGAGAGGTAGGGGTGGAAGAGACCCATGTGGAGGGAGAGGTAGGGGTGGAAGAGACCCATGTGGAGGGAGAGGTAGGGGTGGAAGAGACCCATGTGGAGGGAGAGGTAGGGGTGGAAGAGACCCATGGAGAGGGAGAGGGGGGTGGAAGAGACCCATGGAGAGGGAGAGGGGGGTGGAAGAGACCTATGGGGAGGGAGGGGGGGGGGGAGAGAGACACGTGGAGAGGGAGAGGGGGGAAGGGTTGGAAGAGACCCATGGGGGGGAGAGGGGGGGTTGGAAGAGACCCATGGGGGGGGAGAGGGGGGGTGGAAGAGACCCATGGGGAGGGAGAGGGGGGGGGGTGGAAGAGACCCATGTGGAGGGAGAGGTAGGGGTGGAAGAGACCCATGTGGAGGGAGAGGTAGGGGTGGAAGAGACCCATGTGGAGGGAGAGGTAGGGGTGGAAGAGACCCATGTGGAGTGAGAGGTATGGGTGGAAGAGACCCATGGAGAGGGAGAGGGGGGTGGAAGAGACCTATGGGGAGGGAGGGGGGGGGGAGAGAGACACGTGGAGAGGGAGAGGGGGGGGGGGTTGGAAGAGACCCATGGGGGGGAGAGGGGGGGGTGGAAGAGACCCATGGGGAGGGAGAGGGGGGGTGGAAGAGACCCATGGGGAGGGAGAGGGGGGGGGTGGAAGAGACCCATGTGGAGGGAGAGGTAGGGGTGGAAGAGACCCATGTGGAGGGAGAGGTAGGGGTGGAAGAGACCCATGTGGAGGGAGAGGTAGGGGTGGAAGAGACCCATGTGGAGGGAGAGGTAAGGGTGGAAGAGACCCATGGAGAGGGAGAGGGGGTGGAAGAGACCTATGTGGAGGGAGGGGGGGAGAGAGACACGTGGAGAGGGAGAGGGGGGGTTGGAAGAGACACATGTAATATTATACTGTCATTTAAGACGGGTAAACGACTAGTATATAGACAGATACACACACAGTGTTTATAAAGGAACGTGTATTGTTCCAACACGCTAAAGTGTGCAGTATCAGTTTCTGCAAACACCGCCATGCTAAGAACACTTACAGTATTTCATCCGGCAGCTTCCAGACATACTGGTTCTTCCATTAAGTAAATAAATAAAGTAAATAAAACTCTGGCATGTGGCGTCGCAGCATTCTTTTAGTTACCTATCAAGGCAACGTAATGTTCCCCCAACCATGTACTGTGAGCACGGACCTGGCATTTACATGAACACTAAAATCCATAGGTTATGACATACATTAAACGAGGGAACGCTTCATATATTAAAGGGATATTTGTCTGCCTTGTCACATATATAGTTGTCAGCAGGCGGGCTTGGCAAAACCCGTTGCCAACGCTGTGGCCTTGCGAAGAGAGCCCGCGGAATAGCAAAACAGATTGTTAGCTCTTGAGACCATTGCTTGCTGCATATATTACTTACAAATAGGTAAGATATATTCATTTATCATTTCATTTATCTAGTAATTAACTATCATTAAAACATACAGATATACAACACTTTACAAAACACCACAATACACGACCGCAATAAACGGCGAATGCGCTCATTGCCAGCCACGAGCCTCGCAATCAGCGCAAAAAGTACTCACACAACCAAAACACTTCATTTGTGTGCCAAACACCATTCCTTCACTTACAATTCTAGTGCCGTCATTTTTTGACGGGCAATTCGCTAGTACAGTGGATATAAAAAGTCTACACACCCCTGTTAAAATGTCAGGTTTCTGTGCTGTAAAAAAGGGGGACAAAGATAAATCATTTCAGAACTTTTTCCACCTTTAATGTGACCCATAAACTGTACAACTCAATTGAAAAACAAACTGAAATCTTTTAGGTGGAGGGAATAAAAATAAAAATAATGTGGTTGCATAAGTCTGCACACCCTCTTATAACTGGGGATGTAGCTGTGTTCAGAATTAAGCAATCACATTCCAAACTGTGTTAAATAGGAGTCAGCATACAACTGCCATCATTTAAAGTGCCTCTGATTAACCTCAAATAAAGTTCAGCTGCTCTAGTTGGTCTTTCCTGAAATGTTCTTAGTCGTATCCCACAGCAAAAGCCATGGTCCAGAGAGAGCTTCCAAAGCATCAGAGGGATCTCATTGTTAAAAGGTATCAGTCAGGAGAAGGGTACAAAAGAATTTCCAAGGCATTAGATATACCAGGGAACACAGTGAAGTCATCATCAAGTGGAGAAAATATGGCACAACCGTGACATTACCAAGAACTGGAGCTCCCTCCAAAACTGATGAAAAGACGAGAAGAAAACAGGTCTGGGAGGCTACCAAGAGGCCTACAGCAACATTAAAGGAGCTGCAGGAATATCTGGCAAGTACTGGCTGTGTGGTTCATGTAACAACAATCTCCTGTATTCTTCATATGTCTGGGCTATGGGGTAGAGTGGCAAGACGAAAGCCTTTTCTTAGGAAGAAAAACCTCAAGGCTACATTTTGCAAAAACACATCTGAAGTCTCCCAAAAGCATGTGGGAAAAGGTGTTATGGTCTGATGAAACCAAGGTTGAACCTTTTGGCCATAATTCCAAAAGATATGTTTGGCACAAAAACAACACTGCACATCACCAAAAGAAAACCATACACACAGTGAAGCATGGTGGTGGCAGCATCATGCTTTGGGGCTGTTTTTCTTCAGCTAGAACTGGGGCCTTAGTTAAGATAGAGGGAATTATGAACAGTTCCAAATACCAGTCAATATTGGCACAAAACCTTCAGGCTTCTGCTAGAAAGCTGAACATGAAGAGGAACTTCATCTTTCAGCATGACAACGACCCAAAGCATACATCCAAATCAACAAAGGAATGGCTTCACCAGAAGAAGATTAAAGTTTTGGAATGGCCCAGCCAGAGCCCCGACCTGAATCCGATTGAAAATCTGTGGGGTGATCTGAAGAGGGCTGTGCACAGGAGATGCCCTCGCAATCTGACAGAGCAAAGAAGAGTGGGCAAATCTTGCCAAGTCATAACGTGCCATGCTGATAGACTCATACCCAAAAAGACTGAGTGCTGTAATAAAATCACAAGGTGCTTCAACAAAGTATTAGTTTAAGGGTGTGCAGACTTATGCAACCATAGTATTTTATTTTATATTTTTCTTCCCTCTACCTAAAAGATTTCAGTTTGTTTTTCAATTGAGTTGTACAGTTTATAGGTCACACTAAAGGTGGAAAAAGTTCTGAAATTATTTATCTTGGTCTCAATTTTTTACAGCACAGAGACCTGACATTTTAACAGGGGTGTGTAGACTTTTTATATCCACGTTATAATATAATATCCAACAACACAGCTCTCTCATACTTGCTGCAAGGCATAACTAAGATTTATGTACTACAGATCACTCTTCTTTTTTATATATATATATATATATATATATATATTTTTTTTTTTTTTACATTTATAAACAATTTATAAATGATTAAAAGCATCTTTGGGAGTCCAGCATCCCTATACAATCATTACGCATCCCACCCACTGCCTTACCCAGCCATACAGGTGCTGGCCAATATGGCTTCCTCTTGCATGACCTCATGTAAAGAGCCACTGACCAATGAAAACAACATATGTTTTAAAACCTTAAAAGGAAATTAAAGGTTTCTGGATATTATTAGGCAGCATAATGTTCTAGCCTATCAGGGACTACATCTCAGCAGCATGGTCACCGGTTGGTTAGTGCACTACAGATTCTGTGTCTGCATAAGCTGCAAGGACTATTTGTTTGATTTTAGGCAGTAAAAATAGAGCTTATAAACTTCTTCTTAATAAAATAAAGTGCATGTCAGTAAATAGATACACAGGATATCATCTACTAGCGACTTGCCCGTCACAAAATGACAGCAATAGAATTGTAAGTCAGGGAATGCTGTTTGGCACACAAAGTATGCGTTTTAGTTGTGCGAGTACCTTTGGCGCTCATTGCGATTCTCTCCCCTGGTGTAGTTTTGCTCATCTGAGCACCCTTGGCGCTACTTGTGAGGCGTGCAGTGAACGCCTTTGGCATTTATTGCGATCCAGTGGTGTTTTTTTAATTGTTCTGTATATGTATTTTTTACTGACAATTAATGAAATTAATTAATGAAATACGGCATAACTAAGATTCATGTACTACAGATCACCCGATCCGTGGTATAGGCTCTGCTAATAAGTATAGTGTACAAGTTATACCCACCGAAGGAGAGACTGCAAGACATAAATTTGCTGCACGGTATAACTAAGATTTATGTACCATTTTATGTACTCTTTTTTTTTTTACATATAGAAACAATTTCTAAACGATAAAAAGCATTTTTTGGGAGTCCAGCATCCCTATACAATCATTACGCATCCCACCCACTGCCTTACCCAGCCATACAGGCGCGGGCCAATATGGCTTCCTCTTGCATGACCTCATGTAAAGAGCCACTGACCAATGAAAACAACACATGTTTTAATATACTTTACCTATTTGTAATGAATATATGCAGCAACCAATATGCTGAAGAGCTGACAATCTGTTTTGATGTTCCTGCAGCTACAATGTACATTTGCAGTGTTGGTGAGCTGAAGTGCAAGTGTCAGCAATGTATTTTTTTCTTCCTGCGGGTCTCGCACTGTAAATTGTGTATTTGAGTCTTATGTTGATGTGTGGTCCCGCGGGTCGTAGGTATGATGGTAAAGTCATGCAGGCCCGTGAGCGCCTTTGGCTAAGTGCTACGGGGTCATAGGGATGAGCGCCTATGGCGCTGATCTCCACCAGAGCAAGGAGCGCCTTTGGCGCTCCTTCCTAGCAACTGCGGCCCTCGCGAATTGCAGCGGTCTTGCGCAATCGTTATCAACAACCCGTATTGCTGAGAACTATATGTGATTATACTGTATTACCTAGTAACACCCAGGAACCGGCCATATCAAGTCTAAGAGCAGTGAGTAGTGGGCCAGTGAGGGGGAATAGGTGTGGTGTCAACCTCAGATTATCAAACAAAGGCCCTGGGCTTCTGCCTCCTGCCCTCATCTCCCCCACTGATAATAAGTACTCCCCTCCAGCCCTTTTAGATGGATTCTTCTACTCATAAACAGAGTCATTAAAATTTCTCCAAATAAATGGTTTATGCCCACGTCTTACACAGCGGCTAATATTGTACATATTCGATAGATAAGTGTATTTTCGAGAACTGCAGTAGCCCTTTAAGCTTCCTGTGCTACTTGTACTGCCCCTTACATGGTCTCCTCTCACCCCCCAACTAAGCCTCACTTGTACTGCCCCTTGCAGTCTTCTCTCGCCCCCCCCCCCCCCCCAACTCAGCCCCACTTGTACTGCCCCTTGCATGGCCCCTCTCGCCCCCCCACTCAGCCCTACTTGTACTGCCCCTTGCATGACCCCTCTCACCCCCCCCCCCAACTCAGCCTCACTTGTACTGCCCCTTGCATGGTCTCCTCTTGCCCCCCCCCCCCCCAAAGCCCCACTTGTACTGCCCCTTGCATGGTCTTTGCTCACCCCCCCCCCCCGCCCATTTGTACTGCCCCTTGCATGGTCTTTGCTCACCCCCCCCCCCCCGCCCACTTGTACTGCCCCTTGCATGGGCTCCTCTCACCGCCCCCCCTACTCAGCCCCACTTGTACTGCCCCTTGCATGGTCTCCTCTCGCCCCCCCACTCAGCCCCCCTTGTACTGCCCATTGCATGTTCTCCTCTCGACCCTCCCCTACTCAGCCCCACTCGTACTGCCCCTTGCATGATGTCCTTTCGCCCCCCCCCTACTCAGCCCCACTTGTACTGCCTCTTGCATAGTCCCCTCTCACCCCCCCCCTACCTTGCCCCACTTGTACTGCCCCTTGCATGATGTCCTTTCGCGTCCCCCCCCTACTCAGCCCCACTTGTACTGCCTCTTGCATGGTCCCCTCTCACCCCCCCCCCTACCTTGCCCCACTTGTACTGCCTCTTGCATGGTCCCCCCCCCCCTACTCAGCCCCACTTGTACTGCCTCTTGCATGATGTCCTTTTGCCCCCCCCCCTCCTACTCAGCCCCACTTGTACTGCCTCTTGCATGGTCCCCTCTCACCCCCCCCTACTCAGCCCCACTTGTTCTGCCTCTTGCATGGTCTCCTCTCACCCCTCCCCCTACTCAGCCCCACTTGTACTGCCTCTTGCATGGTCCCCTCTCACCCCCCCCCCCTACTCAGCCCCACTTGTACTGCCTCTTGCATGGTCTCCTCTCACCCCTCCCCCTACTCAGCCCCACTTGTACTGCCTCTTGCATGGTCCCCTCTCACCCCCCCCCCTACTCAGCCCCACTTGTACTGCCTCTTGCATGGTCTCCTCTCACCCCCCCCCCTACTCAGCCCCACTTGTACTGCCTCTTGCATGGTCCCCTCTCACCCCCCCCCCCTACTCAGCCCCACTTGTACTGCCTCTTGCATGGTCTCCTCTCAACCCCCCCCCTACTCAGCCCCACTTGTACTGCCTCTTGCATGGTCCCCTCTCACCCCCCCCCTACTCAGCCCCACTCGTACTGCCCCCTGCATGGTCCCCTCTCACCCCCCCCTACCCTGCCCCACTTGTACTGCCTCTTGCATGATGTCCTTTCGCCCCCCCCCCCCTACTCAGCCCCACTTGTACTGCCTCTTGCATGGTCCCCCCCCCCCTACTCAGCCCCACTTGTACTGCCTCTTGCATGGTCCCCCCCCCCTACTCAGCCCCACTTGTACTGCCTCTTGCATGGTCCCCCCCCCCCCTACTCAGCCCCACTTGTACTGCCTCTTGCATGGTCCCCCCCCCCCCTACTCAGCCCCACTTGTACTGCCTCTTGCATGGTCTCCTCTCACCCCCCCGCCCACTTGTACTGCCTCTTGCATGGTCTCCTCTCACCCCCCCGCCCACTTGTACTGCCCCTTGCATGGTCTCCTCTCATCCCCTGGCCCTGTTACACCTAATGCCATGCATGAATGTCCTCTCACCTCCCCGTATGGAGTCACTCTTGTATTTGCTGTGATCTCACCCTCTTACCAAGTAGCTCTATTACTGCCCCAATGCCCCTCTTACTTACTGTCACCTCAGACCCCTTTGTTTCCCCCCGCCCCCTTTGCATGTTGTTCCCTCCTATTTGCCCCCTGTCCTACTCTCCCATTACACCCCCCATGCTGTGCCTATGGGCAGCTCTCTCTGCTCTCCCCTTGCCCATTCCTGTTATTCTATCCCCCCTTCTATGCCTAGTCTCTATCCCCTAACTCTCAGTGTCCTTGGCCTCTCTCCTCAGCTCTCCTTCCCCTCCAGCCCAGTCCAGCCCATCTCTTCCCTATCTTATTACTCTCCCTTCTCACCGTTACTCCGTTATCGGTGCCTCACGTTACTTCCGGTTATGTCATCACGCAGGCGCACAGCAGAGGCTCCTAGCAACCTCTAAGCGTCACGTGATCGCGATCCGCGCTACGATTGGCTGATACTGGAGCAGGAAGAGAGTTATGAAGCTCTCTAGTGTATTTACAGGAGTCAGTCTGTGCATTGGAGAGTGATGGAGGGAATGGTGGGTGAGACCAGCTGAGCGGGGTCATACAGGAAGGGGCACAGTCATAGAGAAAAAAACTCTTTGTTCACCGCAATATTTAATTTTCAGTGTCTCAGCCTGTTTCATTCTCCTAATCTGCTGCATTTTGTCCTTATAGAGGCACTGCTTTGCTTCACAACAGTGTATGAGGAGTGAGTTGCTTTGTATTGTTTGTACAAAGGTGGAACTGGGCTGTATGGCCTACCCCGCAAGTATGTGTTTGTTCAGTCGTGTCCATCTCTCTGTGACCCTACGGACCACAGCACATTGTTTAACAATACAGCTAGTTTTGACAAGCTATATCAGGGATAGGCAGGTTCGGTCCTGGAGAGCCACACACAGGCTCTACGCAGCAGGGATATCCTCAAATCATGGCCTGTGTGTGACCCTTGTGTTACCTACCTGCCACCAGAGCACCACCTGCTGGCCGCTGCACGCCTCTGTACGTGACACTCTTTTATGGAGAGCTTGTTATCTAGCACTATCCTAAACCATAACCCTTGGCCTAACCCCTAACATTAACCCTAAACCAAACCCTAGCCATAATCCTAAACCTTAAGCCCCATCCCTAACATTAACCCTAACCTCTAAACCTTAAGCCCTATCCCTAATCCCTAACATTAACCCTAAGATCTAAACCTTAAGCCCTAACACTAGCCCTAAACCTAATCCCTAACATAAACCCTGGCCCTAAACCATAATCCCTAATCCCAACCCTAGCCCTACGCTTTAAACCTAATCCTAACATCCTAATCCCTAACATTAACCCTAAACCCTAGCCCGATACCTTAAGCCCTACGACCCAGCCATAACATTAGCCCTAAACCTTAAAGGTATATGCAAGTGAGCTGGGATCTATCCTGTTATTTAAGCGCAAAGATATCACCAGCACTGACGGCTGCAGTGCCAGCAAGTAGCCGCTAGATGGCACCGTCCGGTTTCAGGGAAGGCCCTAATTATTCCCTCCTCCGTCGTGGCGTAATTTGACGGCGCTGAATCGACAGCAGTCCTGGGAATCGAGCTGCATCTCTCCTTTAGATTTCTGTAATACCCAGAACAAGGTCTGTGTCCCGTCATTCACTGATTGTTTTATCTACATCCCAGGTGATACTCCCCCCAGCCCCAGTGAATTGCCCTCCAGTCCCAGTGAATCGCCCTGTGACCTCCCCCAGGTCCAGTGAATTGCCGTATTGCCTGTCCCAGCAAATTGCCCCGTGACCTCCCCAGCACCAGCCCTAGGGAATTGCTCTGTGACCTCCCCCAGCCCCAGTGAATTGCCCTATCACCTCCCTCAGCCCCAGTGAATTGCTCTCAAGCCCCAGTGAAATGGCCCGTGATCTCCCCCAGCCCCAGTGAAATGGCCCGTGATCTCCCCCAGCCCCAGTGAATTGCCCCTGTAACTCCCCCCAGCCCCAGTGAATTGCTATCCAGCCCCAGTGAATTGCCCAGTGACCTCCCCCATCCCCAGTTAATTGCCCCCGTCACCAACCCCAGTGAATTTCCCCAAGACCTCCCCCAGCCCTAGTGAAATACCCCTGTAAGCCCCAGCAAATTGCCCCTGTAATCCCCCCAGGCCCAGTGAATTGCCCGGTGACCTCCCCCAGCCCCAGCAAATTGCCCCTTGACACACTTTCACACAGACACTCACTCAGACATACTCACACAGACACACACACTCACTCACACAGACACACACTCAGACACGCTCTTACTCACAGATACACTCTCACTAAGATAGACACAGACTCACACAGACATACACGCTCACTCACACAGACATACACTTGAGCTCCCGAAACCTCTGAGCTGTGCTCAGAGATAATTGGAAGCAGCGGTGACATTACGGCTGACGTCACCGCCCTTTGCTTATTGGCTGAAAAGCCAATCCGCATGCACAGGACGCGAGCGTACGGTTTTACACAACCGTACCCTATAGCGCAGCTGCCATTTCTAGGGGTGTCTACATCAACCCCAGCAAATTTTTTTTTTGTTCTTGCTAGGTGGGTTATGATGCTCCTCTTCTGGATGCATTCTTAACCCACCTCACGTGAAGATGACTTTAAGCCCTAAACACTGTCCCTAAAGCCTAAGCCATAACCTAATCCTAAGAACAAATTAATCAAAGTCCGCTGCACTGGCAGCAGATAACAGGAAAGGCCCCAACCTCACAGGAAGAAAGTGGTTTTACTTTGCTGGTTTCTTTGTAAGTTGTAATAAAGTTATGTATGTGTATATATATGTATAAAGTGGATATAAAAAGTCTACACACCCCTGTTAAAATGTCAGGTTTCTGTGCTGTAAAAAAATGAGAAAAAGATAAAAATTTTCAGAACTTTTTCCACCTTTAATGTGACCTATAAACGGTACAACTCAATTGAAAAACAAGCTGAAATCTTTTAGGTAGAGGGAAGAAAAAATATAAAAATAAAATAATATGGTTGCATAAGTCTGCACACCCTTAAACTAATACTTTGTTGAAGCCCCTTGTGATTTTATTACAGCACTCAGTCTTTTTGGGTATGAGTCTATCAGCATGGCACATTTTGACTTGGCAAGATTTGCCCACTCTTCTTTGCAAAAACACTCCAAATCTGTCAGATTGCGAGGGCATCTCCTGTGCACAGCCCTCTTCAGACCACCCCACAGATTTTCAATCTGATTCAGGTCTGGGCTCTGGCTGGGCCATTCCAAAACTTTAATCTTCTTCTGGTGAAGCCATTTCGTTGTTGATTTGGATGTATGCTTTGGGTCCTTGTCATGCTGAAAGATGAAGTTCCTCTTCATGTTCAGCTTTGTAGCAGAAGCCTGAAGGTTTTGTGCCAATATTGACTGGTATTTGGAACTGTTCATAATTCCCTCTATCTTAACTAAGGCCCCAGTTCCAGCTGAAGAAAAACAGCCCCAAAGCATGATGCTGCTACCATCATGCTTCACTGTGGGTATGGTGTTCTTTTGGTGATGTGCAGTGTTGTCTTTGCGCCAAACATATCTTTTGGAATTATGGCCAAAAAGTTAAACCTTGGTTTCATCAGACCATAACAACTTTTCCCACATGCTTTTGGGAGACTTCAGATGTGTTTTTGCAAAATGTAGCCTGGCTTGGATGTTTTTCTTCATGAGAAAAGGCTTTCGTCTTGCCACTCTACCCCATAGCCCAGACATATGAAGAATACGGGAGATTGTTGTCACATGTACCACACAGCCAGTACTTGCCAGATATTCCTGCAGCTCATTTAATGTTGCTGTAGGCCTCTTGGTAGCCTCCCAGACCAG
The DNA here is from genome assembly GCA_027410445.1 of Discoglossus pictus. Lineage (NCBI taxonomy): Eukaryota > Metazoa > Chordata > Amphibia > Anura > Alytidae > Discoglossus > Discoglossus pictus. The sequence goes on along the minus strand of CM050172.1, from coordinate 103,026,776 downwards.
TTTTCTTCTCGTCTTTTCATCAATTTTGGAGGGAGCTCTAGTTCTTGGTAATGTCACTGTTGTGCCATATTTTCTCCACTTGATGATGACTGTCTTCACTGTGTTCCATGGTATAGCTAATGCCTTGGAAATTCTTTTGTACCCTTCTCCTGACTGATACCTTTTAACAATGAGATCCCGCAGATGCTTTGGAAGCTCTCTGTGGACCATGGCTTTTGCTGTGGGATGCGACTAAGAACATTTCAGGAAAGACCAACTAGAGCAGCTGAACTTTATTTGGGGTTAATCAGAGGCACTTTAAATGATGGCAGGTGTATGCTGACTCCTATTTAACACAATTTGGAATGTGATTGCTTAATTCTGAACACAGCTACATCCCCAGTTATAAGAGGGTGTGCAGACTTATGCAACCACATTATTTTTCTTTTTCTTCCCTCCACCTAAAAGATCTCAGTTTGTTTTTCAATTGAGTTGTACAGTTTATAGGTCACATTAAAGGTTGAAAAAGTTCTGAAATGATTTATCTTTGTCTCGTTTACAGCACAGAAACCTGACATTTTAACAGGGGTGTGTAGACTTTTTACATCCACTGTAAATAGCTAAAGTATATTAATTAATTAGTTCACTGTACTAAAAATGTTTTGATATTTTTTACTGTACTTCTATATCTACCTTCGGGATGAGCGCCAAAGGTGATTGTTGCAAAACCGGACAATTGAAGTACACGAGGGGATAGGCGCCGAAGGTCCTCAGAGGAGCAAAAGCCTTACATTGTTTGCCAAACAGCATTGCCATGGCTTCAAATTTTATTGCTGTTATTTTTGACGGGCAAATCGCTAGTGTGTGTGTGTATGTGTGTATATATATATATTTGAATCTTCACCCACGATTTGGTAGTGGATCAGTGGCCAAAACACACCTGGGCATGCTTAGATTTGTAGGCGTATTTATATATTACCATCCTTTTCTCACCAGGGGGCGCCAGAACCATATAAATTAATCACTTGGCTTTATACCCCATGTGTCAGGAGGCTTTTTAAAGGGCCACTAAATTCCCATATTTGTATTATGCTTTTTTTTTAAAGAACTATTCTCGATAATGGCCAAATATCAGCAACTGTTGGCATCCATTACTTTATTTACGTTAATGATTTGTCACCTGAGATGCTCCTTTTGTGAGTTGCACTTCCATTTAATTATATTCCATATCAATAGAATTTCAATAGAATCGTGTAAAGATTTTATCTGTGTCCAAGGTCCCACCCAGTTGACCAATCAGGCTCAGAAAAAGTTCCCACCAGTAAAGTTACCTCAATTAACATAAATACACTGTGCCTTTAAAGGTATGCATGAGTGAAAAATCAACTATTTCTAAGGGAGGTTCCCACAAAAGATCACATTTTTTAAGCGAAGCGAGGGGCCGCATTTGCGGAAGGTGGAGGCTCCAACGTCGGCTGTGTTTGTCCAAAATGCGGACCCTTGCGAAGCGAGGGGCCACATTTGCAGAGGTGGAGGCTCAAAGGCGCCACACACGCGGTTAACACACACACGCACAACTTAGAAAAAAAACAACTGTGTCCCACACACAAGATTTTAGAAAAAAAAGCAACTGCGTCCCTCGCAAAAAAATACGGGACGCGCAACAACCCATTCCGAACACGAAAAAAACGGCGCACTTGAAAACATCAGAAACACAATAAATAAACACAACAAACACATAAAAAGCTTACTTACAGCAAGGGGGGTATCCAGCACCTCAAAGTGAATTTACACCTCCATTTAAGTCCAAAAAAACGAGTTTAAACTGCCGAAAATCAGCTAAGCTAGAGAAAAGATGGCCGCCGAACAAAACGAAAACGAGGCTACAGACGCAACAATACTACAGTGACTCGCAAAACTGAAACAACGCTACAGTCAACATTACGAGGTACGTAACACATACTATGGGGCACGTACCACACTGATATTAACCACCATTTTGAAAACGACTATGCATCAAATGGCGGATGGAACGCAAATTGTAAGCTGGAACGCAAATAGCGCATGCGTATTGCGTTCTAACGGTCTGAGGCACCTCAAAGTTTATAAATACTGCCTACTTTCCAGAAAATTCGACATTTCTACTCAGGTGATGAACGGAGTGACTGGATAGGTAACTGCTTCTGTTGCTTGAGAAGATAATTATTTCCTGATTTCCTACTTTACATTGTGTAAATTACAACTGAGAGGTAAGCTATAATATATTACATTTTATTACCAAGACAGAAAAAAAAAACAACAAGAAAAAACCCAACTTTAACTATGAAAATATGATTCATGTATAGTGACATGTGACACGCACATTTATGTGTATAGGCCCTACAACAAAATAATGTTAACCGAAACTAATTAAACAAGTATATTTAAATGACATTAATTTACTGCAACTCATAGCAAAAAATAATATGACACTAATACATATCGAACCTAAAGCTGAAACTTTCTCCTTTTTTTCACTATTCAAACAGACTATGCATCAACAGCGTCCCTCAAGAACTTGCACCGTGGACTTTCAAAGAGAATTACTTTTAAAGAACACAAAGAAAGAAGAAGAGGTAAGATAGAAAAATACATTACATGCTGAAAAAGACCATGCTTTGCTAAATCAGAAAGAAGAAATATACAATTAACCATTTCACTTTCTTTTTCAAACAGACACTACAAGAAGACCGGCGGATTAAAATTGGCAGGAGGGGACCCTCGGACAAGAACAACACTTCAATCAAGGTAAAGTATAACAAGTACAAAAAAGAAATGAAGTATATATGTTTAATGGCCGCCCAAAATAAAAATTTCAAGTAAAATAAAAAAAAAATACATACAAATTGAATAAAGAACAAAACACAGTTCAACAAACTTCACAAAGACCTATGCAATTTCACAGAAACCCCCCCAAAAAAAGAGGTGGCCACAAAAACACGATAGCATCCAAAACATTAGCAACATATATAAAACAAAACTATTCCTCCTCTTTACTGTAAAATAACCTCCAACCATCACCCACAAGCCAAATGCAGCAACCAAAAAGTGGTAAACACAAAACAGGATAAAAATAAAAAGCACAACATGATATAGAAAAGGCAATTAACATTAATTTTTACTGTCCAACATGATTGAATACTCCTAAAGAAGACTAATTAAACAAATAAAGTATGCAAAATATGGTGGACACAAAACAGGATTGTACCAAAAATCACACAAACACATAGCAAACTAAATTAATATTCTTATTTAATGTTTAAGAAATATTACTGACACATTTGTCTTTTACGGACAACAATGTTTAACATTAAACCAAAACTTCAATCTACACAAAAAAAAAGAAAGAAAGAAAACAGCATAGTCCACAAAAGTGTCAAAACACACACTAAATAACATTTATCATTCTCAATTACCAGTCGTAATGTACAATATTAAGCATAAAACCTAAACACACACATAAAATAGAATACTACAACAAATAGTACTAACACCCAAAGAAAAACAAAAAACCTTTTCATAGCCTGAACATATAAGCCTTTAAATAAAATATCAAAATACTATTACGACAATCCCCTGTAGCAAAAATTACAAAGACTAATTTTTGCCCTTTACTATGTCTGTAAGTTAAAAGTACAACAAAAAAAGAAATTACCAAACCAAAAAAAAAATACATTTCAATTAACACTATACACCTACTACATGTAGAAGAAGGTATAGTGTAATTTCCTTGAGTGTGCTATTCATGTAAGGCAAAAATTACAACCTACGACAGAAAGTAAGAGCAAAAAAATAAAAAACACTTATTTAACAATACAAAGAAAGTACCGCTACAATGAACTACAAGCACATATAAACAAACTGTTGATAATAAAAATTAAAAAAAAAAAAACTTTACATCTCAAACTAAACTAATTATACATTATTTTCTTTTACAGATTAACATGGCTGATAACGAGAGCAAACAAGAAAAGACAAGATGTCAAACTAGAGAACGACAAGAGAGATGGGCCAACCTGCAGACACCAGAGGAGAAGGAAATTTGACGAGAAAAAGAACGCAAAAGAATTGCAAGCAAAAGACTATCAGCTGCAAAAATCAAAGATATACCAAAAAAAGCCACCAAAAAACAAAGCATTTAGAACCTGTTCCTGAAACATTACATTACATTTTACCTAAACCAATAAAAGATATACCAAAAAAAGCCACCAAAAAAACAAAGCATTTAGAACTTGTTCCTGAAACATCACATGACATTTTACCTGAACAAATAAAAGACATACTAAAAAAACAAAGCATTTATAACCTGTTCCTGAAACATTACATGACATTTTACCTAAACCAATAAAAAATATACCAAAAAAAGCCACCAAAAAAACAAAGCATTTAGAACCTGTTCCTGAAACATCACATGACATTTTACCTGAACAAATAAAAGACATACCAAAAAAAGCCACCAAAAAAAACAAAGCATTTAGAACCTGTTCCTGAAACATCACATGACATTTCACCTGATGAATTTGAAAATGAAACTGATATATGCTTTGCAAATTGTCCTTTACTCAAGTCTTTAGCAGTAGAGGTTCATAATTGTGGGGAGACGAATACTCCATGTCAGTTTTGTGAGGCTTATCATTTTAAACAGGAGAGACCCAGAGATGGCCAATGTATTTGTTGCTGTCAAAAAGGCAAGTTCAAACTTCCAGAAAGAAAAGAATTTCCAATCTATTTACAAAACATTATGACTGAACCTACTTTTCCAAACTACAAAAATGTTAAGACAAACATAAGCTCTTACAATAGTGCCATATCCTTTGCATCTATGGGGGCAACATTAGCTGCTAATGTACCAGGACATGGTCCTTACTGTTTTAAAGTCCAAGGCCAAATTTATCATCGTACTTCCCATTTACATCCAGAGGAAGGAGAGCAAAGAAAATTTGCTCAATTATATGTCCTAGATACAATGGAAGCTTTTGACCAACGTATGCAGCTGGAAGAAAAAAAAAATGCTTACCCAGTGTTTTTATAGAGCTAGATAACATTATGGCCAATAACCCCTACACTAAAGCTTATAACAAATTGGCAGAAGTAGAAAATAAACAACAACTTCATTCACAAAGACATCAATTACCAATCCCAAAGGTCAATATGGTGCTTAAAAGAGACAGACATACTGATAAACGTCGTTATAACTGGCCAACATCAAATGAGGTTGCAATGGTGTTTCAAAATGATGAAGGAGAACCACCATTTGAAAGAGACATTATAATATATCCCAGAAATGAGGAGCAACCATTCATTTACAGTTGCAAGCAAAAGTATGTGAACCCTTTGGAATGATATGGATTTCTGCACAAATTGGTCATAAAATGTGATCTGATCTTCATCTAAGTCACAACAATAGACAATCACACTCTGCTTAAACTAATAACACACAAAGAATTAAATGTTACCATGTTGTTATTGAACACACCATGTAAACATTCACAGTGCAGGTGGAAAAAGTATGTGAACCCCTAGACTAATGACATCTCCAAAAGCTAACTGGAGTGAGGTGTCAGCCAACTGGAGTCCAATCAATGAGATGAGATTGGAGGTGTTGGTTACAGCTGCCCTGTCCTATAAAAAACACACACCAGTTCTGGGTTTGCTTTTCACAAGAAGCATTGCCTGATGTAAATGATGCCTCACACAAAAGAGCTCTCAGAAGACCTACGATTAAGAATTGTTGACTTGCATAAAGCTGCAAAGGGTTATAAAAGTATCTCCAAAAGCCTTGCTGTTCATCAGTCCACGGTAAGACAAATTGTCTATAAATGGAGAAAGTTCAGCACTGCTGCTACTCTTCCTAGGAGTGGCCGTCCTGTAAAGATGACTGCAAGAGCACAGCACAGACTGCTCAATGAGGTGAAGAAGAATCCTAGAGTGTCCGCTAAAGACTTACAAACGTCTCTGGCATATGCTAACATCCCTGTTAGCGAATCTACGATTGGTAAAACACTAAACAAGAATGGATTTCATGGGAGGATACCACAGAGGAAGCCACTGCTATCCAAGCAAAACATTGCTGCACGTTTACAGTTTGCACAAGAGCACCTGGATGTTCCACAGCAGTACTGGCAAAATATTCTGTGGACAGATGAAACTAAAGTTGAGTTGTTTGGAAGAAACACACAACACTATGTGTGGAGAAAAAGAGGCACAGCACACCAACATCAAAACCTCATCCCAACTGTGAAGTACAGTGGTGGGGGCATCATGGTTTGGGGCTGCTTTGCTGCGTCAGGGCCTGGACGGATTGCTATCATCGAAGGAAAAATGAATTCCCAAGTTTATGAAGACATTTTGCAGGAAAACTTAAGGCCATCTGTCCACCAGCTGAAGCTCAACAGAAGATGGGTGTTACAACAGGACAACAACCCAAAGCATAGAAGTAAATCAACAACAGAATGGGTTAAACAGAAGAAAATATGCCTTCTGAAGTGGCCCAGTCAGAGTCCTGACCTCAACCCGATTGAGATGCTGTGGCATGACCTCAAGAAAGCGATTCACACCAGACATCCCAAGAATATTGCTGAACTGAAACAGTTCTGTAAAGAGGAATGGTCAAGAATTACTCCTGACCGTTGTGCACGTCTGATCTGCAACTACAGGAAACGTTTGGTTGAAGTTATTGCTGCCAAAGGAGGTTCAACCAGTTATTAAATCCAAGGGTTCACATACTTTTTCCACCTGCACTGTGAATGTTTACATGGTGTGTTCAATAACAACATGGTAACATTTAATTCTTTGGGTGTTATTAGTTTAAGCAGAGTGTGATTGACTATTGTTGTAACTTAGATGAAGATCAGATCACATTTTATGACCAATTTGTGCAGAAATCCATATCATTCCAAAGGGTTCACATAATTTTGCTTGCAACTGTATATCAGTATCTTAAGTCCAAATTTAGATCCAATGACATATCTCATTTTTTTCCCACATGGAGAAGCAGGTTGGCAACCAAAATTAACACTTCACAGTTACCCAAATGCTAAAGCCGGAATCCAAAATAATGTTTCTATGCTTGAATTTAAAGTAGCTCAAATTGCCATTCGAAATACATTTAATCCAATTTTATGTGGTGAAAAACTAACACAACAATGGATTATTGATACCTATTTGCAAGTTGAGGCCAATAATTTAAACTTTATAAAATATCAACAAGATAAACTACGTGTAGAACAATATTGTGGCCTAATGGACTATGTTGCTGAGGTGGCTACAAGCAGAGACATGACAGCTGGCAAAGCCATAATTTTACCATTTTCCTTTCAAGGATCTCCTCAAAATATGAGAGAAAGATACAATGATGCTATGGCTATTGTTGCCAAATTTGGCAAACCCGATTTATTTCTTACATTTACATGTAATCCCCAATGGCCAGAAATTACACAAAATTTACTTCTTGGCCAAAGTCCTTCCGATAGACCAGATTTAGTAGCCAGAGTTTTTAAGATTAAATTAAATGAATTAATACGTGACATCACTATAAGTCACTTATTTGGCAAATGTCTTGCTTATGTATATACCATTGCATTTAAAAAAAGAGGCCTTCCACATACACATCTTCTCATAATACTTCAAGAAAAAGATAAATTAGATACTGCTGACAAAGTGGATGCAGTCATTGTTGCTGAACTACCAGATCCATAACTATATGGTAGACTATATGAGATTGTTACTCATCGCATGATTCATGGACCCTGTGGTGAGCTTAATCCACAATCACCATGTATGGAAAATAATAAATGTTCCAAAGATTTTCCAAAAGATTATAGAGACAAAACCTATGCCAATTGTGATGGCTATCCACTTTATAAAAGAAGAGAAGGAGATAGTGCCATTATTCGTGGCATAAAAGCTGACAATAGATATGTAGTACCCTACAATCCACATTTACTGATGAAGTATAACGCACACATTAATGTAGAAGCCTGCACTTCCATCAAATCCATTAAATATGTGTACAAATATATTTACAAAGGCTATGATGCAGCTACTGTAGTCGTCAAAAGTGCAGACAACCCTGAAAGCAGTGAGTTAGTACATGAGGAACTTGCATCTCATGTAGATGCTCGCTATGTAAGTGCACCAGAAGCTATGTGGCGCCTTTTTAATATTTGAAATGCATGATAGATCACATGCAGTATATAGATTAGCAGTACATTTGCCACAAAGACATTTAGTGTATTTCTATGCTGAAAATGAAAGTAATGCACTGGCCCAAAGTGAACATCGTCGCACTACACTAACTGCATGGTTTGAATTGATTCAGAAGCAACACAATTCTTATATATTGAAATTCCATATCACTATGTTTTTGTGAATGGATTATGGAGACCTAGGAAAAGCAGAGGAAATAAAATAATCCCAAGAATTTACACAGTCAGTCCAAGAGATCTTGAACGTTTTTGCTTACGAATATTACTTTTAAATGTTCCAGGAGTAGAGATATTGCGAATAGTTCGCCGGCGGACTGTTCCCGGCGAACATAGCATGTTCGTGTTCGCGGCGAACTGCGAACATATGCGTTGTTCGATCCGCCCCCTATACTTTATCATTGAGCAAACTTTGACACTGCACCTCACAGTCAGCAGACACATTCCAGCCAATCAGCATCATACCCTGCCTTCCAGATCCTTCTACCTCATGGACAGCAGCCATTTTCGAATCATAACTAACTTGCAGTCTTACTGAGAGGAGGGAGAGTGTAGGTGATGCTGATTGAATAGGGAAATCAATAGCTAGGCAAGTTTATTCAGTGTCCAGTGCAGTGCTGAAGGACTCATCAGATCTCTGCTGTAAACACAGCACCCCAAAAAGCCCTTTTTAGGGCTATAACACCTTTTTTTTTGTTTGTTTTTTTCTGTCTAATCTAACTTCATTTGCCTGTCAGTGTGTGTGTCAGGCTTACAGCTTATACTGTGTGTGCACAGTGCAACCAATACAATCTTGTTTACTAGTTGTCTACTTTTAAAAAAACAAAACTTTTATTTTGTTAAATCTTAGTTCAATTGCCTGACCGCCAATCTAAGTTCATTTGCCTGACCGCTAGCCAGTGTGTGTGTCAGGCTTACAAGTACTGTGCCAAGTTTAACCAATCCAATCTAGTGGTGTACCAGCAGTCTACATTTTAAAAAAACAATAGTTTTATTTTCTTAAATCTAAGTTCATTTGCCTGACCGCCAATCTAAGTTCATTTGCCTGACCGCTAGGCAGTGTGTGTGTCAGGCTTACAAGTATTGTGCCAAGTTCAACCAATCCAATCTAGTGGTGTACCTGCAGTCTACATTTAAAAAAACAATAATTTTATTTTCTTAAATCTAAGTTCATTTTCCTGCCCGCCAATCTAAGTTCATTTGCCTGACCACTAGCCAGTGTGTGTGTCAGGCTTACAAGTACTGTGCCAAGTTCAACCAATCCAATCTAGTGGTGTACCAGTACTCTACATTTGAAAAAAACAACACTTTTTTTCTGTGTAATCTAATTTTATTTGCCTGCCTGCCAGCGTGTGTGTCTTAGGTTCACATCATATACTGTGCCCACTTGCCCAGTCAGTGCCACCACTCATATCTGGCGTAACAGTCAGTAGTGCACATTTAAACAAAGAATACAATTTTGACTGTAATACATTGAATAGCAGTTACTTGTCTGCAAGCGTCTGTGTCAGGCCTACAGCGACTACTCTGCCAACTTCTGCAAGTGCACAGTGCCACTCATATCTGTTGTCACAGTAGCTTGCACGCATAGTACCAATCTGTTAAAACCTGTAATGATGAATGAGGTCTAGAGTAGCCTGGTTCCCTTATCCTCTACAGGTTGAGACCTAATGTTTGGGTGACTCCAGACCAACACATGAGTACAAGCAGCACACAAACTCAAAGCCGCCATCCTCCTCCTGGTCCAGCATCATCAGCCACATCAACCACTGCTTTCCTCCTTGCCCCCTCTCAACCATCCGCCACTCCGTCTCTCGCCTTGAGCAGTTCCTGCTCATCTGCCCATAGTCAGGTGCCTGTAAAGGACATGTTTGAGCGTAAGAAGCTAATGTCACAAAGTGCCCCAAATTTGAAGTGATACGAGCAACCAAGCATCTTTTTCCATCTCCCGGTTCTAAAAATCTAGGCCTTATACACGCCCCCTGATAGGTGACGTAACAAGTATTAAACTGATAAGAGTAGTACTTACAAACACGCCACTCCTATCTGGTGGCACCTTTGATTGCACGTGCCGTGCCCCAAAATTGAAGTGATACGACCAACCAAGCATCTTTTTCCATCTCCCGGTTCTAAAAATCCAGGCCTTATACACGCCCCCTGATAGGTGACGTAACAAGTATTAAACTGATAAGAGTAGTACTTACAAACACGCCACTCCTATCTGATGGCATTTTTGATTGCACGTGCCGTGCCCCAAAATTGAAGTGATACGACCAACCAAGCATCTTTTTCCATCTCCCGGTTCTAAAAATCCAGGCCTTATACACGCCCCCTAATAGGTGCTGTAACAAGTATTAAACTGATAAGAGTAGTACTTACAAACACGCCACTCCTATCTGGTGGCATTTTTGATTGCACGTGCCGTGCCCCAAAATTGAAGTGATACGACCAACCAAGCATCTTTTTCCATCTCCCGGTTCTAAAAATCCAGTCCTTATACACGCCCCCTGATAGGTGCTTTAACAGGTATTAAACTGATAGGAGTAGTACTTACAAACACGCCACTCCTATATGGTGGCACCTTTGATTGCACGTGCCGTGCCCCAAAATTGAAGTGATACGACCAACCAAGCATCTTTTTCCATCTCCCGGTTCTAACAATCCAGGCCTTATACACGCCCCCTGATAGGTGCTGTAACAGGTATTAAACTGATAAGAGTAGTACTTACAAACACGCCACTCCTATATGGTGGCACCTTTGATTGCACGCGCCGTGCCCCAAAATTGAAGTGATACGACCAACCAAGTATCTTTTTCCATCTCCCGGTTCCAAAAATCCAGACCTTATAAACGCCCCCTGATAGGTGCTGTAACAGGTATTAAACTGATAAGAGTAGTACTACTTAACACACCTTATAATAATGCAGAGAGAGGCAACGCAGTGAGAGGAGTCTGAGGAGGAAGGTGGCTTTGAGGAGGTGGAAGACCAAACACAGCAGGCGTCCCAGGGGGCTTGTTGTCACCTTTCGGGGACCCTTGGTGGCTGGGTGGAGGAAGAGACCTTCAATGACATCAGTGAGGACTAGGAACGGGACATGGCTAGCTTGGTATCCAACCTTGTGCAAATGGGGAGTTTGCGGTTGTGCAAATGGACTGTTTGCGGTGCGTTAAACAGGGAGTTTGGTTTGTCACTGTGAAGCGGGCCTAACCCTTACACTACCTGATCGATACAACATCATACATGATGTTTTAAAGCACGTTATTCCAAACAATTTAGGAATGTTAGGTAATTTATGCCCTTTATGGCTTAAAACCAGACTCTGCATCAACTATGTAATTTTCTGTGGGAGTTTTGCCATGGATCCCCCTCCGGCATGCCACAGTCCAGGTGTTAGTCCCATTGAAACAACTTTCCCATTACTATTGTGGCCAGAAAGAGTCCTTGTGGGTTTTAAAATCCGCCTGCCCATTGAAGTCTATGGCGGTTCGCCGGGTTCGCCGGTTCCCGAACATTTGCGGCGGTTCGCGAACCGAAAATTATTATTTTTTTAAAATAGTTTTTATTGCAGGAATACAAAGTGCAAACAGTTGTACAATATTGAGCGTAATAAAACAATACCCCAACATCAATCGTGAAATCTTATCCTTGTATCCTGCCTCCTCCTTTTTTTTCGTATTTACCTCTGTGCTATTATCGGTGAACCAATGCATAGATTTATAATGGACCCTTCTTGGCTATGTAAACATGTATCCCTAAACTTATCCGTAACCTATACTATTCTTTGGTTGTTAAGTTGTTATCTCCCATTACCTTCCGTTATAAACCCATGACTTAGAGGACCATAAAGATATTATAAAAAAGCCCTAATTTTATCCATTGACTGGCTCATTTACCTCTAGAGGGATATAGTATGAATATCTTTGTTTGCTAGTCTTTCAGTTCCTTCCTCCCATTCAATTCCCCCCCGTTATCTTTTCTTATATATTAAGGAAGAGTTGCTTACAAACTTTTACAAATGTTAACTTAACCAATTAAACTAAAACATTCTATCTGACACATCTATATTAAGCCTTCCTCTTTGAAAAACATTTCTCTATCTCGATCTTGCTGTTGTTCCATCCTAACATACCTGTCTGTCTTCTTCCATATCGGTGCAGCTCCTCTCCCGGTATCTCCTCTCCGGCCCCCAGCCCTCCCTGTATCCTGTCAAGAAGGTGAGGGTGCCCTTCCCTCCTCCTCCCCCTTCATTGGAGTAGAGGGATTCTGATATCAGTGTATTCTATCCAGGGACCCCACATTTCTAAATACTTAGGAATTGAATCCGCCACTGAATGGGAAATCCTTTCATTAACCGCTAAGTAGTGAATCTTAGCTCGAACTGCCCCTATCTCTAGTGTCTTTTTCTTCCAGCTCCTGGCAATATGTGATTTCGTCACTAAAAAGATAAATTGTAGGAGTCTGTTGTGGGGGGCATAAAGAGAGGCCACCAGTATCCCCAGTAGACTAGATTCCGGGGTAACTTCAATATGGTATCCAAATATATTATCCACTAAGTCACCCACTGTCGTCCACAACTGCTGAACCTTTGGGCAGCTCCACCAAGTATGGTAAAAGGAGCCCAGCTCTGAGCATCCCCTAAAGCACTTCGGACTTTCCGTCTTACTCCATTTAGCTAGTCGATCTGGGGTAATGTACGCCCGATGAAGGACTTAATTTGATGTCTCTAATACACTATAATTTAGTGACCCCCTCATGAGATTGGCCCAGGAAGTCTCCCACGTCTCAATCTCCCAGTTCCTGGCTATATCCTTTTCCCATTCCCTCATGTATTTTTCTTTGACTAACGTTTTGGGGTATTGAAGACCCCGTATAATTCCCCTATCACTCCTCTTTCAAGGGGGGCTTTTTCACAAATTCTAGAGAACCTATTATGGGAGGGGACCCCTGAACTCCTAAGTAGTTTATCTACAAAGTACCTCAATCTGCAAAAGTTATAGTGCTCATAAAGGGGGATGTCATATTCGTCTCTCATAGTTTAGAATGTTAATACCCGACCATCTCTCATCCAGTTACCTAATCTATCAAGTTTATTATTCTTCCACCATTGCCGAGAGACCTGTGAGATACCTGCCGGAGCTAGTGGATGCGTAAGTATAGGCGTTAAGTGGGATATCTGGGGTAGGAAGTCTGTATGATTGAAGGCCCAGATAATATTAGCCGCGGAGTTCTTTATTATAGGATTGGCAGATTTCTTAATCTCTGTGGGGAGTGGGTGAATCCAGACCGCCGTGTCCCATGTATAGGGCATCATGTCTTGGCTTTCAACAAACATCCATGCCGGATGGGCTTCAGGTAAGTGGGCCTGGGGAATAAAAGCTATTTGAGCTGCTCGATAATATAGTTTTAAATTGGGACATGCCAACCCCCCTCTGGATTTATGTTTGTACATGTTATTTCTCGCAATCCTGGAGGGACCCCCACCCCAGATAAAACGGAACACCCTGCTTTGGAAGTTTGAGAGGTCTTTCATATGAATCTGGATCGGTAGGGATCTAAATAGATAAAGCAATCTAGGTAAAACATTCATTTTGACCGAACTAATCCTACCGAGCCAGGAGATGTTATATTTTCCCCATTTCATCATCTCCTTTTGGAGTAAACGGAACATTGGCCGGTAGTTAGCTTTATATAGATCTTGTATTTTAGCTGTCAGCCAAATTCCTAGGTACTTAATCCCCTTCCCAGCCCACTTAAATTTAAACCTCTGTGCGAGGGATTCTTTCTCCGGGAGCGGTATATCTAGGGCCAAGGCTTCAGTTTTTTCCACATTAATTTTCAATCCTGAAAGCACCCAGAATTGTTCAAGTTTTTGCATCAGAGGTGGTACCGACGTCGATGGCTCCGAAATGGAGCATAGTAAGTCGTCCGCAAATAGTGACACCTTGAAATGATGTGACCCCACTTGGATACCCTTTATCTCCGGGGAAGCTCTAATCAATTGGGCCAGGGGCTCGATTGCTAACGCAAATAGGAGCGGTGACAATGGGCAACCCTGTCTCGTCCCCCTCTGGATGTTGACCGCTGGCCTCCCCCCACCCGGGAGTCTTAAATTTGCCTTAGGATCTTTGTAATAAGTCCGAATTAGATTTAAAAACTTCCCTGAAAACCCGAATTTGGTCAGCGTAGCCATGAGAAAAGGCCATTCCAGGGAGTCAAAGGCCTTCTCTACATCCAGAGAAAGCAGGCAGGCCGGGGTGTTATTTAATTTAGCATGGTGGACTAAATTCAGAATGTTCCTGATATTGTCCCCTGCTTGTCACCCTGGGATAAATCCCACTTGGTCCTTGTGAATCAAGGAGGGGAGAAACCCAGCTATCCTATCCGCCATGATCTTGGCCAGAAATTTTATGTCGCTGTTAAGGAGTAAAATTGGTCTGTAATTCTTGGCTTCTAATGGGTCCCTCCCCTCCTTGGGAAACAAGACCAGGTCAGCTTTGTTGAGTTCTGGAGGGATTGGTCGTCCCTCCAGTATTGTATTGTATAACGTGGTCAAGTATGGGGCTAATGTGCCGACAAATTTTTTGTAGTATGTGTTTGTAAAGCCACCTGGGCCTGGGGATTTACCTAATTTTGATTCTAAAATAACTTTGCTCACTTCCTCCTGGGAGATTGCTTTATTCAGTGAAGTAACATTCTCCTCCGTTAGTTTAGGTAGATCCAGGGAGGATAAAAGTGATTGTGTTTCCCCCTGTTTTAGGGAGTTCGAGGCTTTATATAGCTTACTATAGTACGCCTGAAAGATGTCCTGAATTTTTGTGGGGTTGGAGGTCACAAGCCCTTGGGGTGATTTAATTTGGCAGATTCTAGATTGGTTTTGCTTTGATTTTAACTTATTGGCTAGGAATGAGTCAGGCTTATTTACTTTGCTATAAAACTTGTGATGCGTGATTCTAAGAGCTCTCTCCGTTCTCTCTGACAGAATCATGTCCAGTTCCGCCCTGGTTTTCTCAATCTGGGACCTATCCCCAATAGAATTATCTTGCTGCATTGCCTTTTCCAATCTCATCAACTCTTTATTCAATGCATCCTCTCGGGCCCTATTTTGCTTTTTATGTTCAGCAGATATCTTCATGCAGACCCCTCTAATATATGCTTTGTGGGCCACCCACACCCAGCCTATTCCTACATCTCCCTTAGTATTCTCCCTAAAATATATCTCAAGTTCTTGCTGGATCTTGTCTTTGGATTGAGGAAATGCTAGTAGCGTCTCATTGATGCGCCATGTCGGGGGGGGGGGGGGGGGGAGTATACCGTGCCAAAGTCTAGGGCAATTTTGACTATTGAGTGATCCGACCAGGTACACGGAATAATCTCCGCTTCCTTTGCCTGATCCAAGAGCAAAGCATCTATGATGATATAGTCAATTCTTGAGTACGAGTTATGAGGGGCTGAGTAGAAAGAGTACTCCCTGTCCCTAGAATGAAGGTCCCTCCAGGAAACCTACCAGGTTCAGGTTCGCTAGTTGTGTTTTAATTTGTTTTAGCCTACTGGGGAAGTGGGGCCCCACTCTCCCCTTGGACCTATCTAATTCGGGATCCAACGCTAAATTTAGGTCCCCTCCCATAATAATTCTACCAAAGTCCCCTTTCTCCAGTACCATAAGTAGTTTCCGGACCATGTTATAAGGGTTCGTAGGTGGGACATATAGCTCAATTAAAGACACTGTCGAGTCAAGTATTTTCCCAGTCAGAATCAGGTAGTGACCCTCGGGATCTGATTTTTTACTCTGGAGTATAAACGAAAAGTCCTTATGCAAGAGAATTGCTACCCCATCCCTCTTGGCTAACATACCCGCTGTATAGAAGTGTGGGTATTGTTTGTGGAGAAATTTAGGGGGTTTGTTACGCATGAAGTGCGTCTCCTGTAGAAAGATTACTGAGGGGCGATGCTCCCTGTATGTAAGAAAGGCTTTACGCCGCTTATGGGGGGAGTTAAATCCCTTCACATTGTGGGACAGTATCTTAAATTCGGGCCTAGCCATTTATCCTTATCTAGCTGTGAGTGCTGTGCATGGTGTGCAACTTACATTTTTCCTGCTCAGGATAGGATGGTTATTCGAGGGCCAGAGAGCCGGAGACGAGAGACCCCCTGGGGTGACCAGGAGACGAGGTGCACCTGCATCTTGGAGAGACCTTGAGAGTACTAGGTAGAACAGAGATAGACCATTTACATACAAGACATATTTCAGGGAAATGTACAGAAATACATGTGTCAACAAAAACAGAACAATTTCAACTTTTTTATCTATACTAAAACTTTTTCCTTGCGCTCTAGCGCGCTTGGTGGGCATGAGAATCCTGTTCTCCTGCATATAGCCCTGGCGAAGAGGTAGACTAAATTTTAACTACTCAGTTTACACCCCGTTTAATAAAAGGGAAAAACTCTCCGCCTCACCCCATGGGCCTATCACCCCTTGCATTGTGTAATACAAAATATTCATTTCAGTGAATCAAGAAAAACCGTGTAGGATACAATCCTATATCACACTCCCGTTGACTTCTAGTGTCCATTAGGCTTCTGAGGGAAGCAACTTATCTCTTAGCCAGTCCCCTCATCTCTTCTCTGGAGGGGGGATTTTCCCGGCCAATATCAACTTGAGCATCCCGGCTCAAGCCTGGTGATGCAGGCCTGTCGTTTACACGGGTTGCCTTAGACCCCCTTCTCTCGCCGCTTGAGGCTGTGAGTTTCTTGCAGCTTTTTGTCTCTTTGAAGCAGGAACTACAGTCCATTGCCTAACCGGCCTATCTCGCTTGTCTCCTGGTTCCTGACCCAGTGGGCGGGGGTTTTCACCCTCCTTCCATAAGTTCATGGAGGAAAGAATTGTCTGGCATTCCTCCACATCTTGAGCAATAAATTTGTTTCCATTCACCGTAAATTGGATGTTGAAAGGAAAACCCCATCTGTAAGGAATTTTGTGCTGTATAAGCACCTCCACAGCCGGTCTCATTTCCCTGCGTCTCGCTAGGGTGGCTGGTGAGAGATCTGCATAAATCTGGATGGTGGCGCCGTCAGGACCTTTGATTTCGTCTAGACCTCTGGCGTGAAAGAGAATCTGATCTCTTGTGTGTTGCCTCAGGAAACGGGCGATGATGTCTTTAGGCATGTTAGGGTTTGGGGATGCCCCAAGTGCCCTATGTGCTCTTTCGATGCCGATTTCACCCTCCTGAGGGTCTGGAAGAATTGACTTTATTAGATCTGAAAGATAAGGCTCAAGGTCAGTGATTGAGTTTGGGACGCCTCTGAATCTGACGTTGTAGCTCCTCAATCTATTTTCAAGGTCCTCCAGTTTGAGTTCAAGAGAGCATATTTTCATTGCATTTGTATCAATGTCTACTCGATCTTGTCTTTGGGAGTCTATGACCTGGTCCAGGGAAGATTCCAAAATACTTGTCCGTTGGCCCAATTCTTGGATTTCGTGTTTCAGATCTTGAACTGCCAATGATAGTTGTGATTTTAGCATGTTCTCAAACCAAGTTTTGGAATCATTGGATAAGTTTGCATCCATCATATTCCCTTTCTGGGAGCACTCAGCATCTGATACATCTGAAGCCCCTGAGATTGACTCCGGCTGGGGGGATCTTCTGGCCGTAGTAGAGGGGAAATGTTCAGTTATCCGTCGGGACCCCTCGCCCTTTTTGGTTCTAACCATCATGATCTTTGCCCTTTGTATTGTAGATCGGGGAAGTACGGGGCCTAATTTAGGTATGAGCTTTCCAGTAGACCTGGTCTGTGCAGGTGGGGGAGGAGTCCCAGATTAAGGTGAGTCCCGGCTCACTGGGTAGCAATGCTGCTGCAAGGGTCTCTTAAGTGCGCTTTAAGAATTAGGAGGGGTGGTGGCCCATTTATAGGGGTGTTGGCCCTACATTTACCACATCTTTACTTTAATGAGCATGGTGTTTGCCAACTGGTTTAGTGTTAACATCCTCCAGGGTCCAGGCCCAATCTGTATCAGGCTAAATATTGCCTTAAATCTTCCAAGATATATCTGGTATGTTAACACCAATGTGACGTTGTGATATGTAATTAACTCAGTCCTTAGTACTACCGTTTCTCTCTAGTATATGGATGAGCCGAATGGGAGGACAGAAGACAAAGTGTGAAGAGCTTTAGTCCCTTGATGTTCTAGAGATTGACAGGTTCAATTTAGTCTTGAAGTACAATAGGCCTGTAATGATTTGAAGCTGCCACCGGGTGGGAGTAGAGTACTGTCAATTGAGACTGCTTATACAATGTTTTGGGTGACACTGTATATCCTCATAGTGCTGTTGATGAGTGTTATATAAAGCAATATAATAAGGTGTCTGGTTCAGTCTCAAGCACCCCGATACTGTTGGTAATGATAAAGTCACATTAGTAGCACTGCAACATATAAATGCGAAGCCATATAAATTGCACTCTTTGCCTTTGAAGTCCTGTGCAGCTCAAAATGTATTTTAGTGTTCTGAGTTTCTGTAGACAGGTTAGCCTGGTTTGCTTAAACCCAGAATACTGGGAGGACCGGATGGGGGGACAGAAGGCACAATGTGGAGAGCTTTGGCCCCTTGATGTTCTAGATATTGGCAGGTTCAATACAATATTGGGATAAAATAAGCCTGTAATGGTTGGAAGTTGCCACCAGGTGGGAGTAGAGTACAGTCAATTGAGACTACTTATACTATGTTTTGGGTGAAACTGTATATCCTCATGGTGCTGTTACAGAATGTTATATAAAACAGTGTAGTAAGGTGCCTCGTTCAGTCTCAAGCACCCGGTGCTGTTGGTACTAATAAAATCACAGTACAGCTCAAAGTGTACTTTAGCGTTCTGAGTCTCAGTAGACAGGTTGGACTGGTTTGCTTGAACCCAGGGTACTGGGAGAGCTTCAATGGGGATATGTGGGTAAGGGGCACTGGATTGCTTAATTATTCTGGGGCTAAAGTGCTGCTGATGCCCCCCTGAGTGCCCCTTTCTTGGGCCAGGGCTGTCTTCTCCCCCCACAGTTCTGTAGCCTCTCCCTTGTACCTGCTTATATGTGTCCTCAGCAGTGCAGCGCCACAATCTCTCCCTCCAGGCTTCCAGGGGGAAGTGTCCGGCTGGATAGGGGTTCCAGGCAGGGGCCTCTTCCACTTTTCCCTCTTCGTGGAGCCCCCTGCTGCTCTGTGCCCCGTGAGGGTTGTTTCAGGGAGGATGGAGCTGTGCACCCCCTCCTGTCGCCAGCTTGGGCCAGTCCCCCCGCTGTCTGCCTTCCAACCCGGCTTCTCCCTGCTTGCCTGCCTCCTTCTGCACGCCTGCACAGTTTTCTCCCGCTGCGGCTGGCCTCCAGAGGGATCCGGACCCTCAGGAACAGGGTAGGCCAGGGGAGGGATCCAGAGAGTTGGAACTCTTGATGAGGCCTGTAACGGTACCCCCCACACATAGAAGGGGGCGCCCAGGCCGTTTTAGCCGATCCGCCCGTCCAGTGATATAGGGACAGCTACTGCAAGACACCCAATCCCCCAAGAACTGGATCCAAGGGGAAAATACTCCAAGCCTGCAACTGGAACCTCACGAATAGCCGCTAGCAGCTGAACAGGAAAGCACCCCCAAAGATGCCCACACTCCTGGCAGTCAGTCTGCAACAGCACCCCATGAATTCCCCCAAGTACGAGACACACGCTCTGTGGTTGAGGGTCAAGCAGTGAACTCACTTCTTTATTAAAACCAAAAGACATATATAAAACAAACCATTTCCACATACACCGTAGGGGCAGTGACTACCTTTGGTCAACCCCTAATTACCTATGGCCAATCAGACAGGGTTCCTACGTGGGAACCATGAGACTCCTCCCATGGGCCACCCCCAGGCGTGGCTACTATGCTCATTCTCACCCAGACTCTCAATTCCCTGCAGCTCACCCTGACGCTGGGGAATGGAGTCTGAGCTCTCAATTCCCTGCAGCTCACCCTGACGCTGGGGAGGGAGGACGCTGCTCTCCTCTCCTGGCAAGGTACACTTCCACTGGGGAGGGGAGACAATGCTCTCCACTCCCTGCACTTCACACTGGCGCTGGGGATCTGGGCTAGCCACCCAGCATCCCTGTAGGGCCGGTGGAGAGACCTCGGTCCCATCTTCACCTGCCGCCTGGGGTTCCTCCCAATAAACCTCTACAATATCTTCCCAGCTGAAGGGGTCTGGATCTGGGTCTCTCACCTTGTTGTAATGCTGAGCCTTCCCAATGGAGTGGAAGAGATCTTGGTAGTCCTGCTCCAGTTCCCACTCCAGGGTTGCTAGGTGAACAAGGTCTTGCTCTACCTCATGGGGGTCATCCCAGTCATGCCTAGCCTCCCTCTCATAGAAAATATCCTTAAGTCTGGTCTGCGCAGGGCTCCCGAAGTCAGGCTCTGCAAATGACTGCCATAACAAGCCAGGACCATCAAACTCCTCTCCCTCTGGCGGGTCATGCTCGGCTGTCCAGGGTGTATACTGTGCCTATACCACCAGAGTGCCTGGTAGGCATCCTCCAGCCATAGCTCCTGCCATGCACGGAGCTTTAGTTCCTCCACCCATTCCTCAAGGGGCTGCTCTCCCAGGAAGGGCATGCGCAGGGCCACTTGCTTCTGCAACCGCTGCTCTTCACTGGGGAGACTCTCACCCCGCTGGTATTGTACATTATCCAGGGCCTGGTACCAGATGCCTTTCCTTAATGCATCCCGGCCATCCAGGTCCTCATCTTCGTATAGCACTGCTGGTTCCATTCTGCTGCTTTTAGGGTCGCTGTACTGGGACATGCGTTGCCCCCAACTTGTAAATCCACAGAATGGTGTCTCCTGTAGCTGTCCTTCTGGCTGTGGGAACAATCCCGCCGCTGCCACCAGTGTAACGGTACCCCCCACACATAGAAGGGGGCGCCCAGGCCGTTTTAGCCGATCCGCCCGTCCAGTGATACAGGGACAGCCACTGCAAGACACCCAATCCCCCAAGAACTGGATCCAAGGGGAAAATACTCCAAGCCTGCAACTGGAACCTCACGAATAGCCGCTAGCAGCTGAACAGGAAAGCACCCCCAAAGATGCCCACACTCCTGGCAGTCAGTCTGCAACAGCACCCCATGAATTCCCCCAAGCATGAGACACACGCTCTGTGGTTGAGGGTCAAGCAGTGAACTCACTTCTTTATTAAAACCAAAAGACATATATAAAACAAACCATTTCCACATACACCGTAGGGGCAGTGACTACCTTTGGTCAACCCCTAATTACCTATGGCCAATCAGACAGGGTTCCTACGTGGGAACCATGAGACTCCTCCCATGGGCCACCCCCAGGCGTGGCTACTATGCTCATTCTCACCCAGACTGTCCCCGTGAACACTTCCTGTTTGCTCCTGGACTATGCCCCTGGGGAAACCCCATACACTGGCCCTTTGTTCAAGTCCTGGCGACACCCTGTGTTTACCTAATGGGGGATGGTCAGAATCTGTAACACATTTCTACACATTTTTCATAACTTTAAAAGTATGCATCACATTCACATAAAACATACATTTTCAGAATCAGCATACTCCAAATACAAACATGTGTCAAAATGATACAAATTGGTCCAGTGGTTCAAAAGTTAGATCACAGTCCTTTCTGACCAAATGGAGTATGGCTTCTATGTCTTTGTAGGGGGAAAGTCAACATGGGCCGTAGTCAAACGGCAGAATGTGTGCAACCAAGCTTCTCCAATTCGCCGTGACAAGACTGATCTCGTCACAAGGCCGATTAGACACGGCCCTCCAACGTAGGCCCCGATTCAGAAGGCGCCTGGTAAGTGGGGTATTATCCCCTTCTGGCACTCATAAACACCCCTCTAAGCTCTTTGAGGTGGGGGAACCTCTGCTGGGTGTTTTAGGCTTCAAGATGGCTATTTTAATTGGCAAATGGCCCTTTTAAAGCATATTAGACGCTCCAGCTCAACACATCTGGCCTCTTCAGTTGCTAGCCACGCCCCCCCCAAACCGAAAATTTTATGTTCGCGACATCACTATCCGGGAGCACAACGTTTTGAACACTTAAGAACTGTTAATGATAGTATATGAATCCTTCCATTTAGCTGCAAGACATAGAAACTTACTAGCTAATGATACAGAATGGGAAAGATGTTTAGAAGAAGCAGCACTATGTCAAATGCCACAGCAGATGAGAGAACAATTTGCATTTATTTGTATCTTCTCAAATGCTCCAAATGCATTAGCTTTGTGGGACACATTTAAAAGTAATATGGCTGAAGACTTTATGCGACGATACAATGAACCTATTGCACACTTAAAAGCGTTAATGGAAATCCAAGAAGTATTTTTAACTCATGGATTAAGTTGTGCAAGTTTTAATTTGCCTGATCCAGGTCTTATAGATGACATAAACTTTGAAGAGTATGACATTCAACTACAAGTACAAAGAACAGAAGAAAGACTTGCAACTTTAAATACCTTACAATTGCAAGCATTTAATGCCATTACAAATGCAATAGATGATGACATGGTTACAGAGATTTATTTCTATCTTGATGGACCTGGCGGATCAGGAAAAACTTATCTATATAATTTATTAATGAGTTCTGTACGAGCACAAGGTCAAATAGCACTGCCGTTTGCCACTACTGGAATTGCTGCACTTTTGTTAGAAGGTGGAAGAACTGTACATAGTGGCTTTAAACTGCCAGTGCCTATTTTAGAAACCTCTGGGTCAGATATTCGCATGACATCATTACAAGTAAAATTTTTTAAAAAAAGTTAATTAATTATAATAGATGAGGCCACAATGATGTCATGCTATGCCCTCCAATGTATTGACCGTTTGCTTCGTGAAGTCATGGATAATACTTTTCCATTTGGGGAAAAGGTAATGTTGTTAGGTGGCGATTTTAGACAAACATTACCTGTCGTTGTACATGGAAATCAAACTGACATTATCGAAACCTGTATAAAGTCAAGCACACTATGGAAACATTTTACCCATCTTCAACTGCAACAAAACATGAGATCAGAAGGCCAAACTGATTTCAATGATTGGCTTATTAAAATTGGAGAAGGCAGAACAGAAAAAATACCAAATTTACCTGACGACACTGTGCAGATCCCACCTCATATGATTTGTCACCAAGATATTATATCGGCTATATTTGAAGGTAGCATAAATACCCAGGAATATTCAGAGCTTGCCAACCAAGTCATACTAACGTGTAAAAATAGGGATGCATTAATCCTCAATGATGAAATCTTTAAAAAAAATTAATGCACCACAAAGAAATTATCACAGTGCTGATTCTGTACTTGCTGATGACAATGAAAGTCAGGCAAACTTTTCCACTGAATTCATAAACTCACTAACTCCTTCTGGAATGCCACCACATTTTTTGCAGCTAAAGAAAGGTGCAATTGTCATGTTACTGCAAAATATGAACCCCAAAAAAGGCCTATGCAATGGGACAAGATTAATTGTTCAACAATTAAAGGACCATTTCATAGATGCTGAAATTTTAACTGGTACCCATTGTAGCGGAACCCATCACTGTTTTAAACTGTTTTATGATTATTATGGTTAAAATATGATCCTACTATATGTATGTTGGTTGATGTTCTACAGAATATATTAACTCAAAATATTAGCCAGACTTTTGCAGACCTAGGCTAATAGATAATCCTGTTACAGAGATTCAAGAGATAAGAAAGTTGTAAAGGATCCTTGCATTTTCCAAAGTGTTTTCATTCTCTGATAAGAATGATCTAATTAATGTCTGATTGTATCCAAGTTGCCAGGGAGGTGTGACTCACCTATTGTCCTATATGTGTATTGTATGGGGGATATGTGCAATGTCTGTGTGTTATGTGTAAAAACATACTTTTACTAACTTTTGAACCCCTGGTCTGATTCATGCCATTTTTGTATATGTTGTTCCCCTGGGTGAGAGATATTGAATGGTGCGGGACTTAAAGGTGTACCCCCTGTATTTGGGGTACATCCAGAATGTGGTTAAAATTGTGTCTGTTTTAATTGTGTTACCTGTTATCTGAGGGGAGGAGACGTGGGGGTTGAACCATGCAGATAATTGGCTGTTGTGATAATTATGTGGGTGTAGCCCTTCAGAGGGCAACATTGCATAAAAGGAGATTCCCTGTCATTAAAATATAGTTCTTCTTGACCCTTCAAAACGTAGCCTTGTCTCGTTATTTGAGGGGATCACTATATGATACTGGGGATTGCTATGCTTTTGCATACTCCCTTGAGCTGTAACTACTGAACGCTTGTTCCTGATGTACTATCCTTGGAGTCTGTGGTGGTTGTGGTGTCCGGTGCGGTGCTTGTAGGCCTCGGCGCAAACTAGGACGCGTCTATCAACGGAGGTACCTGGTCAGGGTGCCAGTAGATCCGTTACACCCATAAAGGAGAGAGAGTTTTCATACCAAGAATAGATTTAGCACCAAGTAAAAGTAGTCTCCCTTTTACACTTCAAAGAAGACAATTTCCCATCATTATGGCATTTGCCATGACTATTAATAAATCACAAGGACAAACTTTCAAATCTGTGGGTATTTTCTTGGAAGAACCAGTATTTGCACATGGTCAATTGTACGTTGCATTATCACAGTGCAAAAATCCACAGGCTATTAAAGTTTACATTGAAAAGAATGAAAGTCAAGGTGATTTATTATAAGATGGACGTATTTTTACTCAAAACATTGTCTACTATGAAGTACTTTAACTTTTCATTAAAAAGTCATGAAAAGCAAATTTAAAAGCAAATGCAAAAATATAAAAAAACACAATAAATGTCCGTTCCCTTGAAAAGGTCATTATTTTGCAACAGAAATTACATTTACAAAAACAATATTTTACTGTTAAACTACATTAAATTGTCAAACACATACAAAACAGTGCTTACACAGCGTGCAACAAGTTTAAGTTCTTGCGTTCTCTTTTTAGAGAACTACTTTTCCACAGACCAAACTATATGTGCGATTTAAAACAATTACTACAGCAACAAACAAAGGTCAACCATTGAAAAATATTCAATAAACAATTCAGTCATAATTAATGGAAGTACTGTTTATATATCATTAGCCTCACAAAACACTTGCCTTGCATTATTTTCACAAATTAGGTTAAAATGTTAATTAACTATGTCACTGTTTCTAATGTTACAAGTTTGAAAAAAGAATGTCAAGTTCCTTACTTAGAGAGATAAGAAAGTTCAAGTTTCAAAAAATATACTTTCAAGTTTCTTACTTAGACATATTACAAAGTTCATGTTAAGAGATCAACCACGTTTTAAGTCACAGCAATAAACAAAGGTCAACCATTGAAAAATACAAATCAATAAACAATTCAGTCATAATTAATGGAAGTACTGTTTATGGATGATTAGCCTCACAAAACACTTGCCTTGCATTTTTTTTACAAATTATGTTAAAATGTTAATTAACTGTGTTACTGTTTCTAATGTTACAGGTTTGAAAACAATATTTTCAAGTTCATTACTTAGACAGATAAGAAAGTTCAAGTTTAAAAAAATATACTTTCAAGTTCCTTACTTAAACATATTACAAAGTTCATGTTAAGAGCTCAACAACGTTTTAAGTCACAATGTAAATGTTGTCTTTTATGTTAAACATTAATCCAGGGAGTAATCTGATCGCCAGTTAATGGGGTCAGGAAGAAATTAATTTTTTCCCCTCTCTGATACAATTGGCTATGTTTCAAGGAGGGTTTTTACTGTTTGCCTTCCTCTGGTTTCAATGTATATTTAAGTTAACAATTCTTCAGATAGAACTTGCATGTTAAAAAAACATTACCTCAATTTTACAATACTGATTAATTTAAAGTTCAACTGTTCTTACATTCAAATGTTAATACTTTTAATCCAAAATGCTTTAACAGTTACTGTTGACCAAAAGAACATTTTACAAAAATAAACATGTTTAATATCACAATAGTACTTATTTCACCATAACTAAAATCTTACAAGTGTCAAATACGTATATTAATAACTAAACAACTTTTCAAACATACACATCTCATTGCCGTCAATTTTTGACGGGCAAGTCGCTAGTATTATATATATATATATATATATATATATATATATATATATATATATATAAATAAATACATTTACATCCCTTTCTAGATCACTGTGGTGGTTTCAGTGAAGCTGTGAGCTATATCTTGTAGGGTCACCCAAGATGGGCAGGTCATAGCAGAGAGGTCAGACAAATCGCTGTCCACCTGAGAAGGAACTCGCACTCCCTCCAGTATCTTTGCCATGAATACTGTATGGATAAGCACAACCAGAAACACAGACAGATGTGACTGGCGTACTGCATCCATATGGTCAACAAGAGTCGCATATGACTGAAGGACTGAACAACAAATATACAGTATATATATACTAGTTACTTGCCCATCATAAATGACGGTATAATATATGATGTGTCTCTCCCCCCCTCATGTCTCCCCTGTGTCTCTTTCCCTCTCATGTCTCTCCCAGACCTGTGTCTCTCCCACTCCTTTAGCCCTGTTTCTCCCCACAGCACCCAATCTCTCTCATTCCCTCCTGTGTCCTCTCCCCCTTTCTCCCCTCTCCTCTCTACTTCACTCTCATTACGAGCCTTGTTATACACAAACTCGCAGTACGACAACTATATTAGTGATCAGTAATAATTGGTAATGCTGGGTATAGATTCAATGTAATCTTACTGTAGGAAAATTGTTTTTTTAATGATGCCATATTCGTAGTATATACAGTGCCTTGCAAAAGTATTCACCCCCCCCCCCCTTGACTTTTTACCTATTTTGTTACATTACAGCCTTAAGTTCAATGTTTTGTTAATCTGAATTTTATGTGATGGATCAGAACACAATAGTCTAAGTTGGTGAAGTGAAATGAGAAAAATATATACAGAAAACTATTTTCTAGAAATAGAAAACAGAAAATTGTTGTGTGCGTATGTATTTACCCCCTTTGTTATGAAGCCCATAAAAAGCTCTGGTGCAACCAATTACCTTCAGAAGTCACATAATTAGTGAAATGATGTCCATCGGTGTGCAATCTAAGTGTCACATGATCTGTCATTACATATACACACCTTTTTTTAAAGGCCCCAGAGGCTGCAACACCTAAGCATGAGGCAACACTAACCAAACACTGCCATGAAGACCAAGGAACTCTCCAAACAAGTTGAGAAGTACAAGTCAGGGTTAGGTTATAAAAAAATATCCAAGTCTTTGATGATCACCATAAGCACGATCAAATCTATCATACCCAAATGGAAAGAACATGGCACAACATCAAACCTGCCAAAAGACGGCCGCCCACCAAAACTCACGGACCGGGCAAGGAGGGCATTAATCAGACAGGCAGCACAGAGACCTAAGGTAACCCTGGAGGAGCTGCAGAGATCCACAGCAGAGACTGGAGTATCTGCACATAGGACGACAATAAGCCGTACGCTCCATAGAGTTGGGCTTTATGGCAGAGTGGCCAGAAGAAAGCCATTACTTTCAGCAAAAAACAAAATGGCACGTTTTGAGTTTGCGAAAAGGCATTTGGGAGACTCCCAAAATGTATGGAGGAAGGTGCTCTGGTCTGATGAGACTAAAATTGAACTTTTCGGCCATCAAAGAAAACGCTATGTCTGACGCAAACCCAACACATCACATCACCCAAAGAACACCATCCCCACAGTGAAACATGGTGGTGGCAGCATCATGGTGTGGGATGTTTTTCAGCAGCCAGGACTGGGAAACTGGTCAGAGTTGAGGGAAAGATGGATGGTGCCAAATACAGGGATATTCTTGAGCAAAACCTGTACCACTCTGTGTGTGATTTGAGGCTATGATGGAGGGTCACCTTCCAGCAGGACAATGATCCCAAACACACTGCTAAAGCAACACTTTAAGTGGTTTAAGGGGAAACATGTAAATGTGTTGGAATGTGTAACGGCTACCCCGGTAGTGAGAGGGTATCAGCCGTTGGAGACGTCCTTTCCCTGGCAAGCTGCTGTGTAAAAGTAAAGTTGGTATAAACCCATCCAAGAGTTTCAGAGGGAGAGTCAGGTTCAGCATTAAATATCCATATAGAAGCACTGCGCAGTCTCAGAAGCCCAGACCACCCATATTGGACGACACTCAATTGGGAGTCAAAGAATACTTTTTTTAATAAGTCTTTATTTTGTTATATGCAGAAATATATATACACATCTCTTTCCACAGGCAATACACATCCCCCATATTTGGCCACACAATCCACATAGAGAGACAATAGGTGTGGTCACCCCCCCCCGGAGGTTACCTGGCTACTTTGATACAATCAGACATTGATCAGATTATACTTCTCTTTGTTCTATGTCTCATAATGAAAACACTTTATACAATAGACTTCCTTATCTTATGAGGAGTCTCTGTAATAGGATTATCTATTAGCCTAGTATCTGTAGTATTCTGAGCCAATATATTCTGTAGAACATAAACCAACATATCTACAGTATAGCAATGTGATCATATTTTAACCATAAGAATTACATAACCATAAAACAGGGTAAAACAGTGATGGGTTCCGTTACAGAATGGCCTAGTCACAGCCCAGACCTCAATCCAATAGAAAATCTGTGGTCAGACTTAAAGATTGCTGTTCACAAGAGCAAACCATCTAACTTGAAGGAGCTGGAGCAGTTTTGCGAGGAATGGGCAAAAATCCCAGTGGTAAGATGTGGCAAGCTCATAGAGACTTATCCAAAGCGACTTGTAGCTGTAATTCCCGCAAAAGGTCACTCTACAAAGTATTGACTTTAGGGGGGTGAATAGTTATGCACATTGACTTTTTCTGTTATTTTGTCCTATTTGTTGTTTGCTTCACAATAAAAAAAAAACATCTTCAAAGTTGTGGCATGTTCTGTAAATTAAATGATGCAAATCCTCAAACAATCCATGTTAATTCCAGGTTGTGAGGCAACAAAACACGAAAAATGCCAAGGTGGGTGAATACTTTTGCAAGGCACTGTAGTTTTAATTACATATTATACATCAGTGCTCATGAGCCTTTTCTTACCCACGGCACAACAAAGTTCCTCCCCAAATTTCGCGGCACACCAAAAGTAAATATAAATATATATATATATATATATATATATAAATATATATATATATATATATATATATATATATATATATATATGCACAAAAAAGGATGTACACATTTTTTATTTGATAAATATTCATATAAATTAAGAATTATACTCATATAACATAATGTAAAAAGAAATGTAATTAATGTGATACCTGAGCTTGTTTCAATGAACACAAATGCTTTATATTCGGCCCAATATTTCAGAGTGCCCCAAAGTTCTTGATCAAGACTTTTTAAGCACCACCGCTTATAATTTTTCATTATCACAAGGGTTGAGAAACTTTGCTCACATGAATATGCCGTCGAAAATGGAGTAGAATTGAAATAGCGTGGTCTGAAATCAGAGGATATTCTTTCCTAACCGAAATCCAGAAAGCATCCAATGGAACTTCGGCAAAGTGAAGTTTTAGCGTCCCATCGTCAACTCAATAAATTCCTCTCAAAGTGCATCTGCAGAATTCATAGCATTGGTTGCAAAAGGATTTCAAATCCAATTGTATTGTTATGTATTAATTGAATAAAAATGGTGGCCAAATTTATTCTCCAGTATAGTTAAATGTGATTGAGCCAGATCCAAAATTAATTGCCTGTTTTCAATTGTTTACTGTTGGGTTCTTTGGAACACTTCTAAAGAACTTTGTCGTAACTCTTTCTGCCAAAGTTCCAGTTTTTTCTTGAACCCTGTAATTTGTCGGAATACGTCAATATATTTTCATTCCGACCTTGCATTTTTCTAATTTTTTTATTAAATTAATTCAGCTGCTAGAATATATCAGCCATGAATGTAAGTTTGGCCATCCAGCTATTATCTTCAAGGTGCTGGTATAGCTCGGGCATATTTTGAGCTAAAAGAAACTGATGCACCTCGTAGCGAACCTCAACAAATCTAGTGAAAACTTTGCCTCGGGATAGTTAACGTACTTTAGTGTAAGACAATAAGGATTTATATTCTAATCCCATTTCTTCACAGAGTATTCCAAAAATTTACGAATTTAAGGCTCTTGATTTAATGATGTTTATAATTTTGATGCACTCATTCATCGTTTGCAGTAGATCTTCTGGTAAATTCTTGATCATCAATACTTCACAATGTATGCAGTAGTGTGTAATTTGTATTGTCGGATTTAGTTGTTTTACAACAAAACCTTTTATATTGCCCATCATTGCTGCAGCGCCATCAGTGCAAATACTAATGCAATTACTCCATTAAATATCATAAGTTTTGAAGAACTCTTCAGAAAATTTCTTCCCCAGTAGTTTGCTCTGGAAGCTCCTTACAAAAAAAATTATGTTCTTTGATGGAGTTCTCGTCAACAAAACGTACGATGGCTATTAATTGTGCTTGATTTTTAATATCTGTCGATTTTGAAGTGCAAAGTTTTCAACCGTGATCAATTTTGAAATAAGTGTTCCCAAAATATTGCTTGGCATGTCGTCAATACGTCTTTTAATAGCATCCGCTGACAGCGAAACTTTACTCACTTCCTTAACTTCATTGGGTCCAAGTATAAGTTGAACAATTTCCATGCGTTTAATACGTGTTTCACCAATAGTATGTGGTTTTTTTGGGGGGCAATGTGGTATCTAGCGTTGTTGCAGAAACCTTTACGGATGATGTCATAAATTGCCTCTGTTTTAAATTTTAAGCTAAAAGCCTTTGAAAATATTCTTTATCCTTCTAGGCGCAATTGCCATGTTTTGAAATTAGATGACGATTCAGTTTACTGGGTGCCATTGCATCGTTTGTTAGTTGTTCTCTGCAAACGTAAGCGGACCTTTAGTGCTTTTATTGAAAATGTTGATGAACACTGGCAAATTGTATTTCTTATTTCAAAGTTGGAAAAATCTAAAGTGGCACCAGGACCTTGCGTGTTATTTCAGCCCCAGCAGCAGAACTGTAACTGGATGCTAGATGGCGCTGTGACTTATTCAGTCAGCTGGGCTCCAGAGCTCCCGGGAACCGCTGGAGCAGCAGCCTCGCGCAGCTGGACTGTAAGCGCAGCAGGAAACAGAGATAACAGAGCACTGCCCAGCACAGGGTCACATCATCTGGGGGAGAAGCAACACGTTTATGTGAAAACTACAGTTATATTCAGTATATTTACAGAAATAAAGTATACTATGGAAGGGAATATTAAATTAGCACGTCTGTGTCTGTTATTTGGTTAATTGGTAACCAGTATGTGTGTGTGTGCATATATATATATATATATATATATATTATATATATATATATAAATATATATATACTAGGAACTTGCCTGTCACAATGACGAGAGCCCCGCACTCGCAATGGCTCACAGTGAGCGTCCATGTGTCTCTTTGCAGCATCTCCCCCCTGTGCCTTTCCTGTGTCTTTCTCTTCTCTGTGCGTCTGCTGAATGTTTGCGCGGTGCGTGCTGACTGCCTTTGTTTTTATTTTCAAAGTCCTGCGTGCCTGGCGTTGTTGGTGTAAGTGTTACTGTCTTCAGCATCTTGTATTTTGTACTTTTTGCGAGCCTGACATTGCTCAGCCTCGTTTTCATGCGGTTTCTGAAATTTTACATTTTTTCATCCGCCATTTTTTTCTAGTGACTAAAAACGCCAAATATGGGTGTAATTCACTTGCAACCTCACTCCCAGGCTTCCTGTGTCTCCCCCTGTGCTGTGTATGAGTGTGTTATAATTTGTTGTACATGATTTTTTTTTTTTATAAATGTACTATGCAGGCCGTACCTCATGTATGGGCGCAGCGGCACACATAGTATTGGCACTGTTATACATTATTATGATGTCATTATTTGGAATTTGGTAACAATTAATATAGTTTGTATTTTTTGTAAATTATTGTTATCCTTAAGGTGGGATGCAAGCTAAGAAGAGGTCCTTTGTCCATCATCTCTATGACCTCTTTATGTCACTGATGGCTCAGTGCTGTAATAAGGTTATTATTCCTCCTACTGCGCTCTCTGCTTTGTATCAGAGCGACGCTAAGTATTAGTGAGACCGCCACGTGACACACAGAGAGCGCTCTCCAACTGTATTACTGAGGAAGCTTCAAAGCTTTTACTGCACATTTAGCTTTAATACTGACTGTGTCCTTGAGATGGTACCTCTGAAGTGCCGGAGCACAGCGGCCAAGTGACGCACTCTGCATGTATATACCGGAAGAGCTGACAATCTGATCTATTTGTGTGGTTGCTATAGGTGAATCTATTACTGTCTCACACAATCAATACTTCTCTCTGCATGATCCTGCCTTGGCACAACAGCCATCCACCTCAGTGACTTCTCCTTCCCCTTGTGATGTCTCATCTTTAGAATTCATCACATAAATATAGAAGAACTAGCACCTTGCCCGTCAAAAATGACGGAGCAATAAAATGTGAAACCATGGCAATGCTGTTTGCCACACAATGTAAGTCTTTTACTCCTCTGAGTACCTTCAGCGCTCATTGCAAGCCTCTCCCCTCGTGTCCTTCAAGTTTCCTGCTTTGCAACGATCACCTTCGGCGCTCTTCGCAAAGACAGATATATAAGTACTAGCTAATTGCCCGTCAAAAAATGACGGTCATAAAATTGTAAGGTAAGTAATGCAGTTTGCCACACAATGTAAGTCTTTTGTTCCTCTGAGTACCTTTGGCACTCATTGCGAGCCCTATCCCCTCATGTACTTTTGCTCCTCTGAGCACACTCAGCGCTCATTGCCAGCCTCTCCCCTGCTCTTTTTTTTTATATATATATTTAATAATAATATTTAATTAATTAATTAAATAATAAATTAATATACTTTACCTATTTGTAATTAATATGCAGCAATCAATATCCTTAAGAGCTAACGATCTGTTTGTATTGTCCTGCAGCATACAATGTACAGTTGGAGTGTTGCTGACCTGAGGTGTAAGTGTCAGCAATGTGTGCAGTGTGTAGTGTAAATAGGCTGCATGCGCGAGGGAAAACCATTTGTTTAGTTGTGTAAAGCGCCCTTTCAGAATGGAATGTGTGACGAGATCAGTCTCGTCACTGCGAATTGGAGAAGTCTGGTTGCCCACATTCTTCCTTTTGACTATGGCCCATGTTGATTTTCCCCCTACAAAGACATGGAAGCCATGCTTCATTTATGTGAATGTGATGCATATTTTTAAAGTTATGAATAATGTGGAAAAATGTGTTACAGATTCTGACCACCCCCATCTATGAGTCACTAAGGCCAGATGGTTGAGAGCAAAGGTTTTCTACATGCACAGCAGGGGAGATAGCTGAACAAAGGGAGCTCCAGACATACAGGCTCCATAACCCCCTGGGGTTTCTCAGCTTTCTTAGCAGGGGCACAGGATAGAGCAAAAACCATGCTTCCCCTCTGGTGGTCAGAAGCCAAATGACTCTATTAGCCACACCTAGTGGGCGGACCTGGGAGGAGTCTCATGTTTCCCACGGTGTGACACTATGTGATTGGCCAGAGGCAATTAGGGGCTGACCTCAGGTAGCCCCTCCCTCTACTGTGTATGTGAAAATGGTTTTAATATGTCTTTGTAATTAATAAAGAAGAGAGTTCACTGCTTGACCCTCAAACACAGAGCTTATGTCTCGTTCTTGGGGGGATTCATGGGATGCTGTTACAGACTGACTGCCAGGAGTGTAAGCATCTTGGGGGGCTTTTCCTGTTCAGCTGCTAGCGGCTATTCGTGGGATTCCAGTTCAAGGCTTGGAGCATATTCCCCTTTGTTCCAGTTTGGGGGAATGGGTGTCCTGCAGTAGCTGTCCCTATAGCACTGGACGGGCAGATCGGCTAAAACGGCCTTTGTGCCCCCTTATATGTGTGGGGGTACCGTAACAGAATGTTATTTGTTGCAAGTTAGTTTTGTAAAATGGCGGCGATTGTGTATGTGCTATGCGGCTCGCAAGCATTTTTCATACTTCCTAATAGTGTATTTTGTACCTCGTACATTCCTGGGTAAAATCCTTATGTGTCTGGCGGTGTTTAATGTGGTTAGGGGTCATGTAGCCTCATTTTATTTTTTTTCGGACGCCATTTTTTCTGTCGCTTAGGCAATTTTTAATTGTTGAAACTTGAGAAATTGTATTTAAATTCTCGTGCAACCTTACTCCCAGACGTCCTGGCTGTCCCCCCGTGCTGTGGGAGAGAGAAGGAGAGCAAAGAAAGAAAGGGAGAGAGAAGGAGAGCAAAGACAGAAAGGGAGAGAGAAGGAGAGCAAACATAGAAAGGAAAGAGAAGGAGAGCAAAGACAGAAAGGGAGAGAGAAGGAGAGCAAAGACAGAAGAGAGAGAGAGAAGGAGAGCAAAGACAGAAGAGAGAGAGAGAAGGAGAGCAAAGACAGAAAGGAGAGAGAAGGAGAGCAAAGACAGAAGGGAGAGAGAAGGAGAGCAAAGACATAAAAGAGAGAGAAGGAGAGCAAAGACAGAAAGGGAGAGAGAAGGAGAGCAAAGACAGAAGGGAGAGAGGAGGACAACAGAGACAGAAGGGAGAGAGAAGGAGAGTGAAGACAGAAGGGAGAGAGAAGGAGAGTAAAGACAGAAGGGATAGAGAAGGAGGAAAAGACAGAAAGGGAGAGAGAAGGAGAGCAAAAAAAAGAAAGTGAGAGACCAGGAGAGCAAAGACAGAAAGGAGAGAGACGGAGAGCAAAGATAGAAATGGAGAGAGAAGGAGAGCAGAGACAGAAGGGAGAGAAAAGGAGAGCAGAGACAGAAAGGGAGAGAGAAGGAGAGCAAAGACAGAAGGGAGAGAGAAGGAGAGCAAAGACAGAAAGGATAGTAGATAAGGAGAGCAAAGACAGAAAGGGGGAGAGAAGGAGAGCAAAGACAGATGGGATAGAGAAGGAGAGCAAAGACAGAAGGGAGAGAGAAGGAGAGCAAAGACAAAAAGGAGAGAGAAGGAGAGGAAAAAAAAGAAAGGAGAGACAAGGAGAGCAAAGACAGAAAGGAGAGAGATGGAGAGCAAAGACAGTAGTGAGAGAGGAGGAGAGCAAAGATAGAAAGGGAGAGAGAAGGAGAGCAGAGACAGAAAGGAGAGAAAAGGAGAGCAGAGAAAGAAAGGGAGAGAGAAGGAGAGCAAAGACAGAAGGGAGAGAGAAGGAGAGCAAAGACAGAAGGGAGAGAGAAGGAGAGCAAAGACAGAAAGGAGAGAGAAGTAGAGCAAATACAGAAAGGAGAGAGAAGGAGAGCAAAGACAGAAGGGAGAGAGAAGGAGAGCAAATAGAAAGGAGAGAGAAGGAGAGCAAATAAAGAAAGGAGAGAGAAGGAGAGAAAAGACAGAAAAGAGAGACAAGGAGAGCAAAGACAGAAGGGAGAAAGGAGGAGAGCAGAGACAGAAGGGAGAGAGAAGGAGAGCAAAGACAGAAAGGAGAGAGAGAAGGAGAGCAAAGACAGAAAGGGAGAGAGAAGGAGAGCAAAGACAGAAAGGAGAGAGAGGGAGTTCAAAGACAGAAGGGAGAGAGAAGGAGAGCAAAGACAGAAGGGAGAGAGAAGGAGAGCAAAGACATGGAAGAGAGAAGGAGAGCAAAGACAGAAGGGAAAGAGAAGGAGAGCAAAGACAGAAAGGAGAGACAAGGAGAGCAAAGAAAGAAGGCAGAGAGGAAGAGGGCAAAGTCAGAAGGGAGAGAGAAGGAGAGCAAAGACAGAAAGGAGAGAGAGAAGGAGAGCAAAGACAGGAAGGTAGAAGGAGATCAAAGACAGACGGGAGAAAGGAGGAGAGCAATGAAAGAAGGGGGAGAGAAGGAGAGCAAAGACAGAAGGGAGAGAGAATGTGTGTATATATATATATATATATATATATGTGTGTGTGTGTATATGTATATACATATATATGTGTGTGTGTATATACAGTATATGTATATAAATATATATATATATATATATATATATATATATGTATATATATATATATATATATATATATATATATATATATATACATATATACTAGGAACTTGCCTGTCACAATGACTAGAGCCCCGCACTCGCAATGAGCGCCCATGGTCTCTTTGCAGCATCTCGCCCCTGTCCCTTCCCTGTTTGTTTCTCCTCTGTGTGTGTGCTAAATGTTTGCGTGTTGCGCGCTAACTGCCTTTGGTTTTATTTTCAAAGTCCTGCATGCCTGGCGTTGTTGGTGTAAGTGTTACTGTCTTCAGCATCTTGTATTTTGTACTCTTAGAAAGGAGAGACAAGGAGAGGAAAGACAGAAGGGAGAGAGGAGAGCAAAGACAGAAATGAGAGAGAAGGAGAGCAAAGACAGAAAGGAGAGAGGAGAGCAAAGTCAGAAAGGAAGGTAGAAGGAGAGCAAAGATAGAAAGGAAGGTAGAAGGAGAGCAGAGACATAAGGGTGAGAGAAGGAAAGCAAAGACAGAAAGGAGAGAGAAGGAGAGCAAAGACAGAAAGGAAGGGAGAAGGAGAGCAGAGACAGAAGGGGAAGGGAGAGAGAAGGAGAGCAAAGACAGGGGAGAGAGAAGGAGAGCAAAGACAGTAGGGAGAGAGATGGAGAGCAAAGACAGAAAGGGAGAGAGAAGGAGAGCAGAGACAGAAAGGAAAGAAACGGAGAGCAAAGACAGAAAGGGAGAGAGAAAGATAGAAAAGACAGAAGGGAGAGAGGAGGAGAGCAAAGAGAGAAGTGAGAGAGGAGGAGAGCAAAAACAGAAGGGGGTTGAGAAGGAGAGCAAATATAGAAAGGGAGAGAGAAGGAGAGCAAAGACAGAAGGGAAAGAGAAGGAGAGCAAAGACAGAAGGGAAAGAGAAGAAGAGCAAAGACAGAAGGGAGAGAGAAGGAGAGCAAAGACAGAAAGGGAGAGAGAAGGAGAGCAAAGACAGAAAGGAAAGAGAAGGAAAGCAAAGCCAAAAAGGGAGAGAGGAGGAGGGCAAAGAGAGAAGGGAGAGAGGAGGAGAGCAAAAACAGAAGGGGAGAGAGAAGGAGAGAAAAAACAGAAGGGAGAGAGAAGGATAGAAAAGGAGAGCAAACATAGAAAGGGAGAGAAAAGGAGAGCACAGACAGAAGGGAGAGAGAAGGAGAACAAATATAGAAAGGGAGAGAGAAGGAGAGCAAAGATAGAAAGGGAGAGAGAAGGAGAGCAACGATAGAAGGGAAAGAGAAGGAGAGCAAAGACAGAAGGGAGAGAGAAGGAGAGCAAAGACAGTAGGGAGAGAGGAGGGCAAAGTCAGAAGGGAGAGAGAAGGGGAGCAAAGACAGAAGGGAGAGAGGAGGAGAGCAAAGAGAGAAAGGGAGAGAGAAGGAGAGCAAACACAGAAGGGAGAGAGAAGGAGAGCAAATACAGAAAGGAAAGAGAAGGAGAGCAAAGCCAGAAAGGGAGAGAGAAGGAGAGAAAAGACAGAAGGGAGAGAGGAGGAGGGCAAAGTCAGAAGGGAGAGAGAAGGAGAGCAAATATAGAAAGGGAGAGAGAAGGAGAGCAGAGACAGATTGGAGAGAGACAGAGAGCAAAGACAGAAAGGAAAGAGAAGGAGAGCAAAGACAGAATGGAGAGAGAAGGAGAACAAAGATAGAAGGGAAAGAGAAGGAAAGCAAAGACAGAAGGGAGAGAGGAGGAGAGCAAAGAGAGAAAGGGAGAGAGAAGGAGAGCAAACACAGAAGGGAGAGAGAAGGAGAGCAAAGAAAGAAAGGAATGAGAAGGAGAGCAAAGCCATAAAAGGAGAGAGAAGGAGAGAAAAGACAGAAGGGAGAGAGGAGGAGGGCAAAATCAGAAGGGAGAGAGAAGGAGAGCAAAGACAGAAGGGAGAGAGGAGGAGAGCAAAAACAGAAGGGAGAGAGAAGGAGAGCAGAGACAGATGGGAGAGAGACAGAGAGCAAAGACAGAAGGGAGAGAGAAGGAGAGCAAAGATTCGAAAGGGAGAGAGAAGGAGAGCAAAGTCAGAAAGGGAGAGAGAAGGAGAGCAAAGACAGAAAGGGAGAGAGAAGGAGAGCAAAGATAGAAAGAGAGAGAGAAGGAGAGCAAAGACAGAAGGGAGAGAGAAGGAGGGCAAAGACAGAAGGGAGAGAGAAGGAGGGCAAAGTCAGAAGGGAGAGAGAAGGAGAGCAAAGACAGAAAGGGAGAGAGAAGGAGAGCAAAGATAGAAAGAGAGAGAAGGAGAGCAAAGACAGAAGGGAGAGAGAAGGAGGGCGAAGTCAGAAGGGAGAGAGATGTGGAGCAAAGACAGAAGGGAGAGAGGAGGAGAGCAAAGAGAGAAAGGGAGAGAGAAGGAGAGCAAAGACAGAAAGAGAGAGAGAAGGAGAGCAAAGATAGAGAGAGAGAGAAGAAGGAGAGCAAAGACAGAAGGGAGAGAGAAGGAGGGCAAAGACAGAAGGGAGAGAGAAGGAGGGCAAAGTCAGAAGGGAGAGAGAAGGAGAGCAAAGACAGAAAGGGAGAGAGAAGGAGAGCAAAGATAGAAAGAGAGAGAGAAGGAGAGCAAAGACAGAAGGGAGAGAGAAGGAGGGCGAAGACAAGGGAAAAAGAAGGAGAGCAAAGACAGTAGGGAGAGAGAAGGAGAGCAAAGACAGAAAGGGAGAGAGAAGGAGAGCAAAGAAAGAAAGGAAAGAGAAGGAGAGCAAAGACAGAAGGGAGAGAGGAGGAGAGCAAAGACAGAAAGGAAAGAGAAGGAGAGCAAAGAGAGAAAGGGATAGAGAAGGAGAGCAAACACAGAAGGGAGAGAGAAGGAGAGCAAATACAGAAGGGAGAGAGAAGGAGAGCAAAGACAGAAAGGAAAGAGAAGGAGAGCAAAGCCAGAAATGAGAGACAAGGAGAGGAAAGACAGAATGGAGAGAGAAGGAGAGCAAAGATAGAAAGGGAGAGAGAAGGAGAGCAAAGATAGAAAGGGAGAGAGAAGGAGAGCAAAGATAGAAGGGAAAGAGAAGGAGAGCAAAGACAGAAGGGAGAGAGAAGGAGAGCAAAGACAGTAGGGAGAGAGGAGGGCAAAATCAGAAGGGAGAGAGAAGGGAGAGCAAAGATAGAAGGGAGAGAGGAGGAGAACAAAGAGAGAAAGGGAGAGAGAAGGAGATCAAACACAGAAGGGAGAGAGAAGGAGAGCAAAGACAGAAAGGAAAGAGAAGGAGAGCAAAGCCAGAAAGGGAGAGAGAAGGAGAGAAAAGACAGAAGGGAGAGAGGAGGAGGGCAAAGTCAGAAGGGAGAGAGAAGGAGAGCAAATATAGAAATGGAGAGAGAAGGAGAGCAAAGACAGAAGGGAGAGAGAAGGAGAGCAAAGATTGAAAGGGAGAGAGAAGGAGAGCAAAGATAGAAGGGAAAGAGAAGGAGAGCAAAGACAGAAGGGAGAGAGAAGGAGAGCAAAGAAAGTAGGGAGAGAGGAGGGCAAAGTCAGAAGGGAGAGAGAAGGGGAGCAAAGACAGAAGGGAGAGAGGAGGAGAGCAAAGAGAGAAAGGGAGAGAGAAGGAGAGCAAACACAGAAGGGAGAGAGAAGGAGAGCAAATACAGAAAGGAAAGAGAAGGAGAGCAAAGCCAGAAAGGGAGAGAGAAGGAGAGAAAAGACAGAAGGGAGAGAGGAGGAGGGCAAAGTCAGAAGGGAGAGAGAAGGAGAGCAAATATAGAAAGGGAGAGAGAAGGAGAGCAGAGACAGATTGGAGAGAGACAGAGAGCAAAGACAGAAAGGAAAGAGAAGGAGAGCAAAGACAGAATGGAGAGAGAAGGAGAACAAAGATAGAAGGGAAAGAGAAGGAGAGCAAAGACAGAAGGGAGAGAGAAGGAGGGTAAAGTCAGAAGGGAGAGAGAAGGGGAGCAAAGACAGAAGGGAGAGAGGAGGAGAGCAAAGAGAGAAAGGGAGAGAGAAGGAGAGCAAACACTGAAGGGAGAGAGAAGGAGAGCAAAGAAAGAAAGGAAAGAGAAGGAGAGCAAAGCCATAAAAGGAGAGAGAAGGAGAGAAAAGACAGAAGGGAGAGAGGAGGAGGGCAAAGTCAGAAGGGAGAGAGAAGGAGAGCAAAGACAGAAGGGAAAGAGGAGGAGAGCAAAAACAGAAGGGATAGAGAAGGAGAGCAGAGACAGATGGGAGAGAGACAGAGAGCAAAGACAGAAGGGAGAGAGAAGGAGAGCAAAGATTCGAAAGGGAGAGAGAAGGAGAGCAAAGTCAGAAAGGGAGAGAGAAGGAGAGCAAAGAGAGAGAGAAGGAGAGCAAAGACAGAAGGGAGAGAGAAGGAGGGCAAAGACAGAAGGGAGAGAGAAGGAGGGCAAAGTCAGAAGGGAGAGAGAAGGAGAGCAAAGACAGAAAGGGAGAGAGAAGGAGAGCAAAGATAGAAAGAGAGAGAAGGAGAGCAAAGACAGAAGGGAGAGAGAAAGAGGGCGAAGTCAGAAGGGAGAGAGGAGGGGAGCAAAGACAGAAGGGAGAGAGGAGGAGAGCAAAGAGAGAAAGGGAGAGAGAAGGAGAGCAAAGACAGAAAGAGAGAGAGAAGGAGAGCAAAGATAGAAAGAGAGAGAGAAGGAGAGCAAAGACAGAAGGCAGAGAGAAGGAGGGCAAAGACAGAAGGGAGAGAGAAGGAGGGCAAAGTCAGAAGGGAGAGAGAAGGAGAGGAAAGACAGAAAGGGAGAGAGAAGGAGAGCAAAGATAGAAAGAGAGAGAGAAGGAGAGCAAAGACAGAAAGGAAAGAGAAGGAGAGCAAAGACAGAAATAAGAGACAAGGAGAGGAAAGACAGAATGGAGAGAGAAGGAGAGCAAAGATAGAAAGGGAGAGAGAAGGAGAGCAAAGATAGAAAGGGAGAGAGAAGGAGAGCAAAGATAGAAGGGAAAGAGAAGGAGAGCAAAGACAGAAGGGAGAGAGAAGGAGAGCAAAGACAGAAAGGGAGAGAGAAGGAGAGCAAAGTCAGAAGGGAGAGAGAAGGGAGAGCAAAGATAGAAGGGAGAGAGGAGGAGAACAAAGAGAGAAAGGGAGAGAGAAGGAGAGCAAACAC
Source organism: Discoglossus pictus (assembly GCA_027410445.1). Taxonomy (NCBI): domain Eukaryota; kingdom Metazoa; phylum Chordata; class Amphibia; order Anura; family Alytidae; genus Discoglossus; species Discoglossus pictus. Next base: position 102,985,500 of record CM050172.1, on the reverse strand, counting down.
AGAAGGGAGAGAGAAGGAGAGCAAAGACAGAAAGGAAAGAGAAGGAGAGCAAAGCCAGAAAGGGAGAGAGAAGGAGAGAAAAGACAGAAGGGAGAGAGGAGGAGGGCAAAGTCAGAAGGGAGAGAGAAGGAGAGCAAATATAGAAATGGAGAGAGAAGGAGAGCAAAGACAGAAGGGAGAGAGAAGGAGAACAAAGATAGAAAGGATAGAAAAGGAGAGGAAAGACAGAATGGAGAGAGAAGGAGAGCAAAGATAGAAAGGGTGAGAGAAGGAGAGCAAAGATAGAAAGGGAGAGAGAGAGAAGGAGAGCAAAGATAGAAGGGAGAGAGAAGGGGAGCAAAGACAGAAGGGAGAAAGGAGGAGAGCAAATAGAGAAAGGGAGACAGAAGGAGAGCAAACACAGAAGCGAGAGAGAAGGAGAGCAAAGACAGAAAGGAGAGAGAAGGAGAGCAAAGATTCGAAAGGGAGAGAGAAGGAGAGCAAAGTCAGAAAGGGAGAGAGAAGGAGAGCAAAGAGAGAGAGAAGGAGAGCAAAGACAGAAGGGAGAGAGAAGGAGGGCAAAGACAGAAGGGAGATAGAAGGAGGGCAAAGTCAGAAGGGAGAGAGAAGGAGAGCAAAGACAGAAAGGGAGAGAGAAGGAGAGCAAAGATAGAAAGAGAGAGAAGGAGAGCAAAGACAGAAGGGAGAGAGAAAGAGGGCGAAGTCAGAAGGGAGAGAGGAGGGGAGCAAAGACAGAAGGGAGAGAGGAGGAGAGCAAAGAGAGAAAGGGAGAGAGAAGGAGAGCAAAGACAGAAAGAGAGAGAGAAGGAGAGCAAAGATAGAAAGAGAGAGAGAAGGAGAGCAAAGACAGAAGGCAGAGAGAAGGAGGGCAAAGACAGAAGGGAGAGAGAAGGAGGGCAAAGTCAGAAGGGAGAGAGAAGGAGAGGAAAGACAGAAAGGGAGAGAGAAGGAGAGCAAAGATAGAAAGAGAGAGAGAAGGAGAGCAAAGACAGAAAGGAAAGAGAAGGAGAGCAAAGACAGAAATAAGAGACAAGGAGAGGAAAGACAGAATGGAGAGAGAAGGAGAGCAAAGATAGAAAGGGAGAGAGAAGGAGAGCAAAGATAGAAAGGGAGAGAGAAGGAGAGCAAAGATAGAAGGGAAAGAGAAGGAGAGCAAAGACAGAAGGGAGAGAGAAGGAGAGCAAAGACAGAAAGGGAGAGAGAAGGAGAGCAAAGACAGAAGGGAGAGAGAAGGGAGAGCAAAGATAGAAGGGAGAGAGGAGGAGAACAAAGAGAGAAAGGGAGAGAGAAGGAGAGCAAACACAGAAGGGAGAGAGAAGGAGAGCAAAGACAGAAGGGAGAGAGAAGGAGAGCAAAGACAGAAAGGGAGAGAGAAGGAGAGAAAAGACAGAAGGGAGAGAGGAGGAGGGCAAAGTCAGAAGGGAGAGAGAAGGAGAGCAAATATAGAAATGGAGAGAGAAGGAGAGCAAAGACAGAAGGGAGAGAGAAGGAGAACAAAGATAGAAAGGATAGAAAAGGAGAGGAAAGACAGAATGGAGAGAGAAGGAGAGCAAAGATAGAAAGGGTGAGAGAAGGAGAGCAAAGATAGAAAGGGAGAGAGAGAGAAGGAGAGCAAAGATAGAAGGGAGAGAGAAGGGGAGCAAAGACAGAAGGGAGAAAGGAGGAGAGCAAATAGAGAAAGGGAGACAGAAGGAGAGCAAACACAGAAGCGAGAGAGAAGGAGAGCAAAGACAGAAAGGAGAGAGAAGGAGAGAAAAGACAGAAGGGAGAGAGGAGGAGAGCAGAGACAGATTCGAGAGAGACAGAGAGCAAAGGCAGAAAGGAAAGAGAAGGAGAGCAAAGACCGAATGGAGAGAGAAGGAGAACAAAGATAGAAAGGGAGAGAGAAGGAGAGCAAAGATAGAAATGGAGAGAGAAGGAGAGCAAAGATAGAAGGGAAAGAGAAGGAGAGCAAAGACAGAAGGGAGAGAGAAGGAGAGCAAAGACAGAAGGGAGAGAAGGAGAGCAAAGACAGAACGGAGAGAGAAGGAGAGCAGAGACAGAAGAGAGAGAGAAGGAGAGCAAAGACAGAAGGGAGAGAGAAGGAGAGCCGAGACAGAAGAGAGAGAGAAGGAGAGCAAAGATAGAAAGGGAGAGAGACGGAGAGCAAAGATAGAAGGGAAAGAGAAGGAGAGCAAAGATAGAAAGGGTGAGAGAAGGAGAGCAAAGATAGAAAGGGAGAGAGAGAGAAGGAGAGCAAAGATAGAAGGGAGAGAGAAGGGGAGCAAAGACAGAAGGGAGAAAGGAGGAGAGCAAATAGAGAAAGGGAGACAGAAGGAGAGCAAACACAGAAGCGAGAGAGAAGGAGAGCAAAGACAGAAAGGAGAGAGAAGGAGAGCAAAGATTCGAAAGGGAGAGAGAAGGAGAGCAAAGTCAGAAAGGGAGAGAGAAGGAGAGCAAAGAGAGAGAGAAGGAGAGCAAAGACAGAAGGGAGAGAGAAGGAGGGCAAAGACAGAAGGGAGATAGAAGGAGGGCAAAGTCAGAAGGGAGAGAGAAGGAGAGCAAAGACAGAAAGGGAGAGAGAAGGAGAGCAAAGATAGAAAGAGAGAGAAGGAGAGCAAAGACAGAAGGGAGAGAGAAAGAGGGCGAAGTCAGAAGGGAGAGAGGAGGGGAGCAAAGACAGAAGGGAGAGAGGAGGAGAGCAAAGAGAGAAAGGGAGAGAGAAGGAGAGCAAAGACAGAAAGAGAGAGAGAAGGAGAGCAAAGATAGAAAGAGAGAGAGAAGGAGAGCAAAGACAGAAGGCAGAGAGAAGGAGGGCAAAGACAGAAGGGAGAGAGAAGGAGGGCAAAGTCAGAAGGGAGAGAGAAGGAGAGGAAAGACAGAAAGGGAGAGAGAAGGAGAGCAAAGATAGAAAGAGAGAGAGAAGGAGAGCAAAGACAGAAAGGAAAGAGAAGGAGAGCAAAGACAGAAATAAGAGACAAGGAGAGGAAAGACAGAATGGAGAGAGAAGGAGAGCAAAGATAGAAAGGGAGAGAGAAGGAGAGCAAAGATAGAAAGGGAGAGAGAAGGAGAGCAAAGATAGAAGGGAAAGAGAAGGAGAGCAAAGACAGAAGGGAGAGAGAAGGAGAGCAAAGACAGAAAGGGAGAGAGAAGGAGAGCAAAGTCAGAAGGGAGAGAGAAGGGAGAGCAAAGATAGAAGGGAGAGAGGAGGAGAACAAAGAGAGAAAGGGAGAGAGAAGGAGAGCAAACACAGAAGGGAGAGAGAAGGAGAGCAAAGACAGAAAGGAAAGAGAAGGAGAGCAAAGCCAGAAAGGGAGAGAGAAGGAGAGAAAAGACAGAAGGGAGAGAGGAGGAGGGCAAAGTCAGAAGGGAGAGAGAAGGAGAGCAAATATAGAAATGGAGAGAGAAGGAGAGCAAAGACAGAAGGGAGAGAGAAGGAGAACAAAGATAGAAAGGATAGAAAAGGAGAGGAAAGACAGAAGGGAGAGAGAAGGAGAGCAAAGATAGAAAGGGTGAGAGAAGGAGAGCAAAGATAGAAAGGGAGAGAGAGAGAAGGAGAGCAAAGATAGAAGGGAGAGAGAAGGGGAGCAAAGACAGAAGGGAGAAAGGAGGAGAGCAAATAGAGAAAGGGAGACAGAAGGAGAGCAAACACAGAAGCGAGAGAGAAGGAGAGCAAAGACAGAAAGGAGAGAGAAGGAGAGAAAAGACAGAAGGGAGAGAGGAGGAGAGCAGAGACAGATTCGAGAGAGACAGAGAGCAAAGGCAGAAAGGAAAGAGAAGGAGAGCAAAGACCGAATGGAGAGAGAAGGAGAACAAAGATAGAAAGGGAGAGAGAAGGAGAGCAAAGATAGAAATGGAGAGAGAAGGAGAGCAAAGATAGAAGGGAAAGAGAAGGAGAGCAAAGACAGAAGGGAGAGAGAAGGAGAGCAAAGACAGAAGGGAGAGAAGGAGAGCAAAGACAGAACGGAGAGAGAAGGAGAGCAGAGACAGAAGAGAGAGAGAAGGAGAGCAAAGACAGAAGGGAGAGAGAAGGAGAGCCGAGACAGAAGAGAGAGAGAAGGAGAGCAAAGATAGAAAGGGAGAGAGACGGAGAGCAAAGATAGAAGGGAAAGAGAAGGAGAGCAAAGACAGAAGGGAGAAAGAAGGAGAGCAAAGACAAGGGAAAAAGAAGGAGAGCAAAGACAGTAGGGAGAGAGAAGGAGAGCAAAGACAGAAAGGGAGAGAGAAGGAGAGCAAAGAAAGAAAGGAAAGAGAAGGAGAGCAAAGACAGAAGGGAGAGAGGAGGAGAGCAAAGACAGAAAGGAAAGAGAAGGAGAGCAAAGACAGAAAGGGAGAGAGAAGGAAAGAAAAGACAGAAGGGAGAGAGGAGGAGGGCAAAGTCAGAAGGGAGAGAGAAGGAGAGCAAAGACAGAAAGGGAGAGAATGAGAGTAAAGACAGAAAGGAAAGAGAAGGAGAGCAAAGACAGAAAGGGAGAGAGAAGGAGAGCAAAGACAGAAAGGGAGAGAATGAGAGTAAAGACAGAAAGGAAAGAGAAGGAGAGCAAAGACAGAAAGGGAGAGAGATGGAGAGAAAACACAGAAGGGAGAGAGAGAAGGAGAGCAGAGACAGATGAGAGAGAGACAGAGAGCAAAGCAAGAAAGGGAGAGAGAAGGAGAGCAAAGATAGAAAGGGATTGAGAAGGAGAGCAAAGATAGAAAGGGAGAGAGAAGGAGAGCAAAGATAGAAGGGAAAGAGAAGGAGAGCAAAGTCAGAAGGGAGTGAGAAGGAGAGCAAAGACAGAAGGGAGAGAGGAAGAGGGCAAAGACAGAAAGTAAAGAGAAGGAGAGCAAAGACAGAAAGGGAGAGAGAAGGAGAGAAAAGACAGAAGGGAGAGATGAGGAGGGCAAAGTTAGCAGGGAGAGAGAAGGAGAGCAAAGACAGAAGGGAGAGAGGAGGAGAGCAAAAACACAAGGGAGAGAGAAGGAAAACAGAGACAGATAAGAGAGAGACAGAGAGCAAAGACAGAAGGGAGAGAGGAGGAAAGCAAGGACAGAAGGGAGAGAGAAGGAGAGCAGAGACAAATGGGAGAGAGACAGAGAGCAAAGAGAGAAAGGGAGAGAGAAGGAGAGCAAAGACAGAAAGGAGATGGGAGGAGATCAGAGACAGAAAGGAAGGGAGAAGGAGAGCAAAGACAGTAAGTAGATAGGAGGAGAGCAGAGACAGAAGGGAGAGAGAAGGAGAGCAAAGACAAGGGAGAGAGAAGGAGAGCAAAGACAGTAGGGAGAGAGAAGGAGAGCAAAGAGAGAAAGGGAGAGAGAAGGAGAGCAAAGACAGAAAGGGAGAGAGGAGGAAAGCAAGGACAGAAGGGAGAGAGAAGGAAAGCAGAGACAAATGGGAGAGAGACAGAGAGCAAAGAGAGAAAGGGAGAGAGAAGGAGAGCAAAGACAGAAAGGAGATAGGAGGAGATCAGAGACAGAAAGGAAGGGAGAAGGAGAGCAGAGACAGAAGGGAGAGAGAAGGAGAGCAAAGACAAGAGAGAGAGAAGGAGAGCGAAGACAGTAGGGAGAGAGAAGGAGAGCAAAGACAGAAAGGGAGAGAGAAGGAGAGCAAAGACAGAAAGGGAGAGAGAAGGAGAGCAAAGACAGAAAGGGAGAGTGGAGGAGAGCAAAAACAGAAGGGAGAGAGAAGGAGAGCAGAGACAGATAAGAGAGAGACAGAGAGCAAAGAGAAAAAGGGAGAGAGAAGGAGAGCAAAGACAGAAGGGAGAGAGAAGGAGAGCAAAGACAGAAAGGAGAGAGAAGGAGAGCAAAGATAGAAAGGGAGAGAGAGAAGGAGAGCAAAGATAGAAAGGGAGAGAGAAGGAGAGCAAAGATAGAAGGGAGAGAGAAGGAGAGCAAAGACAGAAAGGAAAGAGAAGGAGAGCAAAGACAGAAGGGGAGAGAGAAGGAGAGAAAAGACAGAAGGGAGAGAGGAGGAGGGCAAAGCCAGAAGGGAGAGAGGAGGAGAGCAACGACAGAAGGGAGAGAGGAGGAGAGCAAGAACAGAAGGGAGAGAGAAGGAGAGCAGAGACAGAAAGGAAAGAGAGAAGGAGAGCAAAGACAGAAAGGGAGAGAGAAGGAGAGAAAATACAGAAGGGAGAGAGGAGGAGGGCAAAGTCAGAAGGGAGACAGAAGGAGAGCAAAGACAGAAGGGAGAGAGGAGGAGAGCAAAAGCAGAAGGGAGAGAGAAGGAGAGCAGTGACAGAAGGGAAAGAGAAGGAGAGCAAAGACAGAAGGGAGAGAGAAGGAGAGCAGAGACAGAAGAGAGAGACAAGGAGAGGAAAGACAGAATGGAGAGAGAAGGAGAGCAAAGATAGAAAGGGAGAGAGAAGGAGAGCAAAGATAGAAGGGAGAGAGAAGGAGAGCAAAGACAGAAAGGAAAGAGAAGGAGAGCAAAGACAGAAGGGGAGATAGAAGGAGAGAAAAGACAGAAGGGAGAGAGGAGGAGGGCAAAGTCAGAAGGGAGAGAGAAGGAGAGCAAAGACAGAAGGGAGAGAGGAGGAGAGCAAGAACAGAAGGGAGAGAGAAAGAGAGCAAAGCCAGAAAAGGAGAGAGAAGGAGAGAAAAGACAGAAGGGAGAGAGGAGGAGAGCAAAAACAGAAGGGAGAGAGAAGGAGAGCAAATAGAAAGGAGAGAGAAGGAGAGCAAATACAGAAAGGAGAGAGAAGGAGAGCAAAGACAGACGGGAGAAAGGAGGAGAGCAAAGACAGAAATGAGAGAGAAGGAGAGCAAAGACAGACGGGAGAGAAGGAGAGAAAAGACAGAAAGGGAGAGAGAAAGAGAGAAAAGACAGAAAGTGAGAGAGGAGGAAAGCAAGGACAGAAGGGAGAGAGAAGGAAAGCAAAGACAGAAGGGAGAGAGGAGGAGATCAGAGACAGATAAGAGAGAGACAGAGAGCAAAGACAGAAGGGAGAGAGAAGGAGAGCAAAGACAGAAGGGAGAGAGAAGGAGAGCAAAGACAGAAAGGAAAGAGAAGGAGAGCAAAGACAGAAGGGGAGATAGAAGGAGAGAAAAGACAGAAGGGAGAGAGGAGGAGGGCAAAGTCAGAAGGGAGAGAGAAGGAGAGCAAAGACAGAAGGAAGAGAGGAGGAGAGCAAGAACAGAAGGGAGAGAGAAAGAGAGCAAAGCCAGAAAAGGAGAGAGAAGGAGAGAAAAGGCAGAAGGGAGAGAGGAGGAGAGCAAAAACAGAAGGGAGAGAGAAGGAGAGCAAATAGAAAGGAGAGAAAAGGAGAGCAAATACAGAAAGGAGAGAGAAGGAGAGCAAAGACAGACGGGAGAACGGAGGAAAGCAAAGACAGAAATGAGAGAGAAGGAGAGCAAAGACAGACGGGAGAGAAGGAGAGAAAAGACAGAAAGGGAGAGAGGAGGAAAGCAAGGACAGAAGGGAAAGAGAAGGAAAGCAAAGACAGAAGGGAGAGAGGAGGAGATCAGAGACAGAAAGGAAGGGAGAAGGAGAGCAGAGACAGAAGGGAGAGAGAAGGAGAGCAAAGACAGAAAGGGAGAGAATGAGAGTAAAGACAGAAAGGGAGAGAGAAGGAGAGCAAAGATAGAAGGGAAAGAGAAGGAGAGCAAAGTCAGAAGGGAGAGAGAAGGAGAGCAAAGACAGAAGGGAGAGAGGAAGAGGGCAAAGACAGAAAGTAAAGAGAAGGAGAGCAAGTACAGAAAGGGAGAGAGAAGGAGAGAAAAGACAGAAGGGAGAGAGGAGGAGGGCAAAGTCAGAAGGGAGAGAGAAGGAGAGCAAAGACAGAAGGGAGAGAGAAGGAGAGCAAAGACAGAAGGGAGAGAGGAAGAGGGCAAAGACAGAAAGTAAAGAGAAGGAGAGCAAAGACAGAAAGGGAGAGAGAAGGAGAGAAAAGACAGAAGGGAGAGAGGAGGAGAGCAAACATAGAAAGGAGAGAGAAGGAGAGCAAAAACAGAAGGGAGAGAGAAGGAGAGCAGAGACAGATAAGAGAAAGACAGAGAGCAAAGACAGAAGGGAGAGAGAAGGAGAGCAAAGACAGAAAGGGAGAGAGAGAAGGAGAGCAAAGATAGAAAGGGAGAGAGAAGGAGAGCAAAGATAGAAGGGAGAGAGAAGGAGAGCAAAGACAGAAAGGAAAGAGAAGGAGAGCAAAGACAGAAGGGGAGAGAGGAGGAGGGCAAAGTCAGCAGGGAGAGAGAAGGAGAGCAAAGACAGAAGGGAGAGAGGAGGAGAGCAAAAACACAAGGGAGAGAGAAGGAAAACAGAGACAGATAAGAGAGAGACAGAGAGCAAAGACAGAAGGGAGAGAGGAGGAAAGCAAGGACAGAAGGGAGAGAGAAGGAGAGCAGAGACAGAAAGGGAGAGAGAAGGAGAGCAAAGATAGAAAGGGAGAGAAAAGGAGAGCAAAGACAGAAAGGAGATAGGAGGAGATCAGAGACAGAAAGGAAGGGAGAAGGAGAGCAAAGACAGAAAGGAGATAGGAGGAGAGCAGAGACAGATGGGAGAGATAAGGAGAGCAAAGACAAGGGAGAGAGAAGGAGAGCAAAGACAGTAGGGAGAGAGAAGGAGAGCAAAGAGAGAAAGGGAGAGAGAAGGAGAGCAAAGACAGAAAGGGAGAGAGGAGGAAAGCAAGGACAGAATGGAGAGAGAAGGAAAGCAGAGACAGATGGGAGAGAGACAGAGAGCAAAGAGAGAAAGGGAGAGAGAAGGAGAGCAAAGACAGAAAGGAGATAGGAAGAGATCAGAGACAGAAAGGAAGGGAGAAGGAGAGCAGAGACAGAAGGGAGAGAGAAGGAGAGCAAAGACAAGGGAGAGAGAAGGAGAGCGAAGATAGAAAGGGAGAGAGAAGGATAGCAAAGACAGAAAGGGAGAGTGGAGGAGAGCAAAAACAGAAGGGAGAGAGAAGGAGAGCAGAGACAGATAAGAGAGAGACAGAGAGCAAAGAGAAAAAGGGAGAGAGAAGGAGAGCAAAGACAGAAGGGAGAGAGAAGGAGAGCAAAGACAGAAAGGAGAGAGAAGGAGAGCAAAGATAGAAAGGGAGAGAGAGAAGGAGAGCAAAGATAGAAAGGGAGAGAGAAGGAGAGCAAAGATAGAAGGGAGAGAGAAGGAGAGCAAAGACAGAAAGGAAAGAGAAGGAGAGCAAAGACAGAAGGGGAGAGAGAAGGAGAGAAAAGACAGAAGGGAGAGAGGAGGAGGGCAAAGCCAGAAGGGAGAGAGGAGGAGAGCAAAGACAGAAGGGAGAGAGGAGGAGAGCAAGAACAGAAGGGAGAGAGAAGGAGAGCAGAGACAGAAAGGGAGAGAGAAGGAGAGCAAAGACAGAAGGGAGAGAGAAGGAGAGCAAAGACAGAAAGGAGAGAGAAGGAGAGCAAAGATAGAAAGGGAGAGAGAGAAGGAGAGCAAAGATAGAAAGGGAGAGAGAAGGAGAGCAAAGATAGAAGGGAGAGAGAAGGAGAGCAAAGACAGAAAGGAAAGAGAAGGAGAGCAAAGACAGAAGGGGAGAGAGAAGGAGAGAAAAGACAGAAGGGAGAGAGGAGGAGGGCAAAGCCAGAAGGGAGAGAGGAGGAGAGCAAAGACAGAAGGGAGAGAGGAGGAGAGCAAGAACAGAAGGGAGAGAGAAGGAGAGCAAAGACAGAAAGGGAGAGAGAAGGAGAGAAAATACAGAAGGGAGAGAGGAGGAGGGCAAAGTCAGAAGGGAGACAGAAGGAGAGCAAAGACAGAAGGGAGAGAGGAGGAGAGCAAAAGCAGAAGGGAGAGAGAAGGAGAGCAGAGACAGAAGGGAAAGAGAAGGAGAGCAAAGACAGAAGGGAGGAGAAGGAGAGCAGAGACAGAAGAGAGAGAGAAGGAGAGCAAAGATAGAAGGGAGAGAGAAGGAGGGCGAAGTCAGAAGGGAGAGAGAAGGGGAGCAAAGACAGAAGGGAGAGAGGAGGAGAGCAAAGAGAGAAAGGGAGAGAGAAGGAGAGCAAAGATAGAAAGAGAGAGAGAAGGAGAGCAAAGACAGAAGGGAGAGAGAAGGAGGGCAAAGACAGAAGGGAGAGAGAAGGAGGGCAAAGTCAGAAGGGAGAGAGAATGAGAGCAAAGACAGAAAGGGAGAGAGAAGGAGAGCAAAGAGAGAAAGAGAGAGAGAAGGAGAGCAAAGACAGAAGGGAAAGAGAAGGAGGGCGAAGTCAGAAGGGAGAGAGAAGGGGAGCAATGACAGAAGGGAGAGAGGAGGAGAGCAAAGAGAGAAAGGGAGAGAGAAGGAGAGCAAACACAGAAGGGAGAGAGAAGGAGAGCAAAGACAGAAAGGAAAGAGAAGGAGAGCAAAGCCTGAAATGAGAGACAAGGAGAGGAAAGACAGAATGGAGAGAGAAGGAGAGCAAAGATAGAAAGGGAGAGAGAAGGAGAGCAAAGATAGAAAGGGAGAGAGAAGGAGAGCAAAGATAGAAGGGAAAGAGAAGGAGAGCAAAGACAGTAGGGAGAGAGGAGGACAAAGTCAGAAGGGAGAGAGAAGGGAGAGCAAAGATAGAAGGGAGAGAGGAGGAGAACAAAGAGAGAAAGGGAGAGAGAAGGAGAGCAAACACAGAAGGGAGAGAGAAGGAGAGCAAAGACAGTAGGGAGAGAGGAGGGCAAAGTCAGAAGGGAGAGAGAAGGGAGAGCAAAGATAGAAGGGAGAGAGGAGGAGAGCAAAGAGAGAAAGGGAGAGAGAAGGAGAGCAAACACAGAAGGGAGAGAGAAGGAGAGCAAAGACAGAAAGGAAAGAGAAGGAGAGCAGAGACAGAAGGGAGAGAGGAGGAGAGCAGAGACAGATTCGAGAGAGACAGAGAGCAAAGGCAGAAAGGAAAGAGAAGGAGAGCAAAGACAGAATGGAGAGAGAAGGAGAACAAAGATAGAAAGGGAGAGAGAAGGAGAGCAAAGATAGAAATGGAGAGAGAAGGAGAGCAAAGATAGAAGGGAAAGAGAAGGAGAGCAAAGACAGAAGGGAGAGAGAAGGAGAGCAAAGACAGAAAGGAGAGAGAAGGAGAGCAGAGACAGAAGAGAGAGAGAAGGAGAGCAAAGACAGAAGGGAGAGAGAAGGAAAGCCGAGACAGAAGAGAGAGAGAAGGAGAGCAAAGATAGAAAGGGAGAGAGAAGGAGAGCACAGACAGAAAGGAAAGAGAAGGAGAGCAAAAATAGAAAGGGAGAGAGAAGGAGAGCAAAGAGAGAAATGGAGAGAGAAGGAGAAAAAGATAGAAAGGGAGAGAGACGGAGAGCAAAGATAGAAGGGAAAGAGAAGGAGAGCAAAGACAGAAGGGAGAAAGAAGGAGAGCAAAGACAAGGGAAAGAGAAGGAGAGCAAAGACAGTAGGGAGAGAGAAGGAGAGCAAAGACAGAAAGGGAGAGAGAAGGAGAGCAAAGAAAGAAAGGAAAGAGAAGGAGAGCAAAGACAGAAGGGAGAGAGGAGGAGAGCAAAGACAGAAAGGAAAGAGAAGGAGAGCAAAGACAGAAAGGGAGAGAGAAGGAAAGAAAAGACAGAAGGGAGAGAGGAGGAGGGCAAAGTCAGAAGGGAGAGAGAAGGAGAGCAAAGACAGAAAGGGAGAGAATGAGAGTAAAGACAGAAAGGAAAGAGAAGGAGAGCAAAGACAGAAAGGGAGAGAGAAGGAGAGAAAACACAGAAGGGAGAGAGAGAAGGAGAGCAAAGCGAGAAAGGGAGAGAGAAGGAGAGCAAAGATAGAAAGGGATTGAGAAGGAGAGCAAAGATAGAAAGGGAGAGAGAAGAAGAGCAAAGATAGAAGGGAAAGAGAAGGAGAGCAAAGTCAGAAGGGAGTGAGAAGGAGAGCAAAGACAGAAGGGAGAGAGGAAGAGGGCAAAGACAGAAAGTAAAGAGGAGAGCAAAGACAGAAGGGAGAGAGGAGGAGGGCAAAGTCAGCAGAGAGAGAGAAGGAGAGCAAAGACAAGGGAGAGAGAAGGAGAGCAAAGACAGTAGGGAGAGAGAAGGAGAGCAAAGAGAGAAAGGGAGAGAGAAGGAGAGCAAAGACAGAAAGGGAGAGAGGAGGAAAGCAAGGACAGAATGGAGAGAGAAGGAAAGCAGAGACAGATGGGAGAGAGACAGAGAGCAAAGAGAGAAAGGGAGAGAGAAGGAGAGCAAAGACAGAAAGGAGATAGGAAGAGATCAGAGACAGAAAGGAAGGGAGAAGGAGAGCAGAGACAGAAGGGAGAGAGAAGGAGAGCAAAGACAAGGGAGAGAGAAGGAGAGCGAAGACAGTAGGGAGAGAGAAGGAGAGCAAAGACAGAAAGGGAGAGTGGAGGAGAGCAAAAACAGAAGGGAGAGAGAAGGAGAGCAGAGACAGATAAGAGAGAGACAGAGAGCAAAGAGAAAAAGGGAGAGAGAAGGAGAGCAAAGACAGAAGGGAGAGAGAAGGAGAGCAAAGACAGAAAGGAGAGAGGAGAGCAAAGATAGAAAGGGAGAGAGAGGAGGAGAGCAAAGATAGAAAGGGAGAGAGAAGGAGAGCAAAGGTAGAAGGGAGAGAGAAGGAGAGCAAAGACAGAAAGGAAAGAGAAGGAGAGCAAAGACAGAAGGGGAGAGAGAAGGAGAGAAAAGACAGAAGGGAGAGAGGAGGAGGGCAAAGCCAGAAGGGAGAGAGAAGGAGAGCAAAGACAGAAGGGAGAGAGGAGGAGAGCAAGAACAGAAGGGAGAGAGAAGGAGAGCAGAGACAGAAAGGAAAGAGAAAAGGAGAGCAAAGACAGAAAGGGAGAGAGAAGGAGAGAAAAGACAGAAGGGAGAGAGGAGGAGGGCAAAGTCAGAAGGGAGACAGAAGGAGAGCAAAGAAAGAAGTGAGAGAGGAGGAGAGCAAAAGCAGAAGGGAGAGAGAAGGAGAGCAGAGACAGAAGGGAAATAGAAGGAGAGCAAAAACAGAAGGGAGAGAGAAGGAAAGCAAAGACAGAAAGGAGAGAGAAGGAGAGCAGAGACAGAAGAGAGAGAGAAGGAGAGCAAAGATAGAAGGGAAAGAGAAGGAGAATAAAGACAGAAAGGGAGAGAGAATGAGAGCACAGACAGAAAGGAAAGAGAAGGAGAGCAAAGATAGAAAGGGAGGTAGAGAAGGAGAGCAAAGATAGAAAGGAGAGAGAAGGAGAGCAAAGGTAGAAATGGAGAGAGAAGGAGTGCAAATATAGAAAGGGAGAGAGAAGTAGAGCAAAGATAGAAGGGAAAGAGAAGGAGAGCAAAGACAGAAGGGAGAGAGAAGGAGAGCAGAGACAGAAGGGAGAGAGGAGGAGGGCAAAGTCAGAAGGGAGAGAGAAGGAGAGCAAAGACAGAAAGGGAGAGAGAAGGAGAGCAAAGACAGAAAGGAAAGAGAAGGAGAGCAAAGACAGAAAGGGAGAGAGAAGGAAAGCAAAGACAGAAAGGAGAGAGAAGGAGAGCAGAGACAGAAGAGAGAGAGAAGGAGAGCAAAGATAGAAGGGAAAGAGAAGGAGAGTAAAGACAGAAAGGGAGAGAGAAGGAGAGCACAGACAGAAAGGAAAGAGAAGGAGAGCAAAGATAGAAAGGGAGAGAGAGAAGGAGAGCAAAGATAGAAAGGAGAGAGAAGGAGAGCAAAGGTAGAAATGGAGAGAGAAGGAGAGCAAATATAGAAAGGGAGAGAGAAGGAGAGCAAAGATAGAAGGGAAAGAGAAGGAGAGCAAAGACAGAATGGAGAGAGAAGGAGAGCAAAGACAGAAGGGAGAGAGGAGGAGGGCAAAGTCAGAAGGGAGAGAGAAGGAGAGCAAAGACAGAAAGGGAGAGAGAAGGAGAGCAAAGACAGAAAGGAAAGAGAAGGAGAGCAAAGACAGAAAGGGAGAGAGAAGGAAAGAAAAGACAGAAGGGAGAGAGGAGGAGGGCAAAGTCAGCAGGGAGAGAGAAGGAGAGCAAAGACAGAAAGGGAGAGAATGAGAGTAAAGACAGAAAGGGAGAGAGAAGGAGAGCAAAGATAGAAGGGAAAGAGAAGGAGAGCAAAGTCAGAAGGGAGAGAGAAGGAGAGCAAAGACAGATAAGAGAAAGACTGAGAGCAAAGACAGAAGGGAGAGAGAAGGAGAGCAAAGACAGAAAGGGAGAGAGGAAGAGGGCAAAGACAGAAAGTAAAGAGAAGGAGAGCAAAGACAGAAAGGGAGAGAGAAGGAGAGCAAAGACAGAAGGGAGAGAGGAGGAGGGCAAAGTCAGAAGGGAGAGAGAAGGAGAGCAAAGACAGAAGGGAGAGAGAAAGAGAGCAAAAACAGAAGGGAGAGAGAAGGAGAGCAGAGACAGATAAAAGAAAGACAGAGAGCAAAGACAGAAGGGAGAGAGAAGGAGAGCAAAGACAGAAAGGGAGAGAGAGAAGGAGAGCAAAGATAGAAAGGGAGAGAGAAGGAGAGCAAAGATAGAAGGGAGAGAGAAGGAGAGCAAAGACAGAAGGGAGAGAGAAGGAGAGCAAAGACAGAAAGGAAAGAGAAGGAGAGCAAAGACAGAAGGGGAGATAGAAGGAGAGAAAAGACAGAAGAGAGAGAGGAGGAGGGCAAAGTCAGAAGGGAGAGAGAAGGAGAGCAAAGACAGAAGGGAGAGAGGAGGAGAGCAAGAACAGAAGGGAGAGAGAAAGAGAGCAAAGCCAGAAAAGGAGAGAGAAGGAGAGAAAAGGCAGAAGGGAGAGAGGAGGAGAGCAAAAAACAGAAGGGAGAGAGAAGGAGAGCAAATAGAAAGGAGAGAAAAGGAGAGCAAATACAGAAAGGAGAGAGAAGGAGAGCAAAGACAGACGGGAGAAAGGAGGAGAGCAAAGACAGAAATGAGAGAGAAGGAGAGCAAAGACAGACGGGAGAGAAGGAGAGAAAAGACAGAAAGGGAGAGAGGAGGAAAGCAAGGACAGAAGGGAAAGAGAAGGAAAGCAAAGACAGAAGGGAGAGAGGAGGAGATCAGAGACAGAAAGGAAGGGAGAAGGAGAGCAGAGACAGAAGGGAGAGAGAAGGAGAGCAAAGACAGAAAGGGAGAGAATGAGAGTAAAGACAGAAAGGGAGAGAGAAGGAGAGCAAAGATAGAAGGGAAAGAGAAGGAGAGCAAAGTCAGAAGGGAGAGAGAAGGAGAGCAAAGACAGAAGGGAGAGAGGAAGAGGGCAAAGACAGAAAGTAAAGAGAAGGAGAGCAAAGACAGAAAGGGAGAGAGAAGGAGAGAAAAGACAGAAGGGAGAGAGGAGGAGGGCAAAGTCAGAAGGGAGAGAGAAGGAGAGCAAAGACAGAAGGGAGAGAGAAGGAGAGCAAAGACAGAAGGGAGAGAGGAAGAGGGCAAAGACAGAAAGTAAAGAGAAGGAGAGCAAAGACAGAAAGGGAGAGAGAAGGAGAGAAAAGACAGAAGGGAGAGAGGAGGAGAGCAAACATAGAAAGGAGAGAGAAGGAGAGCAAAAACAGAAGGGAGAGAGAAGGAGAGCAGAGACAGATAAGAGAAAGACAGAGAGCAAAGACAGAAGGGAGAGAGAAGGAGAGCAAAGACAGAAAGGGAGAGAGAGAAGGAGAGCAAAGATAGAAAGGGAGAGAGAAGGAGAGCAAAGATAGAAGGGAGAGAGAAGGAGAGCAAAGACAGAAAGGAAAGAGAAGGAGAGCAAAGACAGAAGGGGAGATAGAAGGAGAGAAAAGACAGAAGGGAGAGAGGAGGAGGGCAAAGTCAGAAGGGAGAAAGAAGGAGAGCAAAGACAGAAGGGAGAGAGGAGGAGAGCAAGAACAGAAGGGAGAGAGAAGGAGAGCAAATAGAAAGGAGAGAGAAGGAGAGCAAATACAGAAAGGAGAGAGAAGGAGAGCAAAGACAGACGGGAGAAAGGAGGAGAGCAAAGACAGAAATGAGAGAGAAGGAGAGCAAAGACAGACGGGAGAGAAGGAGAGAAAAGACAGAAAGGGAGAGAGAAAGAGAGAAAAGACAGAAAGTGAGAGAGGAGGAAAGCAAGGACAGAAGGGAGAGAGAAGGAAAGCAAAGACAGAAGGGAGAGAGGAGGAGATCAGAGACAGAAAGGAAGGGAGAAGGAGAGCAGAGACAGAAGGGAGAGAGAAGGAGAGCAAAGACAGAAGGGAGAGAGAAGCAGAGCAGAGACAGATAAGAGAGAGACAGAGAGCAAAGACAGAAGGGAGAGAGAAGGAGAGCAAAGACAGAAGGGAGAGAGAAGGAGAGCAAAGACAGAAAGGGAGAGAGAGAAGGAGAGCAAAGATAGAAAGGGAGAGAGAAGGAGAGCAAAGATAGAAGGGAGAGAGAAGGAGAGCAAAAACAGAAGGGAGAGAGAAGGAGAGCAGAGACAGATAAGAGAGAGACAGAGAGCAAAGACAGAAGGGAGAGAGAAGGAGAGCAAAGACAGAAAGGGAGAGAGAGAAGGAGAGCAAAGATAGAAGGGAGAGAGAAGGAGAGCAAAGATAGAAGGGAGATAGAAGGAGAGCAAAGACAGAAAGGAAAGAGATGGAGAGCAAAGACAGAAGGGGAGATAGAAGAAGAGAAAAGACAGAAGGGAGAGAGGAGGAGGGCAAAGTCAGAAGGGAGACAGAAGGAGAGCAAAGACAGAAGGGAGAGAGGAGGAGAGCAAGAACAGAAGGGAGAGAGACAGAGAGCAAAGCCAGAAAAGGAGAGAGAAGGAGAGAAAAGACAGAAGGGAGAGAGGAGGAGAGCAAAAACAGAAGGGAGAGAGAAGGAGAGCAAATAGAAAGGAGAGAGAAGGAGAGCAAATACAGAAAGGAGAGAGAAGGAGAGCAAAGACAGACGGGAGAAAGGAGGAGAGCAAAGACAGAAGGGGGAGAGAAGGAGAGAAAAGACAGAAAGGGAGAGAGAAGGAGAGAAAAGACAGAAAGGGAGAGAGGAGGAAAGCAAGGACAGAAGGGAGAGAGAAGGAAAGCAAAGACAGAAGGGAGAGAGGAGGAGATCAGAGACAGAAAGGAAGGGAGAAGGAGAGCAGAGACAGAAGGGAGAGAGAAGGAGAGCAAAGACAGCAGGGAGAGAGAAGGAGAGCAGAGACAGATAAGAGAGAGACAGAGAGCAAAGACAGAAGGGAGAGAGAAGGAGAGCAAAGACAGAAAGGGAGAGAGAGAAGGAGAGCAAAGATAGAAAGGGAGAGAGAAGGAGAGCAAAGATAGAAGGGAGAGAGAAGGAGAGCAAAGTCAGAAGGGAGAGAGAAGGAGAGCAAAGATAGAAGGGAGAGAGAAGGAGAGCAAAAACAGAAGGGAGAGAGAAGGAGAGCAAAGACAGAAGGGAGAGAGGAGGAGATCAGAGACAGAAAGGAAGGGAGAAGGAGAGCAGAGACAGAAGGGAGAGAGAAGGAGAGCAAAGACAGCAGGGAGAGAGAAGTCGAGCAGAGACAGAAAGGGAAGAGAAAGAGAGCAAAGACAGAAAGGGAGAGAGAAGGAGAGCAAAGACAGAAGGGAGAGAGGAGGGGAGCAAGAACAGAAGGGAGAGAGAAGGAGAGCAAAGACAGAAGGGAGAGAGGAGGAGAGCAGAGACAGATGGGAGAGAGACAGAGAGCAAAGAGAGAAAGGAGAGAGAAGGAGAGCAAAGAGAAAAAGGGAGAGAGAAGGAGAGCAAAGACAGAAGGGAGAGAGAAGGAGAGCAAAGAGAAAAAGGGAGAGAGAAGGAGAGCAAAGACAGAAGGGAGAGAGAAGGAGAGCAAAGACAAGGGAGAGAGAAGGAGAGCAAAGACAGTAGGGAGAGAGAAGGAGAGCAAAGACAGAAAGGAGAGAGAAGGAGAACAAAGACAGAAAGGAGAGAGAAGGAGAGCAAAGACAGAAAGGGAGAGAGAAGGAGAGCAAAGACAGAAAGGGAAGAGAAGGAGAGCAAAGACAGAAAGGGAGAGAGAAGGAGAGAAAAGACAAGGGAGAGAGGAGGAGGGCAAAGTCAGAAGGGAGAGAGAAGGAGAGCAAAGACAGAAGGGAGAGGAGAGAGGAGGAGAGCAAAGACAGAAGGGAGAGAGAAGGAGAGCAGAGACAGAAAGGGAAGAGAAGGAGAGCAAAGTCAGAAGGGAGAGAGAAGGAGAGCAAAGACAGAAGGGAGAGGAGAGAGGAGGAGAGCAAAGACAGAAGGGAGAGAGAAGGAGAGCAAAGACAGAAGGGAGAGAGAAGGAGAGCAAAGACAGAAGGGAGAGAGAAGGAGAGCAAAGACAGAAAGGGAGAGAGAAGGAGAGCAAAGTCAGAAGGGAGAGAGAAAGAGACCAAAAACAGAAAGGAGAGAGAAGGAGAGCAAAGACAGAAAGGAGAGAGGAGGAGAGCATAGACAGAAGGGAGAGAGAGAAGGAGAGCAAAGACAAAGGGAGAGAGAAGGAGAGCATAGACAGAAGGGAGAGAGAGAAGGAGAGCAAAGACAGAAGGGAGAGAGGAGGAGATCAGAGACAGAAAGGAAGGGAGAAGGAGAGCAGAGACAGAAGGGAGAGAGAAGGAGAGCAAAGACAGCAGGGAGAGAGAAGGCGAGCAGAGACAGAAAGGGAAGAGAAGGAGAGCAAAGACAGAAAGGGAGAGAGAAGGAGAGCAAAGACAGAAGGGAGAGAGGAGGGGAGCAAGAACAGAAGGGAGAGAGAAGGAGAGCAGAGACAGAAAGGGAGAGAGAAGGAGAGCAAAGACAGAAGGGAGAGAGGAGGAGATCAGAGACAGAAAGGAAGGGAGAAGGAGAGCAGAGACAGAAGGGAGAGAGAAGGAGAGCAAAGACAGCAGGGAGAGAGAAGGCGAGCAGAGACAGAAAGGGAAGAGAAGGAGAGCAAAGACAGAAAGGGAGAGAGAAGGAGAGCAAAGACAGAAGGGAGAGAGGAGGGGAGCAAGAACAGAAGGGAGAGAGAAGGAGAGCAGAGACAGAAAGGGAGAGAGAAGGAGAGCAAAGACAGAAGGGAGAGAGGAGGAGAGCAGAGACAGATGGGAGAGAGACAGAGAGCAAAGAGAGAAAGGAGAGAGAAGGAGAGCAAAGAGAAAAAGGGAGAGAGAAGGAGAGCAAATACAGAAGGGAGAGAGAAGGAGAGCAAAGAGAAAAAGGGAGAGAGAAGGAGAGCAAAGACAGAAGGGAGAGAGAAGGAGAGCAAAGACAAGGGAGAGAGAAGGAGAGCAAAGACAGTAGGGAGAGAGAAGGAGAGCAAAGACAGAAAAGAGAGAGAAGGAGAACAAAGACAGAAAGGAGAGAGAAGGAGAGCAAAGACAGAAAGGGAGAGAGAAGGAGAGCAAAGACAGAAAGGGAAGAGAAGGAGAGCAAAGACAGAAAGGGAGAGAGAAGGAGAGAAAAGACAAGGGAGAGAGGAGGAGGGCAAAGTCAGAAGGGAGAGAGAAGGAGAGCAAAGAGAGAAGGGAGAGGAGAGAGGAGGAGAGCAAAGACAGAAGGGAGAGAGAAGGAGAGCAGAGACAGAAAGGGAAGAGAAGGAGAGCAAAGTCAGAAGGGAGAGAGAAGGAGAGCAAAGACAGTAGGGAGAGAGAAGGAGAGCAAAGACAGAAAAGAGAGAGAAGGAGAACAAAGACAGAAAGGAGAGAGAAGGAGAGCAAAGACAGAAAGGGAGAGAGAAGGAGAGCAAAGACAGAAAGGGAAGAGAAGGAGAGCAAAGACAGAAAGGGAGAGAGAAGGAGAGAAAAGACAAGGGAGAGAGGAGGAGGGCAAAGTCAGAAGGGAGAGAGAAGGAGAGCAAAGAGAGAAGGGAGAGGAGAGAGGAGGAGAGCAAAGACAGAAGGGAGAGAGAAGGAGAGCAGAGACAGAAAGGGAAGAGAAGGAGAGCAAAGTCAGAAGGGAGAGAGAAGGAGAGCAAAGACAGAAGGGAGAGAGGAGGAGAGCAAAGACAGAAGGGAGAGAGAAGGAGAGCAAAGACAGAAGGGAGAGAGAAGGAGAGCAAAGACAGAAGGGAGAGAGAAGGAGAGCAAAGACAGAAAGGGAGAGAGAAGGAGAGCAAAGTCAGAAGGGAGAGAGAAAGAGACCAAAAACAGAAAGGAGAGAGAAGGAGAGCAAAGACAGAAAGGAGAGAGGAGGAGAGCATAGACAGAAGGGAGAGAGAGAAGGAGAGCAAAGACAAAGGGAGAGAGAAGGAGAGCATAGACAGAAGGGAGAGAGAGAAGGAGAGCAAAGACAAAGGGAGAGAGAAGGAAAGCAAAAATAGAAAGGGAGAGAGAAGGAGAGCAAAAGTAGAAGGGAGAGAGAAAGAGAGCAAAGATAGAAAGGGAGAGAGAAGGAGAACAAAGCCAGAAAGGGAGAGAGAAGGAGAGCAAAGTCAGAAAGGGGAGAGGAAGTGAGAGTGAGGAAAGGAGAAAAAAGAAAGGAGAGAACATGACAGTGAGGAAAGAAGAGAGGTGGAAATGGATAGATGAAGTCATTGAAGCAGTGGACATGAGGTTTACGGATCATGGAGAGTCGGACACAACTGAATGAATAAACAATCGCAAATGAATGAGGTGAGCCGTCCTGTCTGCTATGCCTCCATCTCCTGCCACCATTGACTTGTTGGCCTTTTTGGAGGATTGCATGGGATGAGCAGGCTGGTGTATAATGAGAGGCATAAGATCCAACAGGAGCAGGGTCAGAGGATGGGGTGGGCCGAGCAGGGTGGGATATGTTACATGGAATTGGATACATTGGGTGACTCAACTCAGCAATTATTATCAAGAGTGTGGTTGGGTTCACCATTATGGACATTCCCAATGGTGCAGGAAGCGTAAAATAATTTCCATATAAAATATTATATTACATGTGTACAAAACGGATGGCTGGATTTGTGTAGATAAAAGAACACAAAAAGTCCACAGAAAAATCACTTGATTGATGCCTCTGCGTGTGCAGTTATTGAGCTGGATAATCTCATATTGGATATATGGAGGTGTTTGCTCTATATTATTACTAATGAGGTTGGTGCTGTAATCTGTGAAGGATCCTGATAATATAGAGCGCTGCCCGGCACCTGGCTCCGAGACAGCCAAGAAACCAAACAGAGACTCCCATCCTGAGAGATAACAGATTATCACTTATTGATCAGGTTAATGCTACATAAGGGATGGTCTTGTTTCTCTCTCTTTGCTTTTCTTCTGTATGTCTCATATCTCCTGTGTACCTTATTTTTCCTCCTGACTCATTGTTCTGGTGGTCTGTCTCATGGTTCCTGTCTATCTAATTTTTCCTGTCTGTCTTATTGTTCTTATCTGTCTTGAGGCTCCTGTCTTGTCTCATTGCCCTTACCTGACTCATTGCTTCTGTGTTGTGTTGTCTGTCTAATTCCTCCTATTAGACTCTTTGCTCTTGTATGCTTGTCTCCGTATTCCTGTCTGTCTCATGGTTCCTGTCTCTCTCATGGTTCTTGTCTGTCTCATGGTTCCTGTCTCTCTCATGGTTCTTGTCTGTCTCATGGTTCCTGTCTCTCTCATGGTTCTTGTCTGTCTCATGGTTCCTGCCTATCTCATTTTTCCTGTCTGTCTTATTGTTCTTATCTGTCTTGAGGCTCCTGTCTTGTCTCATTGCCCTTACCTGACTCATTGCTTCTGTGTTGTGTTGTCTGTCTAATTCCTCCTATTAGACTCTTTGCTCTTGTATGTTTGTCTCCGTATTCCTGTCTGTCTCATGGTTCAGTCTCTCTCATGGTTCTTGTCTGTCTCATGGTTCCTGTCTATCTCATTTTTCCTGTCTGTCTCTTTGCTCTCATCTGTCTCATGGTTCCTGTCTCTCCCCTGGTTCTTGTCTGTCTCATGGTTCCTGTCTGCCTTATTGTTCTTTTATGTCTTATTGCTCCTGTGTGTCTCATTCCTTCTGTGAGACGCTTTGCTCTTGTGTATCTCATTGCTCCTGTCTGTCTAATTCCTCCTATGAGACTCTTTGTTCTTGTGTGACTGTCTCATTGCTCTGTTGCTGTATAACTGACCACACTGCACAGTTCCCATCAAAGCTTTAAAAACAATTGCTATACCTGTACCCCCCAACACACTTCCTAAAGTCTTATTAAGTGGCTCTTGGAGACAGGAAGCTGTCCACTGTGGGAGGATCCTTATGTCTTATTACAACTAAGACAATGCATTTTCAAAGTAAGATTTATAGGATTAAATCTATTTTTTGCTAAGAACAACACACTACAAACCTGGTTGTAAAGTCTTGTGGTTTGGAGTAAGGAATCAATTGGACTTCTGTGTCCCTTTAATAATTGTTATGAATGGCCGTTGTGTCCCACTCTTGTGTTGAGGAGTCGCTGACGTTGTGGCCAAAGCTACATAATCCTAGCCTGCTTAGAGTGCCAGATAGTCATGGCAGGGAAAAGGCTTTTCTTTGGTCGTGGAAAAGGACACCTATTCCTCTGGGGTCTCAGGCAAGATGAGATAGAGACTAGGTTATGGGAGACAAAAGGTGGTAGAGACTAGGTTGTGTGAAAGGAGTGATGAAGAGCGTCTATGATCATAATGACGTGGCAACTTGGGTTGTCCAAATGTGATGCAATGCGACCATGTTAGGAGGGTGAGGCTATGGTGAGAATCGGCCTAGTGAGAGTTGGGGTGCAAAAGTCTGATGTCAACGTTCACCAAGGGCATGAAGCCAATGACCTGGGGGAATATAGGTTTTGATGAGAGCCAGAAATTGTAATGAAGAGCTAGATGAGAAAAAAAATGGGAGACAGTGGAGAGGTGACTCACAGCTGGAGCCTGAGGAGGCAGGGCAGGCCACGGAGAGGGGATCAGTCAGCATGCCAATGGGTACCAGTTGGGTGAAGTCGCTGTGATAACGTAGAGCTTGATGAAAGACAAAAATGTAAATGTAGGGCTTGATGAGCGACGAAAAACAAAAAAGGAGACAGGGGAGAGGAGACCGAGGTATCAGAGATGACAAGGGGCGGCTGAGGAGGCAGGGCACGCCAAGGGAGAGGGCATCAGGCTGGATGCGGATGACCACCAGGGTGGGAAACTGCTGAACTGCGGCAATGCTGGACTCGTTGAGAGCCAGGACAAGGTGAGACAGCAGCCTGAGGCTAGTGGAGAAAGGTGAACCTCGAAAAAGGGAGACTGATGTGCACGACGGGAGAGAGATGGGGATCTCTGAGGAACACCCACTAACACAGACACAAATACCAAGCTGAGGTGGGCTGGAAGAGCCTAAATAAGGGGGGAGAAGGACCCTCGCACAACTTCCAAGTAATACCTGTTGCCCATAATGCTGCTTGAAAAAAAAACTATAAGCCAGGGACCCCAAAATAATGAAACTGAAACAACCATCCAGACTGGGACATAGAGGGAGAACTGGTCTGTAGACCTGGAGACCACCTCAGGCAGCGCTGTGACTACTGTAGTGATGTGATGGCTGTATTCCCAGATCAAGTGATTCATCATGGCGCCCCACTCCACTTTCCTGACTCCTGCCCTGCTGATGACCTCATTTGTACCTCATTTCATATATAAAAGCTGATATAATATGTCAGTGATATATAACAACTGTAAAATTATTTAGTGACACTATATTCTCTAATATATATGTGTAAATAATCTTCTCTATTGCTTGTATGTCTCACCTAATTGCTCCTGTCTCTTGGTGATTCATGCTGTCTCATTCCTCTTATCTGAACTTTTTCTTGAATCCTGTTTGTGCAAATACTCCTGACTTTCTAATACCTCCTGTCTCTTTCATACTCCTTATTTTTCTTGTGTGTCTCTCCACTCTATCTCCTGTATGTCTCACTCTGTCTCTTCTGTTGTCTGTCTCATTACCCTTGCTTATCCTCTCCTGTTACATCTCTAATTCCTCCTTTCTCACTTTCTCGCTCTGTCTCATCACTCCTATCTATTTCTGTCTCTCTCATTGCTTCTGTCGGACTGTCTCTCTTTGGTCTTGTCTGCTTTTCACAATTCTCATTGTATTATCATTGCTTGTCTCTCTCTACCTCTTAATGTTTCTATCTCTCCAATGTCTACTGTGTGTATGGCTCACTCTATTTCTCTCTCTCTCATTGCCCATTCATGTCTCATCTCCAATTCTTTGGCCTCTCTCATTGTTCCTGTCTGTCTCTTCCATGTCTTCTGTTTGTGTGTCCATCTACTTCTCCATCACGTCTCCAGTCTGTCACTCTAATTTCTCCTTTCTAAAATATCTAGTCTCTCTTTCTCTCTCTCTCTCTCTCTCTCTCTATGTACCTCTATCTATCTCTATCTATCTATCTATCTATCTATCTATCTATCTATCTATCTATCTATCTATCTATATATCTATCTCATGTATATCCTTTCTCCAACTCTCTCTCTCTCTCTCTCTCTTTCTCTCTCTTTCTCTCTCTTTTTCTCTCTCTCTCTCTCTCTTTCTCTCTCTCTTTCTCTCTCTCTTTCTCTCTCTCTCTTTTATTGACGGCAATAACATTTGAAGCCATGGCAATGCTGTTTGCCACACAACGCGAGGTTCTGCCCCATCTGAGCACCTTCGGCGCTCATTGCGAGCCTCTCCCCACCGTGTAGTTTAGAGGCCTTGCAATGAATGTTACTGACTTTGGTTAAGTGTTTCTTGGTACGGCCTCGTTTTCATCCTTTACGTTTTTCCGGCCACCATTTTTTTTTCTCCCTTAGGCGATTTTCGGTTGTGTAAAAATGCCCAAAATGGCTCAAATTACCTTGCAACCTCACTCACAGGCTCCCTGGCTCTCCCCCTGTGCCGTGTGTGAGTGTGCAAGTTCATTTGACTCATATTTGGGGGTTTTATTGTTTGTTTGAGCTTTGTGGTTCGGCCGTTAATTTCTTAATTTTTGCGAGGTACAGAATTTTTGCGAAGTACTACGGCGCTCGCGATGGCCTTCGGCTCTCATTGCAGATAAGTCCCACAGGACTTGCGAAGAGCGCCTGAGGCGCTCATCTCCACCAAATCAATGATTCCCTTTGGTGCTCATTGCAGCTAGCTCCCACGGGCCTTGCGATGTGATATATATATGTATATAATATTTTATTCTGAGATCCTGATCCACCTCACATCTGTCCCTCAGGCCTGCACATTATCACCCCGTCCTGTCAGTATATACAGAGCTGAGTGTTTCTCTCTAGTAGCATCTTATTGTGCACTTCTGATCTGTGCCAAGACTTCTCTTAATCTGTGAGGTCTACAAAGCTCTCATCCAGCCAAAAAACACCTCATCCAGAAAGCTGACCAGAGCCATCTAAACACCTTGTCTAGTGAAACATCTCACCCGACACCATCACATCATCTAATAAAACTGAACAGAAACTTGAGGAAACTTTCTCAGAAACACTTCATCCAGCAAACCTGATGTCTTCATCCAAGAAACATGTAGACTCGCTCCGTCCAGTAATCTTACTCATCTCATGTTGAAAACCAGCCAGGGAGAAGCAGCTCCAATGGCCAATCCATCTCCCAGTCAGGTCCCCCCTCCCCATATAACCCACTCCCACAGCCTGGTCCTTTCTCCTCCTGGTATAAGTGCATGTGCAGAGCTGAGTGCTACTGCATGTCCTCCTCAGTCCTGGTCACTACAGGAGCATCCTCTGTGTCTCTCTATCCAAAACTGACCATGGATCCCAGTATAGAATAATGTCACCCTGTCGGTACTGGCTGCATGTCATCCTCTGCCGTACCTGGCTCTGTGTCTGGCTGCCTAGCTCTGGACCATCTCAAGCAACAAATCTGACCAGAATCATCTAATCAACTGAACCTGCTCAGAACCTCCCCATCCTGACGAAACCATATCCATACAGAACCACCTCAGCCATCAATCCTGCTCAGAACCACTTGTTGGAGAATCGTTCTCAGATTTTATTCAGCAAATTATCCAGCAAACATGATCAAAACCACCTGAAACATGCTCAGAATCCATCATGAAAACTAGCTCAGAAGAACCAGCCCCTACCTCCTAGTGAGGATCCATCTCCCCCTCCCAGTTCCTCTCCCTATCAGGTCCTCTCCCCAGTCTCCTCCTATCAGTACCTGCAGAGCTCAACGTGTTCTCCTCCTGCATCATATCCTCACTCACAGTCTGAGCATCATCTTCTCCTGAGCATCCTGAGCTCTCCTTCCAGATCTGCTTGGAATTTGATCTGAGCCACTTTATCATAAAAATCTGATCAGAACCTCATCCTGAAAATCTGCTCAGCACCACCATAGAAAGCTCTGATTCCCATGAGCTGGGATTTATAGCATGGAGTGACTGGAGCTGCAAGTTACAGCAGGTAATAACATGTATGTGTCTGCATTTAATGTAAGCTACAAGGTCTTGTCTAAGACATACTTATTACTGTCCACATCTCTTTGAATTATTACTTTTAATAATTTCTTGGGCATTTTTTTTGCTTATTTTGGGTGTAAACATATTTAAATAAATACAAAAATGCATCTAAACATACATTTGTATTATTATTTTATCAAACTCACTATATTTTCACAATTAGAACCTTAAAACTCCATCTCACACACACACAAATATAAATACAAATATAAAAAAAAAAATATATATATATATATATATATATATATATATATATATATATAAATGTATGTATAATTTAGACAAGGCACAAAGGTACAGTAGTGTGGATACAAAAGGAAAATTACAAAGATAAAACTAATAATACAGAAATACAAATACAATAAGGCAACAATTTGGAGAAGTCTGTAAGGTTCCTCCATTAAATAGCTTAAATCTTGAAATTGTATATATATATATAGCAAGCTTATGTGATTTAGCACACAATAAAAGGCATCCATAGGTTTTAAATGTGTGTAAAAATAAATGTTATTGTTTTTAACATTTCAGTACCATTTAGGTCTTGATAAAGAACCTCTGGGCTTGACATTTTGACCACATTAATTAGGTTTTTGGAAAGATTTAAGACATGAGAGTGCCTTTTATTGTGACTTCAGTCTTATTGTAATTTTTATTGTAAGTGCCCAATAAAATGTATATATATAGATTTTTTAAATTGTTTGTTAAATTGTTTATTTTATTTTTAATATATTTGCCAGGAGGTGCTCACAGCTCCCACTCTGTCTTTATTTCAGAATTTCCTGGTGGTTTAGAGCCCCCCTAGAACAAAAACAAGCCAAACATGGATGTCACTGCAGACACTTTGTTCCCATGGCACCAGAGGAACACAACAAGTCACCTAAACAGCTCTCTGGAGATCAGGGGAGCTTCCAATGACATTGTGATCACCTCAGTTTTGGGGGCAGTTCTTGCTGTCATGTGTCTAGTTGGGATGAGTGGAAACACTTACACACTGGTGGTTATGAACATGTCTATGAGGTTTTCAGGGTCTATGTATATCTATATAGTTAACCTCGCCTTGGCTGATCTTCTCTACCTGTCCACCATCCCATTTGTGGTCTGCACCTATTTTGTGAAAAATTGGTATTTTGGGGACATTGGTTGCAGGATCTTGTTCAGTTTGGATCTCCTGACCATGCATGCCAGCATCTTCATCTTGACCATCATGAGCACTGAAAGATATCTAGCTGTGGTCAAACCTTTGGACACCATCAGCCGGTCCAGGGATTACAGGAGGACCATCACCTGCTTGGTGTGGTTGGTGTCTTTCCTCCTTGCCCTCCCAACCATGATCCTGATAGATCTCAGGACCAGTGTCCAAGATGGGGTCACTAAGAGAATGTGTCACCCAACCTGGCAATTAGAAACCTACAAGATCTACCTGACCATCCTGTTCCACACCTGCATCCTAGCCCCAGGATTGGTTATCTGCTACCTCTACTTCAAAATGGCAAAAACCTACTGGAAATCCCAGAGCAGCATCTTCAACAGCAAGGAATTAAACAGATGTCCCAGGCAGAAGGTCCTGTACATGATCTTCAGCATAGTACTGACCTACTGGGCTTGCTTTATACCTTTTTGGGTCTGGCAGTTACTCAGTATTTATTGCCATACTACAGATAACCTCATTGGTCCCTCCACTATATATGTTAACTTTGTGGTTACTTGCCTAGCCTACAGCAACAGCTGTATTAACCCCTTCTTATACACCCTGCTGTCCAAAAACTACAAGGAATATCTGAGAAACAGACACAAGACTGGTGCAGCTCCCCCAACAAAGAAGAGAAGACCCAGAAGGACCTCATCCAGGAGATCCGTGTCCTCTGGAAGTCACCTCTACACCGAGACGGTGCTCATTGCTCAGCTGAGAGGGGCAGAGGAAGTATCTAGTGCAGTGTGAGAGTCCCATGTATTGGAGGTTCCAACTCAGGGATGTCCTAACCCCTTCTCATCCTATCATTGCAAGGCATGGGTTAAATGTTATGTTCACTGGTTGTGAATCCACTTTTTAACCATATGGCGTCAATACCCAATCAGCAGCTCTGGAGAACTTAGTGATGTACGTTGCGACACCTTCTACGGCCAAATCCAAAGAGTTCACCACAAGCAACAGAAGGAGAATGAATTAATAACGACAAATGATTTATTTTAAGGAAATATAACACTACCACTCACTTCCTTTTGAAGCAGGAGAGTAGGCCAGGGAAGAAACTATGGGGCCGGGATCTGTTTATATAAAGTAATTGGGGACTTGAGTCTGCCAGATCGTTTTTGCTGTTAATATGTTGTGTAAAGATAAACACGGTTGATACTTTCTCTGCTGGTTCCTTCCTCACTTCCTTCCTTCAGCGCAGATTCTCACCTTGTGTGCTCCGACTTTTAGACCAATTTATCCAAATATCCAACTCTGACAAGATGTTTAGAAAATTAAATATTTGATCATTTATTCACAGGTGTTAATATGAGGTCAGGAGGGTAATATTATTGGTAAAGTTATTGTTTAGTCATTCAGTCAGGTCTGACGCTTCGTGACCCTATGGACCTCAGCACCCCAGGCATATCTTGTGTCTGGTTGTGCTCATCCATAAGGTTATCTTGGCAAGATACTGGAGTGGGTTGCCAATTCCTTCTCCAGTGGACTGTGATGTGTCTGACCTCTCTGCTGTGATCTGCCCATCTTGGGTGACCATACGTGGTGTAGCTCACAGCTTCATTGAAGAACACTCGCCCCTTTACCACAACAATGTAGAGATCCAGAAGTAGATTAGTAAAGTAGATTGTGTTATATAACCTATAACCCCTTTAGGAATTCCCTGTGTAAGGACTATTTCTATATCTTATTACCTGTGAAGCAGTTTTATATATTTTATTACATGTGAGCATTGTATGTATATTCTTTTATTGGTAAAACAGGCTTTTTTGGGACATTATGCTTATGAAAGGGATTTCCTGCATCCTAATATGAGAAAGCAGCTTCCTATAAACCTATAACTCGAAAGAGATTAATTGATAATAAAAATAACAATTTGCTTCTGGAGCATGTCAGCTTCTGGCTCCTAGCAAATCCATACTGACCAACCGATGGCAGCGGCTGCTAGAACTTCCTATTATTCACAGCTGATTAACTCTCCACATAAAGACATGTGAGGACACTGATTGGCTCTGACAGATAGGACTAGTACTCGTGAAGAAGCTTCCTATCACTTATTACCCAGGGGTCCCTTCCATGGTGGTCCGGTGACGCAGCAGGATCCAAGCACAGGAGGCGGTCAGTGTCTGAATAGCTGACATTATGGGACATATACACATACCATATATAAACTGTCTATCAAGATATATCAATAATCAATAGTAGGACTGGTCTATTGGACTTTACCCACAGAACAGATTGGTAGTACAGTCTTTGGGTTAGATACTGGATGGGGCCCCTCTCTATGATAAATAGATAGATAGATAGATAGATAGATAGATAGATAGATAGATAGATAGATAGATAGACACAGACAGATAGATAGATAGATAGATAGATAGATAGATAGATAGATAGATAGATAGATAGATAGATAGACTTATAGATATAGATAGAAATAGATAGATGGATAGAGAAATAGATAGATGGATAGATAGATAGATAGATAGATAGATAGATAGATAGATAGATAGATAGATAGATAGATAGACAGATAGATAGATAGATAGATAGATAGACTTATAGATAGAGATAGATAGATAGATAGATAGAAATAGATAGATAGATAGATAGATAGATAGATAGATAGATAGATAGATAGATAGATAGAAAGGGATAGATAGATAGATAGATAGATAGATAGATAGATAGATAGATAGATAGACTTATAGATAGAGATAGATAGATAGAAATAGATAGATAGATAGATAGATAGATAGACATATGATAGATAAATACATAGATAGATAGATAGATAGATAGATAGATAGACATATGATAGATAGATAGATAGATAGATAGATAGATACATAGATATATAGATAGATAGATAGATAGATAGATAGATAGATAGATAGATAGATAGAAATAGATAGATAGATAGATAGATAGATAGATAGATAGATAGATAGACATATGATAGATAAATACATAGATAGATAGATAGATAGATAGACATATGATAGATAGATAGATAGATAGATAGATAGATAGATAGATAGATAGATAGATAGATAGATAGATACATAGATATATAGATAGATAGATAGATAGATACATAGATATATAGATAGATAGATAGATAGATAGATAGATAGATAGATAGATAGATAGATAGATAGATAGATAGACTTATAGATAGATAGATACATAGATAGATAGATAGATAGATAGATAGATAGATAGATAGATAGATAGATAGATAGATAGATAGATAGAGGGATAGATAGATAGATAGATAGATAGATAGATAGATAGATAGATAGATAGATAGATAGAAAGCCCTCAGTAAATACACCATTGGAAGTATACATACATCATACCTTGTATATTTAGTATTTTTGCACACCCCATTTGTCTGATATTCCTGGCATGTCCTATATCAGGGCTCATGTTCTGCCCGGGAGGTTCTTCAGCCAACATCTGATTTATGAGATGCTTTTTGAGACTAAATGCAGCAATTATCATATTTTCCGGGTCACCTTGAGGCTGCCCTTTTCCAGGTCACCTTCGGTGCTTCAACTTAAACAAGATAATTAATTGGCTAATATGCATTAATAAAACGATTATTATTATTTATGTATAAAGCACCCATATATTCTATAGGGTTAAGTACAGGAGATGCAATGAATATGTACGGCAGATATGACATACTGCTATCGAGGGTGTAGAGGGCCTGCGGTCTTAAGAGCTTACAGTCCACTGGTAACAAAAGTGTAGGGGATTGCTTGGTGGTCCGGCGAGGGAGGAGGACCCATGACAATAGGCATTTCATTTCTGTAATTATATCTGAAGATATGGAACAAGTTCATAGACTTCACTGAATACATTTTCTGAGAGCACTTGAGAAGTAGAAGGTCTGACAGAGCAGGGTAAGGAATTACCCAGGATGGGGGCATCACAAGAGACGTCTTAGAGATAAGAGTATGAGGAGGTGATGATGGGTGATATATATGTCAGGGAAGAACAGAGGAGGCCGTTAGGCATCTACTTAGAGATTAGATGGGATATGTAGGAGGGTGCAGTAGTGTTGAGTACTTTATAGGTGAAGTTATTTTTTGTGGGTATGGGCAGGTGGTGAAGGAATTGGCAGAGAGATGTATGTCATGGGCAGAGCAAAGGGGGCTGTTAGGGGACTATTTGGAGATTAGATGGGATATGTAGGAGGGTGCAGTAGTGTTGAGTACTTTATAGGTGAAATTAATTCTAGTGGGCAGCCAGTATAGGGATTAGCAGAGAGATGTATGTCACAGGCAGAGGAAAGGGGGCAGTTAGGGGACTATTTGGAGATTAGATGGGATATGTAGGAAGGTGCAGTAGTGTTGAGTACTTTATAGGTGAAGTTATTTTTTGTGGGTATGGGCAGGTGGTGAAGGAATTGGCAGAGAGATGTATGTCATGGGCAGAGCAAAGGGGGCTGTTAGGGGACTATTTGGAGATTAGATGGGATATGTAGGAAGGTGCAGTAGTGTTGAGTACTTTATAGGTGAAATTAATTCTAGTGGGCAGCCTGTATAGGGATTAGCAGAGAGATGTATGTCACAGGCAGAGGAAAGGGGGCAGTTAGGGGACTATTTGGAGATTGGATGGGATATGTAGGAGGGTGCAGTAGTGTTGAGTACTTTATAGATGAAATTAATTCTAGTGGGCAGCCTGTATAGGGATTAGCAGAGAGATCTATGACACGTGTGAGCAAAGGGGGCTGTTAGGGGACTATTTGGAGAATAGATGGGGAATATGAAAGGAGTGTGGGGTAATGTTGAGTCTTCTGTCTCTGGCAAAGCAATAATGCCAAAAAAATGGCAGCATACTCCCAGCATTTCCCATGAATCTCAGCTGACTTATTTGCTGTCACAACTGATTAACTCTCTATATAAAGAAGTATGAGGACACTGATCAGAACGGACAGCGAGCATCTGTCTCAGACAACAATAACAGGAAAAGGGAGACAAAAAAACATTTTAACCATTTCACAAATGGAATTTATTTGCGGCACATTGTGAAACAAATTTAAAAAAAATGTGAATTCTTACAAAAAGGTCATTTCATTACCCAGAGTGGAATCGGGAAACATCAATGTACTGTTAAAATTCAAATTATTATTATTATTATCCTTTCTTTATAAAGCGCCAGGGAATACATAAAACAAATATGAAGAGAGTTACATATTTGCAGATATACTTTGAGCCTCATTCAATGAGAAGCATTGTTCGGTATACAGTCCGTATGTCTGAGCCCGAGCTGCGGGCTCCTGTTCATCTCCGAATCCAGTGCTATTCAATTAAACAAGCCCGCAAGTTACGGGACGAAAGCCAAAACCTTAAACCATGCAATCGTATGTAGCATTTCAGGGCGGGAATATGATCAAGCAAGGCCATAACTATCCATTTAGAAACAGACAAGGCAGTAAAATATGGAGGTTACATGTCAAGCAATTAGGTTCGGGGGTCCAATATGCGTCAGACTTGCAAACCCGCAAAATACAGAATTATAAAAAAGAAAGCCAATACTGTTCTAGTCCATGTGGGTGGCCTGATATGTATTAACTTATTTATTCCCGAGATAACCCCAAAATGACACATAAAAAAATATGATTTATTATTGCTGATTTGCGGGCTTGAGACTGTTGGGCAATTAATTCTAATGTCTGTCATCACTTTCCCCGTTATTTATAGTGCAGGATTGATTTTTTTATTTGCATTTACAGTGCTATGATCAGGGGTTAAACCCCCTTGTGGTCCTCTCCAGTAGGATTGTCTCCTACATTTGCCGTTTACGGGTGTGAAAACATTTGCGAGCTTGCGGAATTGCAGCAACTGAATAGCGATTTGCGATTTTACCAACCGTAACTCTTGCGAAAGTAAAGGATCAAAGGCTTTGATGGGCTGTAAGTTCCGGTTTTAACAACCGCAAGGATTTCTAGGCAGTAACCCGTTTGAGGCTCGCAAAAAGACGCCAATTGAATAGCAAAATAACTTACGGCCTCCATTTCGGGCTACTGTAATTTGCAATTGCTCAATTGAATGAGGCTCTTTGTTAGGTATTCAGGAACACTGTGGCATCAATCTGAAGCCACAATAGATCATAGTTGTTTAAAACATGCACTGATCATTAAAAAAAAACCTATTCAATGATTTATGAAAATAATATTTAATATTAAACTTACGAGTATCAGCCTCCAGTTCTACTGGTTGTCTCCACCCTTATAAGGCCATCAAGAGGATTGTGATTGACCTAAAGATAAATTTAAAAGTTTTTAAGAAAAATCTGATCAGAAGGCCAATCTGAATCTAGGCAATCATTCATAGGCTGGAAACCACTTTAACACAGCATGTCCAGTCAATGTGCCTGACAATTTTGCACGACCTACCACCCCAGGTGGTCCAGTAGTTAGGATTCGGTGCTTTCACCACTGCGACCTGGGTTCAATTCAAGTCATGGGATCAAGAGGTCACACCACCCTATAGCTATGCAGGGTTGGGATTGGTCAGTACTGGGATGGGAGACCACCTAGGAATACCAGGAGCTGTATGCCATTCCCACTCCAGTACCTCTGCCATGAATACCAAGTGGATCAGCATGGTGTGTTGTGGTCCATGAGGTCACGGAGAGTCAGACCCGACTGAACAATGAAACACACCAACCCAGAGCTGCCTCCCCCATTAACCTTCTAGCAGGTGAAGACCACCAGCTCCTATAACTGATTATTGCCATTAACTCTTTATTCTTTTACATTACTTTTTTTTCAATCATTGAATATTAATTTATTAATTAATTATGCTTAATTACACATCTAGCTCCTGTTGTTACAGCATTATGGAGAAGTTTTATTATACATGACTGCAGTAATTTGCTGATTTTTACCCTAGAATATTGCTAATACCCCCCCCCCCCCCCCCCCCCCCAATCTTTATGTTGTATTTATATGATATATAGCACAACACAAATGTGATAAAACCCTCCAGGAAAGTAATTATCACATTCAGGCTCTATGTAGATACGAATCACTAATGGAGCTTGGAATTACTATTCCAACACTTGGAGCTTATTACTTTTCTCTGTTCACTGATGGAACTAAGTGCCTCTCCTGCCGAGCGGAGGCTGTTTGAGGCTCAGTGATAAAATCACAGTGTTTGCAGGTTATGGAGGCTGTAGATCTGCTAATCAGCAAGTCTCAGGGCTAAGAGCCTCGAGGACAGGAGGAGGCCGGGGGTATGGGGACTTGGTCCATTTGGAGCCTTTGAAACGCATCGCTCCATCTGATAGATGTTTGGCTGGGCTGGTAATTGCTAGGAATCCACAAGGGAATATTCAGTGTCTGGCATGAAAGGGGTTAAGATAAAATTACTTTCTGATGGAATCAGCAGAAAAAAATAAGAATCAGTGTACCAAAGAAAAAACTATGCTTTTATGATTTTGTAAACTCATAAATGGACAAAGAAGATGCCCCAGTTATGGAAGGTGGGCGATAAAGTATAATTATATTGTTAAAATAAATATTATAATTATTTAGTAATAGAAAAACATCCACCGTCTCCCTGCACCCCCATAGAATGTCCCCACTTACAGGTCATCCACCCTCTCCCTGCACCCCCATAGAATGTCCCCACTTACAGGTCATCCCCCCTCTCCATGCACCCCCATAGAATGTCCCCACTTACAGGTCATCCACCCTCTCCCTGCCCCCCCATCGAATGTCCCCACTTACAGGTTATCCACCCTCTCCCTGCACCCCCATAGAATGTCCCCACTTACAGGTCATCCCCCCTCTCCCTGCACCTCCATAGAATGTCCCCACCTACAGGTCATCCACCCTCTCCATGCACCCCCATAGAATGTCCCCACTTACAGGTCATCCACCCTCTCCATGCACCCCCATCGAATGTCCCCACTTACAGGTTATCCACCCTCTCCCTGCACCCCCATAGAATGTCCCCACTTACAGGTCATCCCCCCTCTCCCTGCACCCCCATAGAATGTCCCCACTTACAGGTCATCCACCCTCTCCATGCACCCCCATCGAATGTCCCCACTTACAGGTTATCCACCCTCTCCCTGCACCTCCATAGAATACCCCCACTTACAGGTCATCCACCCTCTCCATGCATCCCCATAGAATGTCCCCACTTACAGGTCATCCCCCCTCTCCCTGCACCCCCATAGAATCACCCCACTTACAGGTCATCCACCCTCTCCCTGCACCCCCATAGAATGTCACCACTTTCAGGTCATCCACCCTCTCCCTGCACCCCCATAGAATGTCCCCACTTTCAGGTCATCCACCCTCTCCCTGCATCCCCATAGAATGTCCCCACTTACAGGTCATCCCCCCTCTCCCTGCACCCCCATAGAATCACCCCACTTACAGGTCATCCACCGTCTCCCTGCACCCCCATAGAATGTCCCCACTTACAGGTCATCCACCCTCTCCCTGCACCCCCATAGAATGTCACCACTTTCAGGTCATCCACCCTCTCCCTGCACCCCCATAGAATGTCCCCACTTTCAGGTCATCCACCCTCTCCCTGCATCCCCATAGAATGTCCCCACCTACAGGTCATCCACCCTCTCTCTGCACTCCCATAGAATGTCCCCACTTACAGGTCATCCACCCTCTCCATGCACTTCCATAGAATGTCCCCACTTACAGGTCATCCCCCCTCTCCCTGCATCCCCATAGAATGTCCCCACTTACAGGTCATCCCCCCTCTCCCTACAACCGCATAGAATGTCCCCACCTTCAGGTCATCCACCCTCTCCCTGCACCCCCATAGAATGTCCCCACCTTCAGGTCATCCACCCTCTTCCTGCACCCCCATAGAATGTCCCCACTTACAGGTCATCCACCCTCTTCCTGCACCCCCATAGAATGTCCCCACTTACAGGTCATCCACCCTCTCCCTGCATCCCCATAGAATGTCCCCACCTTCAGGTCATCCACCCTCTCCCTGCACCCCCATAGAATGTCCCCACTTACAGGTCATC
This sequence comes from Discoglossus pictus, assembly GCA_027410445.1. Classification (NCBI taxonomy): domain Eukaryota; kingdom Metazoa; phylum Chordata; class Amphibia; order Anura; family Alytidae; genus Discoglossus; species Discoglossus pictus. The sequence continues at coordinate 102,949,218 of CM050172.1, read as the reverse complement.
CACCCTCTCCCTGCATCCCCATAGAATGTCCCCACCTTCAGGTCTTCCAGCCTCTCCTTGTTCCCCCATAGAATGTCCCCACTTACAGGTCATCCACCCTCTCACCGGATCCCCATAGAATGTCCCCACTTACAGGTCATCCCCCCTCTCCCTACACCCCCATAGAATGTCCCCACCTTCAGGTCATCCACCCTCTCCATGCACCCCCATAGAATGTCCCCACTTACAGGTCATCCCCCCTCTCCCTGCACCCCCATAGAATGTCCCCACTTACAGGTCATCCACCCTCTCCCTGCACCCCCATAGAATGTCACCACTTTCAGGTCATCCACCCTCTCCCTGCACCCCCATAGAATGTCCCCACTTTCAGGTCATCCACCCTCTCCCTGCATCCCCATAGAATGTCCCCACCTACAGGTCATCCACCCTCTCTCTGCACTCCCATAGAATGTCCCCACTTACAGGTCATCCACCCTCTCCATGCACTTCCATAGAATGTCCCCACTTACAGGTCATCCCCCCTCTCCCTGCATCCCCATAGAATGTCCCCACTTACAGGTCATCCCCCCTCTCCCTACAACCGCATAGAATGTCCCCACCTTCAGGTCATCCACCCTCTCCCTGCACCCCCATAGAATGTCCCCACCTTCAGGTCATCCACCCTCTCCCTGCACCCCCATAGAATGTCCCCACTTACAGGTCATCCACCCTCTTCCTGCACCCCCATAGAATGTCCCCACTTACAGGTCATCCACCCTCTCCCTGCATCCCCATAGAATGTCCCCACCTTCAGGTCATCCACCCTCTCCCTGCACCCCCATAGAATGTCCCCACTTACAGGTCATCCACCCTCTCCCTGCATCCCCATAGAATGTCCCCACCTTCAGGTCTTCCAGCCTCTCCTTGTTCCCCCATAGAATGTCCCCACTTACAGGTCATCCACCCTCTCACCGGATCCCCATAGAATGTCCCCACTTACAGGTCATCCCCCCTCTCCCTACACCCCCATAGAATGTCCCCACCTTCAGGTCATCCACCCTCTCCATGCACCCCCATAGAATGTCCCCACTTACAGGTCATCCACCCTCTCCCTGCATCCCCATAGAATGTCCCCACCTTCAGGTCATCCACCCTCTCCCTGCACCCCCATAGAATGTCCCCACTTACAGGTCATCCACCCTCTCCCTGCATCCCCATAGAATGTCCCCACTTACAGGTCATCCACCCTCTCCCTGCACCCCCATAGAATACCCCCACTTACAGGTCATCCCCCCTCTCCCTGCACCCCCATGGAATGTCCCCACTTACAGGTCACCCACCCTCTCCATGCACCCCCATCGAATGTCCCCACTTACAGGGCATCCACCCTCTCCATGCACCCCCATCGAATGTCCCCACTTACAGGTTATCCACCCTCTCCATGCACCTCCATAGAATGTCCCCACTTACAGGTCACCCACCCTCTCCATGCACCCCCATCGAATGTCCCCACTTACAGGTCATCCACCCTCTCCCTGCACCCTTATAGAATGTCCCCACTTACAGGTCATCCACCCTCTCCCTGCACCCCCATAGAATGTCCCCACTTACAGGTCATCCACCCTCTCCGTGCACCCCCATAGAGTGGGACCTCTGATAGGTCATCCACCCTCTCCCTGCACCCCCATAGAGTGGGACCTCTTACAGATCATCCACCACAGATCTATAGACAGCTATACCTGGGAAGCCCCATGCAAAAAAAAGGAGTCATTAGTCTTGCAATGAGAATTTAATTTATATCATCTCAAGGTTTACTGGGAAATAAACTGCACTGGAGACCTTTGTTTACAGAGTTAACCATTTCAGTGCCACAGGGTCATCACTTTATTGTGTTGAAGGTCAGTAAGCAGAGAGTTTGACGTCTACAATAGGAACTGAAGCCCCATATTGTGTATCAGTTTCCAAGAGATCCTGATATAAACATTAGGTAAAGCTTTTTACTTGAATGAAATATTCATGATCTCAAGATTAGAAAATGTAAATAGACACGAAAATGTTGCAGTAGAAAGTATTTCATGACCAAACTCCGACCCCTCATAGATCATCTCCCCCTCATCCAGTACCCCTCAAATATCATAAATAAGCCTCATCGATCACCCGCCGCCCCCTACATAGACTCATAGATCATCACCCCATGCACTTTCTGCACAGCATTATATATACTAGGAAATTGCCCGTCAAAAATGACGGGAATAAAATTGTAAGGCTGGCAATGCTGTTTGCCACACAATGTGAGGCTTTTGCTCCTCTGAGCACCTTCGGCGCTCATCGCAAGCCTCTACCCCTGTGTACTTCAACTTTCCTTCTTTGCAATGATCACCTTTGGCGCTCATTGCGAGCCTTTCCTCCTGCTTACTGCTCATTTGGCTTGGGAATTTGTCTCTTTCCACCATCTCCCCCCTGTCCCTTCCCTGTGTCTTTCTCCTCTGTGTGTCTGCTGAATGTTGGCGTGGTGCGCAGTGACTGACGTTTGTTTTATTTTCACAGTGCCGCGTCCCTGGCGTTGTTGGTGTAAGTGTTACTGTCTTTGCCACCGTGTATTTTCTAAGTCCCGCGTGCCTGGTTTTGCTCAGCCTCGTTTTCATCCTGTTTCAGACTTTTTACGTTTACAAGTCGGCCCCCCCCGCTCCCTACACCCCTATAGAGTGTCACCTCTTCAGGTCATCCCCCCTCTCCCTCACCCCAAAAGGGTGTCACCTCCTTCAGGTCACCCCCCCTCTCCCTCACCGAATAGGGTGTCACCTCTTACAGGTCACCCCCTCCCCTCTCCCTCACCCCAATAGGGTGTCACCAATTACAGGTCCCCCCCCTCCATCACCCCAATAGAGTGTCACCGCTTACAGGTCAACCCCCCCTCTCCCTCACCCCAATAGAGTGTCACCTCTTGCAGGTCACCCCCCTCTCCGTCACCCCCATAGACTGTCACCTCTTACAGGTCATCCCCCCTCCCCGTAAGCCCCCATAGAGTGTCACCTCTTACAGGTCATCCCCCCTCTCCCTGCACCCCCATAGAGTGTCACCTCTCACAGGTCATCCCCCCTCTCCCTGCACCCCCATAGAGTGTCACCTCTCACAGGTCATCCCCCCCCCCTCTCCATGCACCCCCATAGAGTGTCACCTCTTAAAGGTCACCCCCCTCTCCCTGCACCCCCATAGAGTGTCACCTCTCACAGGTCATCCCCCCCCCCTCTCCATGCACCCCCATAGAGTGTCACCTTTTACAGGTTACCCCCCCCCCCCTCTGCCTGCACCCCCATAGAGTGTCACCTCTCACAGGTCACCCCCCTCTCCCTGAACCCCCATAGAGTGTCACCTCTTACAGTTCACTCCCCCTCTCCCTACACCCCCATAGAGTGTCACCTCTTACAGGTAACTCCCCGCTCTCCCTCACCCGAATAGGGTGTCACCTCTTACAGGTCACCCCCCACTCCCTCACCCGAATAGGGTGTCACCTCTTACAGGTTGCCCCCCCCCCCTCTCCCTCACCCCAATAGGGTGTCACCTCTTACAGGTCCCCCCCCCCCTCTCCCTCACCCCAATAGAGTGTCACCTCTTGCAGGTCACCCCCTCTCCGTCACCCGAATAGGGTGTCACCTCTTACAGGTTGCCCCCCCCCCCCCTCTCCCTCACCCCAATAGGGTGTCACCTATTACAGGTCATCCTCTGTGTCTAATATAAATCACCCACCATCTCTCAACTCTCCCTTAACCTCCTATCTCAACCCAACATCTTAATCTATCTGCAATTTCTAATTAAATCTCAGGTTCAATGAAGATCTTCTCTACATCTGCAAAAATACTGTCTGTCTGTGCTGGGGTAAGTTATCTAAATGAGGTTAAACACGCTCACAAAACCCATTATTACAGAGGCTATGAATATCTCTAACATTTAATAGACTGTAGAAACAAATCAAGAGAACAAATGTGAACGCTCAGGTATGATTACAAATCTATTTCTCTTGTGATTCCATTAATTTACTGTCCTATTATATGACTCGATCATTGTATGATTACTGGGGGTGTCAGGATCCGTGTGGCCCCGGGTCCAGGTAATCATGGTATAGCAGTGTAATAAAAGAGGCTTATATCAGGACTGGATTCATGTATCTGTCACCCCCAGGGATAAACTTGTTAGCTGCCCACTGGGTGCACGAGCGCCTGTGCATCTGTTATCAATTTTCAGGCCCAGCAATTGTGCTGCATCAATCACATATATAATTGTGAGCGTACGGGCCGTTGCTCACGCTTGCGGGCTCGCGTAGCAAAGCGAGGGCCGCGGGCAAGGGCCTCAGTTGCTGGGATGGAGCGCCGAAGGCTACTGTCAGTGGCGGCGAACCGGGGCATTGTGGGGAGGAGGTGGCTGCTCCATCCCAACAACTGAGGCCCTTGCACGCATCCCTCTCTACGCGAGGGCTGCGGGCAAGGGCTGCGGGCAAGGGCCTCAGTTGCTGGGATGGAGCGCCGAAGGCTACTGTCAGTGGCGGCGAACCGGGGCATTGTGGGGAGGAGGTGGCTGCTCCATCCCAACAACTGAGGCCCTTGCACGCATCCCTCGCTACGCGAGGGCTGCGGGCAAGGGCTGCGGGCAAGGGCCTCAGTTGCTGGGATGGAGCGCCGAAGGCTACTGTCAGTGGCGGCGAACCGGGGCATTGTGGGGAGGAGGTGGCTGCTCCATCCCAACAACTGAGGCCCTTGCACGCATCCCTCGCTACGCGAGGGCTGCGGGCAAGGGCTGCGGGCAAGGGCCTCAGTTGCTGGGATGGAGCGCCGAAGGCTACTGTCAGTGGCGGCGAACCGGGGCATTGTGGGGAGGAGGTGGCTGCTCAGCGAGGGATGCGTGCAAGGGCCTCAGTTGTTGGGATGGAGCAGCCACCTCCTCCCCACAATGCCCCGGTTCGCCGCCACTGACAGTAGCTGCACCATCCCGGGGCCCGGCAATCCAGTTGTTGGGATGGAGCAGCCACCTCCTCCCCACAATGCCCCGCGCAGGTCCGACGCCGCCACTGCCAGTAGCTGCACCATCCCGGGGCCCGGCAATCCAGTTGTTGGGATGGAGCAGCCACCTCCTCCCCACAATGCCCCGCGCAGGGCCGGCCTGGGGAACAGGAAACACCGTGGATCCGCGGACTGGAGCAGGCCTCAGAGCTGGAGGAGCCGGGCCTGGGTAGCTGACTGTGAGTGACAGGGAGATAATGGGGTCTGAGGAACATGTGCAATCACTGAGACCTGCCATATAAACTAATTATACACTGATCATTAACACAATGTGTATGTATATAATGTGTGTGTGTATTGTGTGTGTGTGTGTATAGATATTGTGTGTGTGTGTATGTATAATGTGTGTGTGTGTGTATATATATAATGTGTGTGTATATTGTGTGTGTATATATAATGTGTGTGTATATTGTGTGTGTATATATAATGTGTGTGTATATTGTGTGTGTATCAACTGCGGCCCTCGCGAAGCAACTGCAACCCTCGCAAACTTTACGGCGCAACGCAAACAACATACGAGACACGTTAACACACATTACGGACTCGCAAAAATCGGCCGCAACACGCGGACATGAAAAAATCAAAAACACAATAAATACACACAACACATACATAAAAAGCTTACCTACAGCAAGAGGGAGCATCCAGGACCTCAAAAAATGAATTTACACCTTAATTTCACTCAAAATAAAAGAGTTTAGACACTAAAAAATTCTCGAAGCGAGAGAAAAAATGGCCGACGAACAAAACGAAAACAAGGCTACAGCACTCTAAACACGCAAAACACCACAAGAAACACGCAAAACACCACAAAACACCTACGGATATTCCACTAAGACACATACCACACAATAGCCGGCATTTTAGAACAATGCGGAACTACACAACTTCGCTAACGGTTTCGTCTCGCGGACGCACACTATTACACTGCACAAATTCACCACGCTTACACAGCACCTCCACACCATTCATGCTGCAGCAACATCAAAACAGATTGCAGCTCTTCAACACAATGCTTCAAAATAGGTAAAGTATATTCATTTATTCATTTGGATTATATATTTCAGTAGTACACACAAAACAACATTAGCTACCTTACAATTCCATTGCCGTCATTTTTTGACGGGCAATTCACTAGTTCTATTATAATATAGAGTTGAAAAAAATATGTTTTGAGTCCAACCGGAACCATATCACTCAGTGCTGCTCCCAAAGACCACTTCCCAGAGCAAATCTTCCCAAGACCCTTACCCATTGCTGCTTCACCCCTTCCCAATGTATATATATATATATATATATATATATATATCACATATATAGTTGTGAGCGTACGAGTCATTGCTCACGCTTGCGGGCTCGCGTAGCGAGCCCGCAAGAACTGCGTCCCTCGCGAAGCGAGGGACGCAGTTCGCCGCAAATGCGGGTCCTCGCGAAGCGAGGGCCCGCATTTGCGGTTGTGGAGGCTCAACGTCGGCTGTGTTAACACACACATACACACACACGACTTTTTTAACAGAATAAACCCAACCGCCCAGCCAACAAAAACCCAACAACGTCCCCGCAAATGCGGATCCTCGCGAAGCGAGGGTCCGCATTTGCGGTGGTGGGAGCATCCCAACATCGGCTGTGTTAACACACACATACACACACACACAACTTCATAACAAAAAAAAACTCAAAGTCGCCTCACACCCGCTTACACCCAGACACACAGACGCAAGACAACAAAAAAACAGTAAAAAAGGCCCTTCACACGCTCTTAACACACATACGCACGACTTAGAAACAAATACACTGCGTCGTACACGTAAAAGCTAACTGCGTATATCGCAAAAAAATACGGCAACATCGCAACAAAATATGGCCGCATCGGAAAAAAATACGGCCGCGAAAGACCCATTCCAACCGCCGCGCATCAAAACATCACAAACACAAGAAATAAACACAACAAACACATAAAAAGCTTACTTACAGCACGGGGGGGGCATCCGGCACCTCCAAAAGTTAATTTACACGTCCATTTAAGTCAAAACAAAGACTTTAAACGACCGAAAATCGGCTAAGCGAGAGAAAAAATGGTCGCCGAACAAAACGAAAACGAGGCTCCAGACGTAACTACACTACACTTACTCGCAATAATGAAACACATACTATGCGGAACGGATCACACTCATATTAAACACCATTTTAACCACTACTACGCACAAAATGGCGGATGGAACGCAAATTGTAAGCTGGAACGCAAATAGCGCATGCGTATTACGTTCTAACGGTCTAACTTTCCAGAATGTTCTACAAGTTGATAAATACTGTCTATTTGACAGAGAAAAATACATTTCTCCTCAGGTGATGAACAGAGTGACTTCGGAGATAACTGCTGCTAAAACTTGAGAAGATAATTCTTTCCTAATTTACTACTTTACATTGTGCAAATTACAACTGAGAGGTAAGCTATAATATATTACTTATTTTCAAGACAGGACATCAAAAAAAAAAATTAAAGAAGACAAAGAGGTTTATGTACACTGACAAGTGACACGCACATATATGTGTATAATGTATACTGACATGTGACACGCACATATATGCGTATAATGTATACTGACAAGTGACACGCACATTTATGCGTATAATGTATAGTGACATGTCACATGCACATTTATGTGTATTGCCCCTGCAACAAACTAATTAAACAACTACATTTAAATTACATTACAAAAAAATAAGTTGGGACTATTAAAATACTATTAAAATATGAGTCATGTATACTGATATGTGACACGCACATATATGTGTATCATCTATAGTCACATGTCACACACACATTTATGTATGTTGGCCAAAAATAAAAATAAGGTTAATTTAACAATTAAAATGTGATTCATGTATAGTGATATGTCACACGCACACAAAAAAATTACTTTCAACTATGGAAATGTGCTTCATGTATGTGACATATGTGTGTAGACCCTACCAAAAAATAATGTTAATTCAAATTAATTACAGAAGTATATTTCAATGAAATTAATTTACTGCAATTTAATAGATCACCTAAAACTCAATCTTTCTACTTTTTTTAATATTCAAACAGACTCTGCATCAACAGCGTCTCTCAACAATTTGCACTGTGCACTGTGAAGCACAATCCCTTTTAAAGAACACCAACAAAGAAGAAGAGGTAAGATACAAAAATACTTTAAATGCTGAAAAGGCCATGGTTTGTTAAATACAAATAAAACATTCTATAATTCACTATTTCACTTTATTTTTCAAACAGACACTACAAGAAGACCGGCGGATTAAGATTGGCAGGAGGGGACCCTCTGTCATTCCACACTTCAATCAAGGTAAAGTATTAAGTATAAAAAAGAACCGAACCATGAGCCTTATTCAATTCTGAGTTGGCTAATTGAATAGGGCTTTATATAAGCACATAATAGGTCTTCACTAACTAAAAACTTCTGTCCAAAAAATGTTTATGTGCTTATATAGAGCCCTATTCAATTGGTCAAAACGCAATTGATTCAGGACCTAAATATGTTTAATGGCCGAGGGCCTCATTCAAATGTGATTTGACCATTTCAATAGGGCTCTATATAAGCACATTTGGCTCAATTTAACTAAAAACTTCTGCAATATGCTCTGTGCTTATATAGAGCCCTATTGAAAAACCAAATTCAATGAGGCCCTCACAATATAACAAATCCAGCAAACAAAGGCCCTCATTCAATTGATATTTTGGACAATTCAATAGGGCTCCAAATAAGCACAGTTAGAACCCTATTGAATTGGCCAAACTGCAATTGAATGAGGGCCAAAGTATGCAACATATGGTACACACAAACTGGTACACACAAAACAGGATTGTAACAAACACATAGCACATTCTTATTTTATGTTTAACAACCTATTAGCATTACAAAACAACATTAATAAGCATACCATCAGCGGTGCGCATCAAACAGGATTGTATGAAAACTCACACAAACACATAGCAAACTACATTTAAATTCTTATTTTAATGTTTAACAACCTATAAGCCTTAGAAAGAAGCCTAAATAAGAATACCAACATTGGTGCCCACCAAACAGGATTGTATGAAAACTCACACAAACACATAGCAAACTACATTTAGATTCTTATTTTATGTTTAACAACCTATTAGCATTACAAAACTACATTAATAAGCATACCAACAGTGGTGCGCATCAAACAGGATTGTATGAAAACTCACACAAACACATAGCAAACTACATTTAGATTCTTATTTAATGTTTAACAACCTATAAGCCTTAGAAAGAAGCCTAAATAAGCATACCAACAGTGGTGCGCACCAAACAGGATTGTATGAAAACTCACACAAACACATAGCAAACTACATTTAGATTCTTATTTTATGTTTAACAACCTATTAGCATTACAAAACAACATTAATAAGCATACCATCAGCGGTGCGCATCAAACAGGATTGTATGAAAACTCACACAAACACATAGCAAACTACATTTACATTCTTATTTTATGTTTAACAACCTATAAGCATTACAAAACAACATTAATAAGCATACCAACAGCGGTGCGCATCAAACAGGATTGTATGAAAACTCACACAAACACATAGCAAACTACATTTACATTCTTATTTTATGTTTAACAACCTATAAGCCTTAGAAAGAAGCCTAAATAAGCATACCAACAGTGGTGCGCACCAATCAGGATTGTATGAAAACTCACACAAACACATACCAAAGTACATTTAGATACTTATTTTATGTTTAACAATCTATAAGCCTTAGAAAAAGTTTTATGTTTAACAACCTATTAGCATTACAAAACAACATTAATAAGCATACCATCAGCGGTGCGCATCAAACAGGATTGTATGAAAACTCACACAAACACATAGCAAACTACATTTACATTCTTATTTTATGTTTAACAACCTATAAGCCTTAGAAAGAAGCCTAAATAAGCATACCAACAGTGGTGCGCACCAATCAGGATTGTATGAAAACTCACACAAACACATACCAAAGTACATTTAGATACTTATTTTATGTTTAACAATCTATAAGCCTTAGAAAAAGGCCTAAATAAGCATACCAAAAGTGGTGCACACCAAACGGGATTGTAGAAAAACAAAGAAATAATGTCATTTTTTAGTTCATACAAATACATTAAAATAATATTACATTTTCATTTTTATTTTATATCAGATACTGCGTCAAGAACATCGGAACAGGAGTTTCAACTGAGGACCACACCAGCAGACGAGGACTTTCAACAGAGGACCAGACCATTGGACGAGGACTTTCAACAGAGGACTACACCATCGGACGAGGACTTTCAACAGAGGACCAGACGATTGGACGAGGACTTTCAACACAGGACCAGACCATCAGACGAAGGCTTTCAACACAGGACCAACAAAGATTCTGCTTCAAATCAAACTTCAACCAAGGTACAGTATAACAAGTAAAAAAAGAGAAAAATTAATTAATATTCTTCTTTAATGTTTAACCACCTATAAGCCTTAGAAAATAGCCTACAGAAGCATACCAAAATTGTGGCGCACCAAAAAGGATTGTAGAAAAACACAGAAATAATGCCATTTTTTCATTAATACAAAGACATTCAAATAACATAACATTTTCATTTTTATTTTATAACAGATACTGCGTCAAGAACATCGGAACAGGAGTTGGAACTGAGGACCACACCAGAGGACGAGGACTTTCAACAGAGGACTACACCATCGGACGAGGACTTTCAACACAGGACCAGACCATCGGACGAAGGCTTTCAACACAGGACCAACAAAGAATTTTGCTTGAAATCAAACTTCAACCAAGGTACAGTATAAAAAGTAATATCTATCATCTATCTCTTATTTGTCTTTTAGGGCCAATAATCTTTAACACTAAATACAAACTTCAATGTAAACTTAAAGAATAAATTGGCATAGTCCAAAAAAGTCTAAAAACACAGAATCTATACAATTTGTCATTGTAACATTCCAGTCCTAAACCCTAATTTAATTGCCATTTGACAAATTGAATAGTGCTGTAAATAAGGACATAACATCTTTTTGAAAATACCTTTTTAGTTACTGAAACACTTGCTTTTGGATACATGTTTCATAAATAAAAATTTCTTTAAATAATTATCTGATGGCCTTATTTAGACTTTTATTCAATTGACCGCATTGAAATTGATTAAGTATAAAATGTTAACACACTATTGATAACTATTTGTCATGAAAAACAACTTAACATCTCAAAATAAACTAATGCTACATTATTTTATTTTTACAGATTAACATGGCTGATAACGAGAGTAAACAAGAAAAGAAAAGACGCCAAGCTAGAGAACGACGACAGAGAGCAGACAGCCAGCAGACACCGGAGAAGAAGGAAATTCGACGAGAAAAAGAACGCAAAAGAATTGCAAGCAAAAGACTGTCACTTGCAGAAATTAAAGATATGTCAAAAAAAACAACAAAGAAAATAAAGCATTTACAACCTGTTGCTCAAACATCAGATGACATTTTACCAGAAAAAATACAAGAGATACCAAAAAAAGCAACAAAGAAAACAAAGCCTTTAGAACCGTTTCATGAAACATTACATGACATTTTACCTCAAACAATACAACATATACCAAGAAAAGCAACGAAAAAAACAAAACATTTAGAACCTGTTGTTGAAACATTATATGACATTTCACCTGATGAATATGAAAGTCAAAATCCTATATGCTTTGCAAATTGTCCTCTACTCAAGTCTTTAGCAGTAGAGGTTCATAGTTGTGGGGACATGACTACTCAATGTCAGTTTTGTGAGGCTTATTATTTTAAACAGGAGAGACCCAGAGATGGACAATTTATTAGTTGTTGTCAAAAAGGCAAGTTCAAACTTCCAGAAAGGAAAGAATTTCCAATTTATTTACAAAATATTATGACTGAACCTACTTTTCCAAACTACAAAAATTTTAAGACAAACATAAGATCCTACAATAGTGCCATATCCTTTGCATCCATGGGGGCAACATTAGCTGCTAATGTACCCAGACATGGTCCTTACTGTTTTAAAGTCCAAGGACAAATTTATCATCGCACTTCCCATTTACATCCAGAGGAAGGAAATAAAAGAAAATTCGCTCAACTATATGTCCTAGATACAATGGAAGCTGTTGACCAACGTATGCAGATGGAAGAAAATAAAAAATGCTTACCCACTGTTTTCATAGAGCTAAATAACATTATGGACAACAATCCCTACAGTAAAGCTTATAAAAAATTGGCAGAAGTAGAAAATGAACAACTACTTCATTCACAAACACATCAATTACCAATGCCGAAGGTTAATATGGTGCTTAAAAGAGACAGACATACTGATAAACATCGTTATAACTTGCCAACAACAAATGAGGTTGCAATGGTGTTTCAGAATGATGAAGGAGAACCACCATTTCAAAGAGACATTCGAATATATCCTAGAAATGAGGACCAACCGTTTATTAATATGAGTATCTTAAGTCCAAATTTAGATCCAATGACATATCCCATCTTTTTCCCACACGGAGAAGCAGGTTGGCAACCAAAATTAACTCTTCCCAGTTACCCAAATGCTAAAGCCAGAATCCGAAATAATGTTTCTATGCTTGAATTTAAAGTAGCTCAAATTGCCATTCGCAATGTATTTAATCCAATTTTATGTGGTGGGAAACTAACACAACAATGGATTATTGATTCATATTTGCAAGTTGAGGCAAATAATTTAAACTTTATCAAATATCAACAAGATAAACTCCGTGTAGAACAATATTCTGGACTCATGGACTATGTTGCTGACGTGGCTACAAGCAGAGACATGACAGCTGGCAAAGCCATCATTTTACCATCTTCCTTTCAAGGATCTCCTCGGAATATGAGAGAAAGATACAATGATGCTATGGCTATTGTGACAAAATTTGGCAAACCCGATCTATTTGTGACATTTACATGTAATCCACAATGGCCAGAAATTACACTAAATCTACTTCTTGGACAAACTGCTTCAGATCGACCAGATTTAGTAGCCAGAGTTTTTAAGATTAAATTAAATGAATTAATACGTGACTTCACTATAAATCAGTTATTTGGCAAATGTCTTGCTTATGTATATACCATTGAATTTCAAAAAAGAGGCCTTCCACATGCACATCTTCTAATAATACTTCAAGAAAAAGATAAATTAGATACTTCAGACAAAGTGGATGCAGTCATTGTTGCTGAACTACCAGATCCAGAACTATATGGTAGACTATATGAGATTGTTACTCATCGCATGATTCATGGACCCTGTGGTGACCTTAATCCACAATCACCATGTATGGAAAATAATAAATATTCCAAAGAATTTCCAAAAGATTATAGAGACAAAACCTATGCCAATTGTGATGGATATCCACTTTATAAAAGAAGAGAAGGAGATAGTGCCATTATTCGTGGAAAAAAAGTGGACAATAGATATGTAGTACCCTACAATCCACATTTACTCATGAAGTACAACGCCCACATCAACGTAGAAGCCTGCACTTCCATCAAATCCATTAAATATGTCTACAAATATATTTACAAAGGTTACGATGCAGCTACTGTAGTCGTCAAAAGTGCAGACAACCCTGAAAGTAGTGAGTTAGTACATGATGAACTTGCATCTCATGTAGATGCTCGCTATGTCAGTGCGCCAGAAGCTATGTGGCGGCTTTTAAAATTTGAAATGCATGATAGATCACATGCAGTATATAGGTTAGCAGTACATTTGCCACAACGACATTTAGTCTATTTCCATGCTGGAAATGAAATGAATGCATTGGCCCAAAGTGAAGATCGTCACACTACACTAACTGCATGGTTTGCATTAAATTCCACTGATGCTGAAGCAACACAATACTTATATATTGAAATTCCATATCACTATGTTTTTGTGAATGGATTATGGAGACCAAGAAAAACCAGAGGCAATAAAATAATTCCACGAATTTACACAGTCAGTCCAAGAGATGTTGAACGTTTTTGCTTACGGATATTACTTTTAAATGTTCCAGGAGCACAAAGTTTTGAACAATTAAGAACTGTTAATGACATTGTATATGAATCCTTCCATTTAGCTGCAAGACATAGAAACTTACTCGCTGATGATACAGAGTGGGAAAGATGTTTAGAAGAAGCAGCACAATGTCAAATGCCACGACAGATGAGAGAACAATTTTCTTTTATTTGTATCTTCTCAAATGCTCCAAATGCATTAGCTTTGTGGGAGACTTTTAAAAGTAATATGGCTGAAGACTTTATGCGACGATACAATGAACCCATTGCACACTTAAAAGCGTTAATGGAAATCCAAGAAGTCTTTTTAACTCATGGATTAAGTTGTGCAAGTTTTAATTTGCCTGATCCAGGTCTTATAGATGACATTAACTTTGAAGACTATGACATTCAACTACAAGCAGAAAGAACAGAAGAAAGACTTGCAACTTTAAATACACTACAATTGCAAGCATTTCATTGAATTAAAAATGCTATAGATGATGACATGGTGACAGAGCGTTATTTCTATCTTGATGGACCTGGCGGATCAGGAAAAACATATTTGTACAATTTATTAATGAGTTCAGTACGAGCCCAAGGAAAAATAGCAATGGCGTTTGCCACTACTGGAATTGCTGCACTTTTATTAGAAGGTGGAAGAACTGTTCATAGTGGATTTAAACTGCCAGTGCCTATTTTAGAAAATTCTGTGTCAGATATTCGCATGACATCCTTACAAGCAAAGAAATTGAAGAAATGTAAATTAATTATAATAGATGAGGCCACAATGATGTCATGCTATGCCCTCCAATGTATTGACCGTTTGCTTCGTGAAGTCATGGAGAATACTTTTCCATTTGGTGGAAAGGTAATGTTGTTGGGTGGCGATTTCAGACAAACATTACCTGTCGTTGTACATGGAAATCGAACTGACATTATCGAAACATGTATAAAGTCAAGTATAGTATGGAAACATTTTACCCATCTTCAACTGCAACAAAATATGAGATCAGAAGGCCAAACTGATTTCAATGATTGGCTTATTAAAATTGGAGAAGGCAGAACAGAAAAAATACTACATTTACCTGATGACACTGTAGAGATCCCACCTCATATGATTTGTCAACAAGATATTATATCGGCTATATTTGAAGGGAGCATAAATAACGAAGAATATTCCGAGCTTGCCAACCAAGTCATACTGACGTGTAAAAATAAAGATGCATTAATCCTCAATAATGAAATCTTTAAAAAAATTTATGCACCACAAAGAAATTATCACAGTGCTGATTCTGTACTTGCTGATGACAATGAAAGTCAGGCTAACTTTTCAACTGAATTCATAAACTCTTTAACTCCTTCTGGAATGCCACCACATATTTTGCAGCTAAAGAAAGGTGCAATTATCATGTTACTGCGAAATATGAACCCCAAAAAAGGCCTATGCAATGGCACAAGATTAATTGTTCAACAATTAAAGGACCATTTTATAGATGCTGAAATTTTAACTGGGACCCATAAAGGAGAGAGAGTTTTCATACCAAGAATAGATTTAGCACCAAGTGAAAGTAGTCTCCCTTTTATACTTCAAAGAAGACAATTTCCCATTATTATGGCATTTGCCATGACCATTAATAAATCACAAGGTCAAACTTTCAAATCTGTGGGTATTTTCTTGGAAGAACCAGTTTTTGCACATGGTCAATTGTACGTTGCGTTGTCACGGTGCAAAAATCCACAGGCTATTAAAGTTTACATTGAAAACAATGAAAGTCAAGGTGATTTATTAGAAGATGGACGTATTTTTACTAAAAACATTGTCTACTATGAAGTACTATAACTTTGAAGGATACAAATTAACGATGCCAAGATTTTTTTAAAGCATTGCAAAATACATAACAATTGGTTGTTTAATTCAGTCATAATTAATGGAAGTCATGTTTATGAATGATTTGCCTCACAAAATACTTGCCTTGCATTGTTAGTAAAAATTATGTTAAAATGTTAAGTCACTATGTTAATGTTTCTAATGTTACAAGTTTAAAAAATATATTTTCAAGTTATTTCATTCAACAGATTACAAAGTGGATGTTAAGAGGTCAAGCACCTTTTAAGTCACAATGTAAATATTGTCTGTTATCTTAAGATTACTACCTACATTAATGTTTATCGCCAGTTTATGTGCTCAGTAATAAATTACTTTAATTACGTACGTTTTAAGAAGAGTTTTACTGTATGCCTTACTCTACATTCAATGTATATTCAAGTTAACAATTATTCTGATAGAAATTGAATTTTAATACTGATTAATTTAAATGTCAATTGTTTTGACATTCAAATGTTAATACTTTTAATAAAAAATTAGGTTACAAAATGTATTCACTATGTTTCTGTTTATAATGTTCAAAATTATACCAATGTTTTGTTAACTTCTAAACTTACATAAAAAATAAAGTTCAAGTTTAAAAATATATACTTTGATGGTTATTGCTTACATATAGTTTAAACTTCATGTTAAAATTCGCGACGTTTAAAGAAGGGTTTTTACTTTTTGCTTTCCTATTCATTCAATGTATATTAAAGTTAACAATTCTTCAGATACTAATTACATTTTAAAAAACCATTACATCAACATTTTACAAAAATACACGTTCATATTAAAATACTTACAAGGGTCAAAAATATATGTTAATAACTAAACAACTTGACAAACATATACATCACATTGCCGTCATTTTTTGACGGGCAAGTCGCTAGTATATATATAAACTTCACACCCACACTGCACCAACCCCTCTCCGCATCAAACCCTGAAAAACACCAACCCAACATCACCCCATCACAGAACCCATCGCCCCTGTACTTTGCTGCCACTTGGCAGCCCTTGCTCTCTGACTTTATTCCCTGATTCACATCCCATGGTGCGAGTGGGAGGCCACTAAACTACAAAAAAAAAATGCACAGCTCTGGGCCCCCTAGAGGAAGTGCTGACCCCAGGGAATGTAAAGCGAACACTGCCCTGGCTCAGTCACTCATGCCCGGGGAATGTAACGCGAACACTGCCCTGGCTCAGTCACTCATGCCCAGGGAATGTAACCCCAACACTGCCCTGGCTCAGTCACTCATGCCCGGGTAATGTAACGCCAACACTGCACTGGCTCAGTCGCTCATGCCCAGGGAATGTAACGCTAACACTGCCCTGGCTCAGTCACTCATGCCAGGGGAATGTAACCCCAACACTGCCCTGGCTCAGTCACTCATGCCAAGTTAATGTAACGACAACACTGCCCTGGCTCAGTCACTCATGCCAGGGGAATGTAACGCGAACACTGCCCTGGCTCAGTCACTCATGCCCAGGGAATGTAACCCCAACACTGCCCTGGCTCAGTCATTCATGCCCGGGGAATGTAACCCCAACACTGCCCTGGCTCAGTCACTCATGCCCGGGTAATGTAACCCCAACACTGCCCTGGCTCAGTCATTCATGCCCGGGTAATGTAACCCCAACACTACCCTGGCTCAGTCACTCATGCCCAGGGAATGTAACCCCAACACTGCACAGGCTCAGTCACTCATGCCCGGGTAATGTAACGCCAACACTGCACTGGCTCAGTCGCTCATGCCCAGGGAATGTAACGCTAACACTGCCCTGGCTCAGTCACTCATGCCAGGGGAATGTAACCCCAACACTGCCCTGGCTCAGTCACTCATGCCTAGTTAATGTAACAACAACACTGCCCTGGCTCAGTCACTCATGCCAGGGGAATGTAACCCCAACACTGCCCTGGCTCACTCACTCATGCCCGGGGAATGTAATGCCCCAACATTGCACTGGCTCAGTCACTCATGCCCAGGGAATGTAACCCCAACACTGCCCTGGCTCACTCACTCATGCCCGGGGAATGTAATGCCCCAACATTGCACTGGCTCAGTCACTCATGCCCGGGGAATGTAACCCCAACATTGCAATAGCTCAGTCACTAATGCCCAGGGAATGTTACCCCAACACTGCCCTGGCTCACTCACTCATGCCCGGGGAATGTAACGTCCCAACATTGCACTGGCTCAGTCACTCATGTCCGGGGAATGTAACCCCAACACTGCACTGGCTCAGTCGCTTATGCCCGGGTAATGTAACCCCAAAACTGCCCTGGCTCAGTCGATCATTCCCGGGGAATGTAACCCCAACACTGACCTGGCTCAGTTGCTCATGCCCGGGTGATGTAACCCCAACACTACCCTGGCTCAGTCACTCATGCCCAGGGAATGTAACCCCAACACTGCACTGGCTCAGTCACTCATGCCCGGGGAATGTAACGCCAACACTGCACTGGCTCAGTCACTCATGCCAGGGGAATGTAACCCCAACACTGCCCTGGCTCAGTCACTCATGCCCAAGGAATGTAACCCCAACACTGCCCTGCCTCAGTTACTCATGCCCAGGGAATGTAATCCCAACACTGCCCTGGCTCACTCACTCATGCCCGGGGAATGTAGCGCCCCAACATTGCACTGGCTCAGTCCCTCATGCCCGGGGAATGTAACCCCAACACTGCACTGGCTCAGTCGCTTATGCCCGGGTAATGTAACCCCAACACTGCCCTGGCTCAGTCGCTCATGCCCGGGGAATGTAACCCCAACACTGACCTGGCTCAGTTGCTCATGCCCGGGTGATGTAACCCCAACACTACCCTGGCTCAGTCACTCATGCCCAGGGAATGTAACCCCAACACTGCACTGGCTCAGTCACTCATGCCCGGGGAATGTAACGCCAACACTGCACTGGCTCAGTCGCTCATGCCTAGGGAATGTAACGACAACACTGCCCTGGCTCAGTCACTCATGCCAGGAGAATGTAACCCCAACACTGCCCTGGCTCAGTCACTCATGCCCAGGGAATGTAACCCCAACACTGCACTGGCTCAGTCGCTTATGCCCGGGTAATGTAACCCCAACACTGCCCTGGCTCAGTCGCTCATGCCCGGGGAATGTAACCCCAACACTGACCTGGCTCAGTTGCTCATGCCCGGGTGATGTAACCCCAACACTACCTTGGCTCAGTCACTCATGCCTAGTTAATGTAACAACAACACTGCCCTGGCTCAGTCACTCATGCCAGGGGAATGTAACCCCAACACTGCCCTGGCTCACTCACTCATGCCCGGGGAATGTAATGCCCCAACATTGCACTGGCTCAGTCACTCATGCCCAGGGAATGTAACCCCAACACTGCCCTGGCTCACTCACTCATGCCCGGGGAATGTAATGCCCCAACATTGCACTGGCTCAGTCACTCATGCCCGGGGAATGTAACCCCAACATTGCAATAGCTCAGTCACTAATGCCCAGGGAATGTTACCCCAACACTGCCCTGGCTCACTCACTCATGCCCGGGGAATGTAACGTCCCAACATTGCACTGGCTCAGTCACTCATGTCCGGGGAATGTAACCCCAACACTGCACTGGCTCAGTCGCTTATGCCCGGGTAATGTAACCCCAACACTGCCCTGGCTCAGTCGATCATTCCCGGGGAATGTAACCCCAACACTGACCTGGCTCAGTTGCTCATGCCCGGGTGATGTAACCCCAACACTACCCTGGCTCAGTCACTCATGCCCAGGGAATGTAACCCCAACACTGCACTGGCTCA
Organism: Discoglossus pictus; assembly: GCA_027410445.1. NCBI lineage: Eukaryota > Metazoa > Chordata > Amphibia > Anura > Alytidae > Discoglossus > Discoglossus pictus. The sequence continues at coordinate 102,929,461 of CM050172.1, read as the reverse complement.
GTCACTCATGCCCGGGGAATGTAACGCCAACACTGCACTGGCTCAGTCGCTCATGCCTAGGGAATGTAACGACAACACTGCCCTGGCTCAGTCACTCATGCCAGGGGAATGTAACCCCAACACTGCCCTGGCTCAGTCACTCATGCCCAAGGAATGTAACCCCAACACTGCCCTGCCTCAGTTACTCATGCCCAGGGAATGTAACCCCAACACTGCCCTGGCTCACTCACTCATGCCCGGGGAATGTAGCGCCCCAACATTGCACTGGCTCAGTCCCTCATGCCCGGGGAATGTAACCCCAACACTGCACTGGCTCAGTCGCTTATGCCCGGGTAATGTAACCCCAACACTGCCCTGGCTCAGTCGCTCATGCCCGGGGAATGTAACCCCAACACTGACCTGGCTCAGTTGCTCATGCCCGGGTGATGTAACCCCAACACTACCCTGGCTCAGTCACTCATGCCCAGGGAATGTAACCCCAACACTGCACTGGCTCAGTCACTCATGCCCGGGGAATGTAACGCCAACACTGCACTGGCTCAGTCGCTCATGCCTAGGGAATGTAACGACAACACTGCCCTGGCTCAGTCACTCATGCCAGGAGAATGTAACCCCAACACTGCCCTGGCTCAGTCACTCATGCCCAGGGAATGTAACCCCAACACTGCACTGGCTCAGTCGCTTATGCCCGGGTAATGTAACCCCAACACTGCCCTGGCTCAGTCGCTCATGCCCGGGGAATGTAACCCCAACACTGACCTGGCTCAGTTGCTCATGCCCGGGTGATGTAACCCCAACACTACCTTGGCTCAGTCACTCATGCCCAGGGAACGTAACCCCAACACTGCCCTGCCTCAGTTACTCATGCCCAGGGAATGTAACCCCAACACTGCCCTGGCTCAGTCGCTCATGCCCGGTGGAATGTAACCCCAACACTGCACTGGCTCAGTCACTCATGCCCGGGGAATGTAACCCCAACACTGCCCTGGCTCAGTCACTCATGCCCGGGGAATGTAACCCCAACACTGTCCTGGCTCAGTCGCTCATGCCTAGGGAATGTAACCCCAACACTGCACTGGCTCAGTCACTCATGCGCAGGGAATGTAACTCCAACACTGTCCTGGCTCAGTCACTAATGCCCGGGGAATGTAACCCCAACACTGCACTGGCTCAGTCACTCATGCGCAGGGAATGTAACTCCAACACTGCACTGGCTCAGTCACTCATGCGCAGGGAATGTAACCCCAACACTGTCCTGGCTCAGTCGCTCATGCCTAGGGAATGTAACCCCAACACTGCCCTGACTCAGTCACTCATGCCCAGGGAATGTAACTCCAACACTGCCCTGGCTCAGTCACTCATGCCAGGGGAATGTAACCCCAACACAGCACTGGCTCAGTCACTCATGCCCGGGGAATGTAACCCCAACACTGCCCTGGCTCAGTCACTCATGCCCGTGGAATGTAACCCCAACACTGCCCTGGCTCAGTCACTCATGCCCAGGGAATGTAACCCCAACACTGCACTGGCTCAGTCACTCATGCCTAGGAAATGTAACCCCAACACTGCCCTGGCTCAGTCACTCATGCCCGTGGAATGTAACCCCAACACTGCCCTGGCTCAGTCACTCATGCCCAGGGAATGTAACCCCAACACTGCCCTGGCTCAGTCACTCATGCCCAGGGAATGTAACCCCAACACTGCACTGGCTCAGTCATTCATGCCTAGAAAATGTAACCCCAACACAGCACTGGCTCAGTCACTCATGCCCGGGGAATGTAACGCCCCAACATTTAACTGGCTCAGTCACTCATGCCCGGGGAATGTAACCCGAACACCGCACTGGCTCAGTCACTCATGCCCAGGGAATGTAACCCCAACACTACCCTGGCTCAGTCACTCATGCCCAGGGAATGTAACCCGAACACCGCACTGGCTCAGTCACTCATGCCCAGGGAATGTAACCCCAACACTGCCCTGGCTCAGTCACTCATGCCCGGGGAATGTAACGCCCCAACATTGCACTGGCTCAGTCACTCATGCCCGGGGAATATAACCCCAACACTGCACTGGCTCAGTCACTCATGCCCGGGGAATGTAATGCCCCAACATTGCACTGGCTCAGTCACTCATGCCCGGGGAATGTAACCCCAACATTGCACTAGCTCAGTCACTAATGCCCAGGGAATGTTACCCCAACACTGCCCTGGCTCAGTCACTCATGCCCGGGGAATGTAACCCCAACACTGCACTGGCTCAGTCGCTTATGCCCGAGTAATATAACCCCAACACTGCCCTGGCTCAGTCGCTCATGCCCAGGGAATGTAACCCCAACACTGACCTGGCTCAGTTGCTCATGCCCGGGTGATGTAACCCCAACACTACCCTGGCTCAGTCACTCATGCCCAGGGAATGTAACCCCAACACTGCACTGGCTCAGTCACTCATGCCCGGGGATTGTAACGCCAACACTGCACTGGCTCAGTCGCTCATGCCTAGGGAATGTAACGACAACACTGTCCTGGCTCAGTCACTCATGCCCGGGGAATGTAACCCCAACACTGCACTGGCTCAGTCACTCATGCGCAGGGAATGTAACTCCAACACTGCACTGGCTCAGTCACTCATGCGCAGGGAATGTAACCCCAACACTGTCCTGGCTCAGTCGCTCATGCCTAGGGAATGTAACCCCAACACTGCCCTGACTCAGTCACTCATGCCCAGGGAATGTAACTCCAACACTGCCCTGGCTCAGTCACTCATGCCCGGGGAATGTAACCCCAACACAGCACTGGCTCAGTCACTCATGCCCGGGGAATGTAACCCCAACACTGCCCTGGCTCAGTCACTCATGCCCGTGGAATGTAACTCCAACACTGCCCTGGCTCAGTCACTCATGCCCAGGGAATGTAACCCCAACACTGCCCTGGCTCAGTCACTCATGCCCAGGGAATGTAACCCCAACACTGCACTGGCTCAGTCACTCATGCGCAGGGAATGTAACTCCAACACTGTCCTGGCTCAGTCACTCATGCCCGGGGAATGTAACCCCAACACTGCACTGGCTCAGTCACTCATGCGCAGGGAATGTAACTCCAACACTGTCCTGGCTCAGTCACTCATGCCCGGGGAATGTAACCCCAACACTGCACTGGCTCAGTCACTCATGCGCAGGGAATGTAACTCCAACACTGCACTGGCTCAGTCACTCATGCGCAGGGAATGTAACCCCAACACTGTCCTGGCTCAGTCGCTCATGCCTAGGGAATGTAACCCCAACACTGCCCTGACTCAGTCACTCATGCCCAGGGAATGTAACTCCAACACTGCCCTGGCTCAGTCACTCATGCCAGGGGAATGTAACCCCAACACAGCACTGGCTCAGTCACTCATGCCCGGGGAATGTAACCCCAACACTGCCCTGGCTCAGTCACTCATGCCCGTGGAATGTAACCCCAACACTGCCCTGGCTCAGTCACTCATGCCCAGGGAATGTAACCCCAACACTGCACTGGCTCAGTCACTCATGCCTAGGGAATGTAACCCCAACACTGCCCTGGCTCAGTCACTCATGCCCGTGGAATGTAACCCCAACACTGCCCTGGCTCAGTCACTCATGCCCAGGGAATGTAACCCCAACACTGCCCTGGCTCAGTCACTCATGCCCAGGGAATGTAACCCCAACACTGCACTGGCTCAGTCATTCATGCCTAGAAAATGTAACCCCAACACTGCCCTGGCTCAGTCACTCATGCCCGGGGAATGTAACGCCCCAACATTTAACTGGCTCAGTCACTCATGCCCGGGGAATGTAACCCGAACACCGCACTGGCTCAGTCACTCATGCCCAGGGAATGTAACCCCAACACTACCCTGGCTCAGTCACTCATGCCCGGGGAATGTAACCCGAACACCGCACTGGCTCAGTCACTCATGCCCAGGGAATGTAACCCCAACACTGCCCTGGCTCAGTCACTCATGCCCGGGGAATGTAACGCCCCAACATTGCACTGGCTCAGTCACTCATGCCCGGGGAATATAACCCCAACACTGCACTGGCTCAGTCACTCATGCCCGGGGAATGTAATGCCCCAACATTGCACTGGCTCAGTCACTCATGCCCGGGGAATGTAACCCCAACATTGCACTAGCTCAGTCACTAATGCCCAGGGAATGTTACCCCAACACTGCCCTGGCTCAGTCACTCATGCCCGGGGAATGTAACCCCAACACTGCACTGGCTCAGTCGCTTATGCCCGAGTAATATAACCCCAACACTGCCCTGGCTCAGTCGCTCATGCCCAGGGAATGTAACCCCAACACTGACCTGGCTCAGTTGCTCATGCCCGGGTGATGTAACCCCAACACTACCCTGGCTCAGTCACTCATGCCCAGGGAATGTAACCCCAACACTGCACTGGCTCAGTCACTCATGCCCGGGGAATGTAACGCCAACACTGCACTGGCTCAGTCGCTCATGCCTAGGGAATGTAACGACAACACTGTCCTGGCTCAGTCACTCATGCCCGGGGAATGTAACCCCAACACTGCACTGGCTCAGTCACTCATGCGCAGGGAATGTAACTCCAACACTGCACTGGCTCAGTCACTCATGCGCAGGGAATGTAACCCCAACACTGTCCTGGCTCAGTCGCTCATGCCTAGGGAATGTAACCCCAACACTGCCCTGACTCAGTCACTCATGCCCAGGGAATGTAACTCCAACACTGCCCTGGCTCAGTCACTCATGCCCGGGGAATGTAACCCCAACACAGCACTGGCTCAGTCACTCATGCCCGGGGAATGTAACCCCAACACTGCCCTGGCTCAGTCACTCATGCCCGTGGAATGTAACTCCAACACTGCCCTGGCTCAGTCACTCATGCCCAGGGAATGTAACCCCAACACTGCCCTGGCTCAGTCACTCATGCCCAGGGAATGTAACCCCAACACTGCACTGGCTCAGTCACTCATGCCTAGGAAATGTAACGCCAACACTGCCCTGGCTCAGTCACTCATGCCCGTGGAATGTAACCCCAACACTGCCCTGGCTCAGTCACTCATGCCCAGGGAATGTAACCCCAACACTGCCCTGGCTCAGTCACTCATGCCCAGGGAATGTAACCCCAACACTGCACTGGCTCAGTCACTCATGCCTAGGAAATGTAACCCCAACACTGCCCTGGCTCAGTCACTCATGCCCGGGGAATGTAACGCCCCAACATTTAACTGGCTCAGTCACTCATGCCCGGGGAATGTAACCCGAACACCGCACTGGCTCAGTCACTCATGCCCAGGGAATGTAACCCCAACACTGCACTGGCTCAGTCACTCATGCCCGGGGAATGTAACCCGAACACCGCACTGGCTCAGTCACTCATGCCCAGGGAATGTAACCCCAACACTGCCCTGGCTCAGTCACTCATGCCCGGGGAATGTAACGCCCCAACATTGCACTGGCTCAGTCACTCATGCCCGGGGAATATAACCCCAACACTGCACTGGCTCAGTCACTCATGCCCGGGAAATGTAATGCCCCAACATTGCACTGGCTCAGTCACTCATGCCCGGGGAATGTAACCCCAACATTGCACTAGCTCAGTCACTAATGCCCAGGGAATGTTACCGCAACACTGCCCTGGCTCACTCACTCATGCTCAGGGAATGTAACGCCCCAACATTGCACTGGCTCAGTCACTCATGCCCGGGGAATGTAACCCCAACACTGCACTGGCTCAGTCGATTATGCCCGGGTAATATAACCCCAACACTGCCCTGGCTCAGTCGCTCATGCCCGGGGAACCCCAACACTGACCTGGCTCAGTTGCTCATGCCCGGGTGATGTAACCCCAACACTACCCTGGCTCAGTCACTCATGCCCAGGGAATGTAACCCCAACACTGCACTGGCTCAGTCACTCATGCCCGGGGAATGTAACGCCAACACTGCACTGGCTCAGTCGCTCATGCCTAGGGAATGTAACGACAACACTGCCCTGGCTCAGTCACTCATGCCAGGAGAATGTAACCCCAACAATGCCCTGGCTCAGTCACTCATGCCCAGGGAATGTAACCCCAACACTGCCTTGGCTCAGTCACTCATGCCCAGTGAATGTAACCCCAACACTGCCCTGCCTCACTTACTCATGCCCAGGGAATGTAACCCCAACACTGCCCTGGCTCACTCACTCATGCCCGGGGAATGTAACGCCCCAACACTGCCCTGGCTCAGTCACTCATGCCCGGGGAATGTAACCCCAACACTGCACTGGCTCAGTCGATTATGCCCGGGTAATATAACCCCAACACTGCCCTGGCTCAGTCGCTCATGCCCGGGGAACCCCAACACTGACCTGGCTCAGTTGCTCATGCCCGAGTGATGTAACCCCAACACTACCCTGGCTCAGTCACTCATGCCCAGGGAATGTAACCCCAACACTGCACTGGCTCAGTCACTCATGCCCGGGGAATGTAACGCCAACACTGCACTGGCTCAGTCGCTCATGCCTAGGGAATGTAACGACAACACTGCCCTGGCTCAGTCACTCATGCCAGGAGAATGTAACCCCAACAATGCCCTGGCTCAGTCACTCATGCCCAGGGAATGTAACCCCAACACTGCCTTGGCTCAGTCACTCATGCCCAGTGAATGTAACCCCAACACTGCCCTGCCTCACTTACTCATGCCCAGGGAATGTAACCCCAACACTGCCCTGGCTCAGTCACTCATGCCCAGGGAATGTAACCCCAACACTGCACTGGCTCAGTCACTCATGCCTAGGAAATGTAACCCCAACACTGCCCTGGCTCAGTCACTCATGCCCGTGGAATGTAACCCCAACACTGCCCTGGCTCAGTCACTCATGCCCAGGGAATGTAACCCCAACACTGCCCTGGCTCAGTCACTCATGCCCAGGGAATGTAACCCCAACACTGCACTGGCTCAGTCATTCATGCCTAGAAAATGTAACCCCAACACTGCCCTGGCTCAGTCACTCATGCCCGGGGAATGTAACGCCCCAACATTTAACTGGCTCAGTCACTCATGCCCGGGGAATGTAACCCGAACACCGCACTGGCTCAGTCACTCATGCCCAGGGAATGTAACCCCAACACTGCCCTGGCTCAGTCACTCATGCCCGGGGAATGTAACCCGAACACCGCACTGGCTCAGTCACTCATGCCCAGGGAATGTAACCCCAACACTGCCCTGGCTCAGTCACTCATGCCCGGGGAATGTAACGCCCCAACATTGCACTGGCTCAGTCACTCATGCCCGGGGAATGTAACCCCAACACTGCACTGGCTCAGTCACTCATGCCCGGGGAATGTAACCCCAACATTGCACTGGCTCAGTCACTCATGCCCGGGCAATGTAGCCCAAACATTGCACTAGCTCAGTCACTCATGCCCAGGGAATGTAACCCCAACACTGCCCTGGCTCAGTCACTCATGCCCGGGGAATGTAACCCCAACACTGCACTGGCTCAGTCGCTTATGCCCGAGTAATATAACCCCAACACTGCCCTGGCTCAGTCGCTCATGCCCAGGGAATGTAACCCCAACACTGACCTGGCTCAGTTGCTCATGCCCGGGTGATGTAACCCCAACACTACCCTGGCTCAGTCACTCATGCCCAGGGAATGTAACCCCAACACTGCACTGGCTCAGTCACTCATGCCCGGGGATTGTAACGCCAACACTGCACTGGCTCAGTCGCTCATGCCTAGGGAATGTAACGACAACACTGTCCTGGCTCAGTCACTCATGCCCGGGGAATGTAACCCCAACACTGCACTGGCTCAGTCACTCATGCGCAGGGAATGTAACTCCAACACTGCACTGGCTCAGTCACTCATGCGCAGGGAATGTAACCCCAACACTGTCCTGGCTCAGTCGCTCATGCCTAGGGAATGTAACCCCAACACTGCCCTGACTCAGTCACTCATGCCCAGGGAATGTAACTCCAACACTGCCCTGGCTCAGTCACTCATGCCCGGGGAATGTAACCCCAACACAGCACTGGCTCAGTCACTCATGCCCGGGGAATGTAACCCCAACACTGCCCTGGCTCAGTCACTCATGCCCGTGGAATGTAACTCCAACACTGCCCTGGCTCAGTCACTCATGCCCAGGGAATGTAACCCCAACACTGCCCTGGCTCAGTCACTCATGCCCAGGGAATGTAACCCCAACACTGCACTGGCTCAGTCACTCATGCCTAGGAAATGTAACGCCAACACTGCCCTGGCTCAGTCACTCATGCCCGTGGAATGTAACCCCAACACTGCCCTGGCTCAGTCACTCATGCCCGGGGAATGTAACCCCAACACTGCCCTGGCTCAGTCACTCATGCCCAGGGAATGTAACCCCAACACTGCACTGGCTCAGTCACTCATGCCTAGGAAATGTAACCCCAACACTGCCCTGGCTCAGTCACTCATGCCCGGGGAATGTAACGCCCCAACATTTAACTGGCTCAGTCACTCATGCCCGGGGAATGTAACCCGAACACCGCACTGGCTCAGTCACTCATGCCCAGGGAATGTAACCCCAACACTGCCCTGGCTCAGTCACTCATGCCCGGGGAATGTAACCCGAACACCGCACTGGCTCAGTCACTCATGCCCAGGGAATGTAACCCCAACACTGCCCTGGCTCAGTCACTCATGCCCGGGGAATGTAACGCCCCAACATTGCACTGGCTCAGTCACTCATGCCCGGGGAATATAACCCCAACACTGCACTGGCTCAGTCACTCATGCCCGGGAAATGTAATGCCCCAACATTGCACTGGCTCAGTCACTCATGCCCGGGGAATGTAACCCCAACATTGCACTAGCTCAGTCACTAATGCCCAGGGAATGTTACCGCAACACTGCCCTGGCTCACTCACTCATGCTCAGGGAATGTAACGCCCCAACATTGCACTGGCTCAGTCACTCATGCCCGGGGAATGTAACCCCAACACTGCACTGGCTCAGTCGATTATGCCCGGGTAATATAACCCCAACACTGCCCTGGCTCAGTCGCTCATGCCCGGGGAACCCCAACACTGACCTGGCTCAGTTGCTCATGCCCGGGTGATGTAACCCCAACACTACCCTGGCTCAGTCACTCATGCCCAGGGAATGTAACCCCAACACTGCACTGGCTCAGTCACTCATGCCCGGGGAATGTAACGCCAACACTGCACTGGCTCAGTCGCTCATGCCTAGGGAATGTAACGACAACACTGCCCTGGCTCAGTCACTCATGCCAGGAGAATGTAACCCCAACAATGCCCTGGCTCAGTCACTCATGCCCAGGGAATGTAACCCCAACACTGCCTTGGCTCAGTCACTCATGCCCAGTGAATGTAACCCCAACACTGCCCTGCCTCACTTACTCATGCCCAGGGAATGTAACCCCAACACTGCCCTGGCTCACTCACTCATGCCCGGGGAATGTAACGCCCCAACACTGCCCTGGCTCAGTCACTCATGCCCGGGGAATGTAACCCCAACACTGCACTGGCTCAGTCGATTATGCCCGGGTAATATAACCCCAACACTGCCCTGGCTCAGTCGCTCATGCCCGGGGAACCCCAACACTGACCTGGCTCAGTTGCTCATGCCCGAGTGATGTAACCCCAACACTACCCTGGCTCAGTCACTCATGCCCAGGGAATGTAACCCCAACACTGCACTGGCTCAGTCACTCATGCCCGGGGAATGTAACGCCAACACTGCACTGGCTCAGTCGCTCATGCCTAGGGAATGTAACGACAACACTGCCCTGGCTCAGTCACTCATGCCAGGAGAATGTAACCCCAACAATGCCCTGGCTCAGTCACTCATGCCCAGGGAATGTAACCCCAACACTGCCTTGGCTCAGTCACTCATGCCCAGTGAATGTAACCCCAACACTGCCCTGCCTCACTTACTCATGCCCAGGGAATGTAACCCCAACACTGCCCTGGCTCACTCACTCATGCCCGGGGAATGTAACGCCCCAACACTGCCCTGGCTCAGTAACTCATGCCCGGGGAATGTAACCCCAACATTGCACTAGCTCAGTCACTAATGCCCACGGAATGTTACCCCAACACTGCCCTGGCTCACTCACTCATGCCCGGGGAATGTAACGCCCCAACACTGCATTGGCTCAGTCACTCATGCCAGGGGAATATAAAGCCAAAACTGCACTGGCTCAGTCACTCATACCTGTCTGCTTTCAGGTAAAACTGATGTGTAGGGACGTACAGTGGATGATATCTATGTTCCTGTAAGCATTTTGTGGCATCACAACCTGGCTCCTGGCATTTGTTGAGCCCTGCAACATTTACATTTTGATTTAAAGTGCAGTATTCATTTTTTTTCTGGTTGCTTGAGAGTTCTGGTTAACTGAGAGTCTACTGTATATATATTCGTCATGCAAACAAGAGGCACATTTGAGACTTTCCATATAGTAACTGATTATATGAGAAAATGTTTCTTTATGGAAGCTTAGGGAGTTATTTACTAAGCTATTGCACGGACGGTAATAAGCTGCTATGGCAGCTCTTCCGATAGGAAATGTATATATACATGGCAGCCCCGGTGATGCTTAGTAATTCTCCCCTAAAATATATCTGTGCACTGCACTGTAATCAGCTAGTGAGCTCAAAGAAACACGCGAGCCCTTTAATATCTGATAATAAATCCGTCATGTGAAGTTGGAGGCGCTCTTCTGACATTCTGGCGCTCTTCTGACATTTAACGTGATGTGCAAAATATGTGCGACTTTCTAAAAAGATCTCACTCAGTTTTATTTCTAGCTTTTTAAACAAAAATTAGTTATAAATAAGTCTGATCCTCGAGGACTGGAATAACATGAGATTTTCAGTGTATCTTGTACCGGTGGATTATATGTCATGAGTGCAGAATCAATTAAATATTATTTAGTAGTTTAATAAAGTGATATTATAATACAGTCAGGCACAAGACCTCTCAGTACGTATCACTGACACTATGAGTCACCAGGGAAGCCCAGTAACAAGCCAGGTCCTGTAGAGAGGTGAATATTTATCACATCGCCCGATACGCGTTTCACCTTACAGGGGTGTGATCTGTATCAAATATGTTACCATGGATATGACGCAAAGCTAATTTTATATTAACCCCGAAAGTGCTGGGTATCCATTACAAATATGTGTGTATAATATAGTATCAGGAGCAGACCTTTTGGATATTATAGCAAAACAAGACCTGCTAGTGTATATACAGTAAATAGATATTATACAGATATTATACAAATATTTCAGGAAAGATGAAAAACTACTACAAAATGAATGTGAAAAACGTAATTGTATAATAAGTCCAATGAGATACCAAATAGAAACGTTTTAAATCTAACGCGTTTCATCCTGATAGGGCTTCCTCAGTGATATTATTCTTTTGAATATTATGTAGAACATTTTCAAATTCACTTTGCGTCATTGGTTGGATCTCAAAGTATTTTATTCTGGGGTAATTTGTGGATCTTTTTTTTTTTTCAATATTTTTTCAATATGTAATCAATACATTGTAACTATCTAGAGATAAGACTATACATTGTATGTCTGAATTGTTCAGGTCTTCATTCTATATTTTTATTTAAACATATTGGATTATGTTGATATCCAGATATCTCAGACCACTGCACAATCCACAGATGGATTTAGTCTAATTAGAATCTCAGTAATTTATTAGTGTAACACTGTGTATAATGTGCTAATTAGATGGAAATTAAATAGTGAAATTTTTTGTTATGGCTCATGTTTATTTTTATATAAATAAAGTAAAATATGCCCTATCAGATAAAAAATAAATAAATGAATAATGACGTTTGTGAATCCATGGACAGAGTTTAAAAATGAAAGAAGGTTGTTGTTCAGTTGTGTCCGAATCTTCTTGACCTTATGGACCGCAGCACGCCAGGCACATCTATCTTTATGTCTCTGGCGGTGCTTATCCATAAGGTTTTCTTAGCAAAGATACTGGAGTGATCTGCCAGTTCCTACTCCAATTGAGGGCAATTTGTGTGACCTGTCTGCCCATTTTGAGTGACCCTACATGATATAGCTCACAGCTTCATTGAGGTAAACTATCCCCTTCAACACAACATTGGTCCATGCATTTTTTAAAAAGAGTGCTTCTACTGAATATCCAAAAGGTGGCAGTGTGGAGCAGTTCAGCAAACTGGGGATGTGTATCAGGGAAGAGGTGAGAAAGGCAGGATGGGTTCTGTGATGGGTGCAAAGGAGAGTAGTGCTGAGACGGGTTGTGTGCTGTGTTAAGACAGAATATGTATATATATATATATATATATATGTACTGGAGAAGCAGCAATGGGAAAGGGTCTAAGGGAAGGAAGCTGTTATGGGAAGGGGTCTTAGGGAGGGAAGCTGATATGGGAGGGCCTTGGGGAGGGGAGCTGTTATGGGAAGGGGTTTTAGCAAGGGGAGCTGTTATTGGAAGTGGTCTTAGGTAGGAGAACTGTTACAGAGAGGGGTCTTGGAAAGGGAAGCTTTCATGTGAAGGGGTCTTGGAGAGGGGAGCTGTTGTAGGAAGAGGTCTTGGGGAGGGGAGCTGTTATGGGAAGGGGTCTTAGCAAGGGGAGCTGTTATTGGAAGTGGTCTTAGGTAGGAGAGCTGTTACAGAGAGGGGTCTTGGAAAGGGAGGCTTTCATGGGAAGGGTTCTTGGGGAAGGGAGCTGTTATAGGAAGAGGTCTTGGGGAGGGGAGCTGTTATGGGAAGGGGTCTTAGCAAGGGGAGATTTTATTGGAAGTGGTCTTAGGTAGGAGAGCTGTTACAGAGAGGGGTCTTGGAAAGGGAGGCTTTCATGGGAAGGGTTCTTGGGGAGGGGAGCTGTTATAGGAAGAGGTCTTGGGGAGGGGAGCTGTTATAGGAAGAGGTCTTGGGGAGGGGAGCTGTTATAGGAAGAGGTCTTGGGGAGGGGAGCTGTTATAGGAAGAGGTCTTGGGGAGGGGAGCTGTTATGGGAAGGGGTCTTGGGGAGGGGAGCTGTTATTGGAAGAGATCTTAGGGAGGGGAGCTGTTATGGAAAGGGGTCTTGGGGAGAAGAGCTGTTATCGGAAGGCGTCGTAGGGAGGGAAGCTGATATGGGAGGGCCTTGGGGAGGGGAGCTGTTATGGGAAGGGGTCTTAGCAAGGGGAGCTGTTATTGGAAGTGGTCTTAGGCAGGAGAGCTGTTACAGAGAGGTGTCTTGGAAAGTGAAGCTGTTAGAGGAAGAGGTCTTGGGGTGAAGAGCTGTTATGGGAAGGGGTCTTGGGGAGGGGAGCTGTTATAGGAAGAGGTCATGGGGAGGGGAGCTGTTATAGAAAGAGGTCTTGAGGTGGGGAGGTGTTATGGGAAGGGGTCTTGGGGAGGGAAGCTTTAATGGGAAGGGGTGTTGGGGAGGGGAGCTGTTATAGGAAGGGATCTTAGGAGGGTAGCTGTTATTGGAAGTGGTCTTAGGAAGGAGAGCTGTTATGGGAAGGGGTCTTGGGGAGGGGCACTGAGTGAGTTGGTACAGGGGTGGCCAGCACAAAAACATTTTTACACTCACAAACATTTTTGTTTGCACCGGGGCCCTTCCTTCTCCAGCTCCACCACTGCCTAACACTCCCCACTCAATTTTTTAATGACAATCAATGGTAATTCTATTTATTTTTATTAGGGGGACATTCACGATCTCAGTTACCAGAGAGGGGTCTAAATTCCCAGGACGGCTCTGTGGCAGGTCATGTGATGATTGCACCAGTAGGCGTAGATAATTGGGTAGATACAGCCGCCCACTAATAAACAATTAAAGGTATTTGTGTCCAGGCTGATGCAAATTGGATGTCTGCTTCTCATCAGGGCCTTGGTAGGTCCCACATGTAATCTGTAGCCTGGAGCACAGCCGGAGGTAGAGTGTCAGCTGTGTGACAAGAGGAGAGTGCCAGCTGTGTAGACTCCACATGGTCATGTCTATCAGATCTCACTGTGCTTGCTGTAGAACTAATTATGATATAGTACACACAAAGTATGATACTACTGCTGTATGCTACTGCTGGTGCAGCAGGTGCAAAACACTGGAGCCCACAACATCCTGTACTTGTGTCAGATGCACCTGGACTGGAGCCTCTCAAGGACATGGAGGGCTCTTAAGTCTCTGCCTTAGCTGCTCCTCTCAGTCTCCCCTGAACAACCCTCATTGCTAATTATGAGCCCTACTAAATTGGGGCTACATTTTAAAACATAGACCGTAACTCAAATTTTATGTTTTACGGCCATTTAATTAGCCCTGTAACGCTGCCCGCAGACGACTTGTGGGTTAAGACGCACCAGGGCCGAAAAAAGCTTATGGGGCGTGGAACTTCGCGGCTGCAAATCCCTTGTTCCTTCAAGCCCGTAACTGCTACATTCCAATTGATCTATTAAATTTAAAAAATAAATAAAAATCGAGTTACTCAATCAGAAAACAAACAAATCTTAATAGGTTAGTTCTGTGGACAAGATAACCCACTGAGAGCAACCTCTTTTAGCTCACTTGTGCCCTTCACAGGAAGAAATATCCTGTAGTATATCAGTCTGGTCCCACTCACTAGAGCGATCCAGCCCCGAAATACCAGGCAATTCTACCCTGAACAGGAGAAACAGCAAACACCATTTGCGGAGGTGGAGGCTCACAGGCGCCTCACACCAGGTTACAAACACCCACACAAGCGGCACCATTACGACCTCGCAAACCACGCGCACCTAAAAAGTCAAAACACAATAAATACCCACTAAAAACACATAAAAAGCTTACCCACAGCAAGGGGGGCACTCTCTGCAAGTGAAGTTACACCTCCATTTAAGTCCAAATTCCCGAGATCAGACACACGAAAATCCCCTAAGCGAGAGAAAAAATGGCTGCCAAAAAAACGAAAACGAGGCTCAAAGACCCAGCACCGCCCAGCCACGTACAAATTAGCCAAGAAGGGATCCAAGATAAGCTCGGAAACCCGCATTAACCCCACGGGATCCGAGATAAGCTCGGAAACCCACATTAACCTCACATTAACCATCGCGATTGGGACCCCCGCTGCAATGAAAATTCTAAATTCCCGTAAAGGTCCTTAAAGGACCCGTTATAAAAAAAAGACATATACACTATTACGCATGAGGCTCTATACAGAGGTCAATATAGACCCCCATAAGCCCTTGATTAACCCTGTCACTAATGGGGGTCAATATAGACCTCCATAAGCCCTTCATTAACCCTGTCACTCATGGGGGTCAATACAGACCCCCATAATCACTTCATTAACCCCCTCACTCATGGAGGTCAATATAGACCCCCATAAGCCCTTAATTAACCCTGTCACTCATGGGGGTCAATATAGACCTCCATAAGCCCTTCATTAACCCTGTCACTCATGGGGGTCAATACAGACCCCCATAATCACTTCATTAACCCCCTCACTCATGGAGGTCAATATAGACCCCCATAAGCCCTTAATTAACCCTGTCACTCATGGGGGTCAATATAGACCCCCATGAGCCCTTCATTAACCCTGTCACTCATGGGGTCAATACAGACCCCCATAAACCCTTCATTAACTGTGTCACACATGGGGGTCAATACAGACCCCCATAAGCACTTCATTAACCCTGTCATTCATGGGGGTCAATATAGACCCCCATGAGCCCTTCATTAACCCTGTCACTCATGGGGGTCAATATAGACCCCCATAAGCCCTTCATTAACCCTGTCACTCATGGGGGTCAATACAGACCCCCATAAGCCCTTCATTAACCCTGTCACTCATGGGGGTCAATACAGACCCACAAAAAGCCCTTAATTATCCCCCGCACACATGGGGGTCAATACAGACCCCCATAAACCCCTAATTAACACTGTCACTCATGGGGGTCCATACAGACCCTCTTAATCCTCTATATAACCCCATCAGTCCCATAAGGGTATATTAAGGGACCATTATGGGCCTGTTACAACCCAACATTAACCAAATAAGTTCCATGACGGTCCTCAAGGACCATCATGACACTAAGTATAAACACTACCCTGCACTATACCCCCCCAATAAAACATTAAATATCAACTAAACACCCTCTACACTAACCTATTAACACCTACAATACCTACCTACACTACCTACCCCCTAATAACCCCCTCCCCACCACTCTAATTACAGAAAATAAAAAAACTAAAGTCACAAAAAATAAAAAATCTACATTACATAAAATAAAAAACCTAAATCACAAAAAATTAAAAATCGACATTACAGAAAATTTAAAAAAAAACTAAGTCACAAAAAATAAAAAAGGAACATTACAGAAAATAAAAAAATACATTACACCCCCCCCCACACACACACTACAGAAAATAAAAAAAAATTACACACCTGAAAAGGAAATACATAGAATACATAGAATACAAATACATACAATACAAATAAAATGAAATACAATACGATACTCTCCTATCTAATATACAAAACATCCTATCTATCTAATATACATCCCCCAATCTATATAAATAAATACCATAATCTTATATACATCCTATCTATATAATATACATCACACAATCTTTGTAATATACAATAAATACTATCTATCTAATATACATCCTATCTATCTAATATACATCCCCCAATCTATCTAAATAAATACCACAATCTAATTTACATCCTATCTATATAATATAGATCAACCAATCTATCTAATATACAATAAATACTATCTATCTTATATACATCCTATCTATCTAATATACATCCCCCAATCTATCTAAATAAATACCACAATCTAATATACAATACATGCTATGCTGTCTATATAAAACACATACCCCTAGCTAACATACAATAAATGCTATCTATATATAAAATAATCTAATTCTAAGCTAAAATAAAATAATTAAGACCATTTACCTTTGCAGATGTCCCTTCAGATCAGCCACTTAGGGAAAAAAAAAGAAAAAAAAATGAGTGCAACACATTTACAGTAAATAAATAAACATTCTAAACATTCTAAACATTCTAAATATTCTACTCACCTTTCCAGCATGTCCCGTCCTTCTTCTTTTCTTCTTCTCCGGTGTGGCCCCTGTTAAAAAAAACATAACATTAGTACACATACATAAGCATAAAAACAAAATAAAATAAACATGATCTACATTGTACTTTCCTCCCCGCGATGTCTCCGGCCTCCTCCTCTTCTAAAAAATATAACAGACATCCGCACTCGCGGACATCCCCAACGCTAATGAGGCTCCCGGAGTCTTTTCCGGAAGAAAATAGGCAATGGCGCCTTCTGATTGGTTGAAAACGCTGTCTATCAAATTCACCCAATCAGGAGGCGCCAATGTGTGAGCCAATCAGAAATGGATACACCCATCCCACTCTGATTGGATAATGCACCTGTCAATCTTTATTTAAACCAATCACAAGGCGCAGATGCCTTCAGCCAATCACAATGGAATACACCCCCACAGGGTGATTGGCTAGAGGCATCTGCGCATTCTGATTGGTTGCACTGACAATAGCCAATCACAATGGAATACACCCCCACGTACTGATTGGCTGAAGGCATTTGCGCCTTCTCATTGGCTGTTGTGAATGTCAATCAGTATTACAGCCAATGGTCTTCAGCCAATCACCGCATGGGGGTGTATCCCATTGTGATTCGCTGATAGCAATAAAGCCTTCGGATTGGTTCAAATCAAGATTGACAGGTGCGTTATCCAGTCAGAGTGGGATTTTGGGGTGTATCCCTTTCTCATTGGATCACAATTTGCATCTTCTCATTGGCTGAATTTGAGAGACAGCGTTTTCAGCCAATCAGAAGCCGCCATTGCCAATTTTATTCTGGAACACCGGGGGGTGGGGGTGGGGGGGGTGGCACCGGAGAAGAAGAAAAGAAGAAGGACGGGACATGCTGGAAAGGTGAGTAGAATATTTAAAATGTTTAGAATGTTTATTTATTTTATGTAAATGTGTTGTAGTAATTTTTGTAATCTTTTTTACCCTAGGTTTCTGATCTGAAGAAACATCTCAAAGCTAAGTGGTCTTAATTATTTTATTTTAGCTTAGAATTAGGGTTGCTATATAGAGATAGCATGTATTTTATATTAGATAGATTGGGGGTGTATAGTACATAGATAGTATTTATTGTATGTTAGATAGGGGGATGTATATTAGATAGGATGTATTTTAGATAGATAGTATTGTATATTAGATAGGGGATGTATATTAGATAGGGGTGTATTGTATTGTATTTAATTGTATTGTATTTAATTGTATTGTATGTAATTGTATTGTATTTAATTGTACTATATTGCATGTATTTGTATTGCATGTATTCTATATGTATTTCCTTTTCAGGTGTGTAATTATTATTTTTTTCTGTAGTGTGGGGGGGGGGGGGTTGTAATGTATTTTTTTATTTTCTGTAATGTTCCTTTTTTGTGTGACTTAGGTTGTTTTTTTTTTCTGTAATGTACATTGTTTATTTTTTGTGATTTAGTTTTTTTTATTTTATGTAATGTAGATTTTAGATTTTTCATGACTTTAGTTTTTTTGATTTCTGTAATTAGAGTGGTGGGGAGGGGGTTATTAGGGGGTAGGTAGGTAGGTAGTGTAGGTGTTAATAGGTTAGTGTAGAGGGTGTTTAGTTGATATTTAATGTTTTATTGGGGGGGTATAGTGCAGTGTAGTGTTTATACTTAGTGTCATGATGGTCCTTGAGGACCGTCATGGCACTTATGTGGTTAATGTTGTGTTGTAACAGGCCTATAATGGTCATAATATACCCTTATGTGACTGATGGGGTTAAATAGAGGCTTATGATGGTCTGGATAGACCCCATAAGTGACCGGGTTAAAATGGTGTAGTGCTTACACTTTGGGTCATGCGGGTCCTGGATGACCCTCATGGCACTTATAGTGTTATTACATGCGTTCATTATTGTGTTAGAGGGGTCTATATAGTTGAGGCACACATTACACTCACATTGTGTGACAAACAGCATTTCAACACTTTCTTTTATTGACAGTAATTTTTTGACGAGCAAGTCGCTAGGAATTAAATAATGGTCATATTGTTACAAAGTAATAATATTTAAAACCATTGTTAACTCTGTTACTTTGTGACAACATAACCATTACTTTGTTTACAAACTATTTATACACACGCATTACATTGATTATGTGGTTTTAATCCTATTCTATTATGCTAGCGCAGCACCCGGCAGCAGCAGTGGCGGTGAGCATCCGCTAGATGGCGCTGCCGATATTCCGGTGCCATATCATACAGTCAAGGCTTAGGTAAACTGTTAGGATGAGGGTTGGGGTTGAGGTTAGGGTTAGTTCAAGTGTTAGGCTAACATTATAAGGTTAGAACTTCTCTCACATATCGGCAGCACTGCAAAATTAAGTCACTGATTAAATAAATTCAATTTAATTTTCCTATAAAAAAAAATATTTTGGAACATTATCAGGGTTCTCCCCATTTCATTTATTAAAAACATGGTTAAATAAGGTTAAATGAGGTCAGTGAGGTTTTCTCTCCGCTTCTGGGGAAGAAAGCTATAGCAAGTCTGTACCAGCTGTTAAAAAGCAAAGATATTACAACCTATGGTATTCCCAGTAGTAACATATGGATGTGAGCGCTGGACCATAAAGAAGGCGGAGCGTCAGAGAGTTAACGCCTTTGTGGTGTTGGAGAAAACTGCTTAGAGTCCCTTGAACTGCAAGAAAATAAGTACTACAATAAATCAAGACAAACTGTTCACTGGAAGGTTTGATCATGAGGTTGAAGCTCAAATATTTTGTTCATATTATGAGAAAGCATGATTCCCTAGAAAATGCTCTGATGCTGGGAAGGATTGAAGGCACAAGAGGAAGAGGACAGCGGAGGAGGAGAAGGATAGATGAGGTGATTGAAACAATTAGCATGAGCTTGAGGGAGCTCAGAGAGGCAGTGCTTGACAGATGTCCCTGCTGTGCTGCACTCCATAGGGTCACAGTCACAGGGACAGTCGCTCACAACTGAACAACTAAAAAACAACAATATTTAACATCAGTATAGATTAAGAAATGAATATGTGAAAATCGTAACTTTAAGGGAATGTTAGGAAAATACTAAATATCATGTCAACATATATTATATTATATATTACTAAGAGTATATTTATCATAAATCATAGATGTTTAATATCATTAAAAATAAATTAACAACTATATACAAGACCCTTCTAATGTGAATTAAATGGATTATGTAACTAAACACATGCAAATAATAAGAAAGCCGCGAGAGACGGGAAACGCGCATCTGGATCAAATAATAATAACACTCTCAGGTCTCCAGCGACTCATAGTTGCGTCCTAGCTACATAAAAACAGAGGAAATACAAAGGAAATATAAGTAATGTGGTTACCATGATACCTGTTAGAGATCCAGCAATAGCAAGGGACAAGAAGCCGAACGATTTAGATCTATATCATTTGGATTACAGTAAGGATCAAGCCCTTAGTTACCTGAAATGAATACAATATTACAAAAGATGCCATAAGGTTATAATGATTTAATAATGGTTATATTGCCACAAAGTGATAATATAAGTTGCAAAAGTAACCCACTATGAAATAAAGGTATAGTGGGATTTATTCACAAGCATTAAAAGGACCTAGACATTTGGAGTCTTAGGGAGGTTAAAAGTGTATTTTTATTGGTTTAAACCATTCCCACTATTGTAGTATATAGTGATATATTTTAACCAAGCTTTGGAGGGTTGTACATCTCGTCATTGAGTCAGAAGCGATACTGAATACAAGTAAGAAAAAGCATAATAAAACAGAGCAGGAATTAGAGTGGGACACAGACAGGCATCATAAATGATGTCCTGATCGGTCTAGTATGCAAGACTATAGACCAGGTGTGAGATTGGGAAAAAGAAGAGTAATAAGTAAGGGCTGTAAATATCCCCACATATTAAGGAGTAAAAACCATCAATAAAATATGAGAAGGAATGTGGTAAGGACACAAGAAGTTTTGATAATGTGATAAAAATCCCCAGTCGATGGTAAGTCCTGTATCTTTAGAATTGTAGAGTTTTATCATCTTCATTTCAAATGTTTTTATTTCCTGTGCAGTTTTGAAATTTACTCTGAGTATTTAGATTTTCTGGTTTCTGGTGGATTGAATATTCTGGGTAAAATAGTGTCCAACTGGGCTACAATAACTGCTTTTGTTGTGCTTTTGATGGAAAGTCTGTGCAGGTTCATCCTCAGGTGCAGTTTTTGCCCCCCCCCCCCCCCCCCCCCCCACACTCACATACAGTACATTGTATTATGTAAACCACATTGGAGGATGTACATGAATTTGACTGTCTGATGTTATAGGTATTGTTGTTATGTCGTTGTGTCCTCTCTATAGATGTGTTGACATAATTTGCAGTGAATTTTATCGCAAGGTTTGCTGCCATTTTTTCCTTTTGGACGCTCTTTGGCCAATCTTCTGCTGACCAATGTTTGTCTTAAATTTGGTGGTTGTCTAAATGCAAGAATGGGAGTTTTAGGGAATATATGTTTTAATTCAGCTTCTTCTTAGAGTAGTGGTTGTACATCCTTAAATATGTTGCATATTTCTTCTAGAGCTGGATGGTATGTGACCACCAGAGGTGTATGTGAAGTAGTTTATTTAGTTTAGCATTGTAACAGGTGTTCATGGGGTGTTTTTTGGGCAGAGGTAATTTTTTGTGTAATGACACATGGCTTGTAACAATTCTGCCTGAAAGATGTTTGAGTATATGCAATGATATCTGATGGCTTGGTTGGGAATGATGGCTTGCTTAGTGTGGGTTGAATGGAAACTGGAGCTGTGCAGGTAGCTGCATTGGTCTGTGGGTTTCCTATATACAGATAAGTGGAGTGTGCCATTTGTGATGGATATGGTAGTGCCCAGAAAGTTTGCCTGCTCTGCAGAGCTAAATGTTAGAACCCAACAAGTAGCCAAGCTGTGGCGCTACTTACACATACAATAAGCAGGTATTAGGCCGTGTGATCAAGAAGGGACCCCAGTCAACCCCCCTCGAACCTCTTAAAGGGATATGTAAGTGAGCTGGGTTATGAATGCATCTGATAGAAGAGAATTAGTAGTGTATGAAAACATGTGTTATATATATACAAAATCCGTTTACTTACAAAGTTATTTGCACAAAAGTCAAATCCAGCTGTTCGCACCAACAGGATGCTTACATAAGCAGGGTACACACAGGAAATACAGCAGGGTACATATTTTGACCTTTCTGGTACAGAGCACAGGAAGTAACTGTTGCAGTTTTTGTACTGAGCACACGCCAGATGCCACTGAGGTGAAGAATGACACAATGTATTAGCCTGATTCTGAATTTGAATGTTATACTTATTGAAGTGGAGTTTTCTAGGGGTGTACAAATCACATGCAGATTCCAAAAAACATAGGAAATTTTGCTAACTTCAAGGTAAGCTAATTAATGATTATTTTGGAATATTTTCATGCAAAAACATGTTTACATACACTACTAATTCTCCTCTATCAGATGCATTCATAATCCAGCTCCAACCAAGTAGTTACTATGGGTTATGTTAGACACACAATAGGCATTGTGGCTCCTCCAGAGGATCTGTGAACCTTAGTGAATCTGGCCCAATGTAAAGGAGCTATGGGGATGGGGTGCATTTTGAAAATGCTGAATTAATTAACCGGGAAATGTACAATAATGCTCCTTGGAAGAGTATATAATCCTATAGCTAAATTCAAACAACAAATACAATCTACAAGACTCTGACATTTAAATATATTTTTATTGATATGTAAATTTCTATTTGTTTTGATAGTGATTTGCGACATTGTGTGGGAGAGAGATTCTGAATCATCAGCCGCTAATTTAAATATATTAGAGAGAGGAGAAACATATGTCAATAATAAGAAATAAACAATACTAAAAAATAGAAATGTAAATTAAACTAATTATTAGACCACGGAGGCTCTGTGTTTATATTGAGCATGTCTAATAAATGCACTTCATCATGTATTTAGAATAGAAAAATAATACTTATAATGTTATGTATAATTAAGCTCTAATTATGCAAGTTTATCTTTACTGTGTTTACCATTTTTCAACCACTGAAGTAAAAAAAATATATATAATTTTATAAAAAGAGCAGGTTTTAAACACCAGGAGTTAAAATGCTCTTTTAACCCCTTTTAAAAAGTCAGGACCACCCCCTAATAGTTTTGTTTATCTTTATCAGCTTCAGCCACTAGAGGGAGTAGCTCCATTTCCCATAGAGTCTCATGACTCATCTGGTGCAGTGCTCTGACACACCCTATTTAGTGTTACTTAGGAGGCGGTACTGAGTCTAAAAGAGGTTTGTACAGTATCATTTTTAACCTTTGTAGCACTTGTTTTTCATGAAGTGTGCAATATGTTTTCTTTTAACTAATTGATAGCAATGACAGGACATGCATCTCTCCCTCTTCCTTGCCATTTCTTCCTCTCCATCTCTTTCTCACTCCATTTCTTTCACTTTCACTTTTTATCTCTCTCTCTTACCCTCCATATCCTCTTCTCTATCCTTTAATTTATTTGTTCCTATCTCCCTCTTACCCTCCCTGTCTCGCTTCTTCCCTTCCCTTCTATCTTTCATACCTGCTCTCCTCCTTTCACTTCCCCCTCCCTCTCTCTTCCCTTCTATCATTTCTTTCTCCTCTCCCCTCCCTTATTTTCCCTCCTATCTTCTATTTCACCTCTCCTATTTTCTGTCTCTCTCTCATTTTATCTCATATTCTCTCTTGCTCCTCTCCCCTCTCTTTTTTCCCTTCTATCTTCTCCGTCTCCTATTCTCCCTCCCTCCCTCTCCCTTCCTTTCTATTCTATCTTTCTCCTGTCCCTCCCTCTATCCTCTCTTTCTCCTCTCTCTCCCTCTCCCTCCCTCTATCCTCTCTTTCTCCTCTCCTTCCCTCTCCCTCCCTCTATCCTCTCTTTCTCCTCTCCCTCCCTATCCCTCCCTCTATCCTCTCCTCCTCCTCTGCCTCCCTCTATCCTCTCTTTCTCCTCTCCCTCCCTCTATCCTCTCTTTCTCCTCTCCCTCCCTCTTTCTCCTCTCCCTCCATCTATCCTCTCTTTCTCCTCTTCCTCCCTCTCCCTCTCTTTCCCCTCTCCCTCCCTCTCCCTCCATCTATCCTCTCTTTCTCCTCTCTCTCCCTCTCACTCTTTTTCTCCTCTCCCTCCCTCTCCCTCGCTCTATCCTCTCTTCTCCTCTCCCTCCCTCTATCCTCTCTTTCTCCTCTCCCTCCCTCTATCCTCTCTTTCTCCTCTCCCTCCCTCTCCCTCCCTCTATCCTCTCTTTCTCCTCTCCCTCCCTCTATCCTCTCTTTCTCCTCTCCCTCCCTCTCCCTCCCTCTATCCTCTCTTTCTCCTCTCCCTCCCTCTATCCTCTCTTTCTCCTCTCCCTCCCTCTCCCTCCCTCTATCCTCTCTTTCTCCTCTCCCTCCCTATATCCTCTCTTTCTCCTCTCCCTCCCTCTCCCTCCCTCTATCCTCTCACTCCCTCTCCCTCCCTCTATCCTCTCTTTCTCCTCTCCCTCTCTCTCTCTCCCTCCCTCTATCCTCTCTTTCTCCTATCCCTCTCTCTATCCTCTCTTTCTCCTCTCCCTCCCTCTATCCTCTCTTTTTCCTCTCCCTCCCTCTCCCTCCCTCTATCCTCTCTTTCTCCACTCCCTCCTCTATCCTCTCTTTCTCATCTACCTCTCTCTATCCTCTCTTTCTCCTCTCCCTCCCTCCCTCTATCCTCTCATTCTCCTCTCCCTCCCTCTATCCTCTCTTTCTCCTCTACCTCTCTCTATCCTCTCTTTCTCCTCTCCCTCCCTCCATCCTCTCTTTCTCCTCTCCCACTCCCTCCCTTTATCCTCTCTTTCTCCTCTCCCACTCCCTCCCTCTATCCTCTCTTTCTCCTCTCCCTCCCTCCCTTTATCCTCTCTTTCTCCTATCCCTCCCTCTCCCTCCCTCTATCCTCTCTTTCTCCTCTCCCTCCCTCTATCCTCTCTTTCTCCTCTACCTCTCTCTATCCTCTCTTTCTCCTCTCCCTCCCTCCATCCTCTCTTTCTCATCTCCCTCCCTCTATCCTCTCTTTCTCCTCTACCTCTCTCTATCCTCTCTTTCTCCTCTCCCGCCCTCTCTTTCTCCTCTCCCTCCCTCTCCCTCTATCCTCTCTTTCTCCTCTCCCTCCCTCTATCCTCTCTTTCTCCTCTCCCTCCCTCTCCCTCCCTCTATCCTCTCTTTCTCCTACCCTCCCTCTATCCTCTCTTTCTCCTCTCCCTCCCTCTCCCTCCCTCTATCCTCTCTTTCTCCTCTCCCTCCCTCTATCCTCTCTTTCTCCTCTCCCTCCCTCTCCCTCCCTCTATCCTCTCTTTCTCCTCTCCCTCCCTATATCCTCTCTTTCTCCTCTCCCTCCCTCTCCCTCCCTCTATCCTCTCTTTCTCCTTTCCCTCCCTCTCCCTCCCTCTATCCTCTCTTTCTCCTCTCCCTCTCTCTCTCTCCCTCCCTCTATCCTCTCTTTCTCCTCTCCCTCTCTCTATCCTCTCTTTCTCCTCTCCCTCCCTCTATCCTCTCTTTTTCCTCTCCCTCCCTCTCCCTCCCTCTATCCTCTCTTTCTCCACTCCCTCCTCTATCCTCTCTTTCTCATCTACCTCTCTCTATCCTCTCTTTCTCCTCTCCCTCCCTCCCTCTATCCTCTCTTTCTCCTCTCCCTCCCTCTATCCTCTCTTTCTCCTCTACCTCTCTCTATCCTCTCTTTCTCCTCTCCCTCCCTCCATCCTCTCTTTCTCCTCTCCCACTCCCTCCCTTTATCCTCTCTTTCTCCTCTCCCACTCCCTCCCTCTATCCTCTCTTTCTCCTCTCCCTCCCTCCCTTTATCCTCTCTTTCTCCTATCCCTCCCTCTCCCTCCCTCTATCCTCCTCTCCCTCCCTCTATCCTCTCTTTCTCCTCTACCTCTCTCTATCCTCTCTTTCTCCTCTCTTTCTCATCTCCCTCCCTCTATCCTCTCTTTCTCCTTTCTCTCCCTCTATCCTCTCTTTCTCCTCTCCCTCCCTCTCTTTCTCCTCTCCCTCCCTCTCCCTCTATTCTCTCTTTCTCCTCTCCCTCCATCTCTCTCTCTTTGTCCTCTCCCTCCCTCTCCCTCCCTCTATCCTCTCTTTCTCCTCTCCCTCCCTCTATCCTCTCTTTCTCCTCTCCCTCCCTCTCCCTCTCTTTCTCCTCTCCCTCCCTCTCCCTCCTTCTATCCTCTCTTTCTCTTCTCCCTCCTTCTATCCTCTCTTTCTCCTCTCCCTCCCTCTCTCTCCCTCTATCCTCTCTTTCTCCTCTCCCTCCCTCTATCCTC
Organism: Discoglossus pictus; assembly: GCA_027410445.1. Classification (NCBI taxonomy): domain Eukaryota; kingdom Metazoa; phylum Chordata; class Amphibia; order Anura; family Alytidae; genus Discoglossus; species Discoglossus pictus. The sequence goes on along the minus strand of CM050172.1, from coordinate 102,903,048 downwards.
TCTTTCTCCTCTCCCTCCCTCTCCCTCCCTCTATCCTCTCTTTCTCATTTCCCTCCCTCTCCCTCCCTCTATCCTCTCTCTTTCCTCTCCCACTCCCTCCCTCTATCCTCTCTTTCTCCTCTCCCACTCCCTCCCTCTATCCTCTCTTTCTCCTCTCCCTCCCTCCCTCATCCTCTCTTTCTCCTCTCCCTCCCTCTCCTCCCTCTATACTCACTTTCTTTCTCCTCTCCCTCCTCTATCCTCTCTTTCTCCTCTCCCCCCCCCTATCCTCTCTTTCTCCTCTCCCTCCCTCTCCCTCCCTCTATCCTCTCTTTCTCCTCTCCCTCCCTCTATCCTCTCTTTCTCCTCTCCCTCCCTCTATCCTCTCTTTCTCCTCTACCTCTCTCTATCCTCTCTTTCTCCTTACCCTCCCTCTATCCTCTCTTCCTCCTCTTC
>CM050172.1:102779303-102844412 GCA_027410445.1 Discoglossus pictus | reverse complement strand
TCTCTCTCTTTCTCTCTCTCTTTCACTCTCTTTCTCTCTCTTTCTCTCTCTCTCTCTCTCTCTCTCCTCTCTCTCTTTCTCTCTCTCTTTCACTCTCTTTCTCTTTCTCTCTCTTTCTCTATCTCTCTCTCTCTCTCTCTCTCTCTTTCTCCCCCTCTCTTTCTCTCTCTTTCTTTCTCTCTCTCTTTCTCTCTCTCTGTCTCTCTCTCTTTCTCTCTCTCTTTCTCTCTCTCTTTTTTTCTCTCTCTCTCGTTCTCTCTCTCTTTCTTTCTTTCTTTCTTTCTCTCTCTCTCTCTCTCTTTCTCTCTCTCTTCCTCTCTCTTTCTCTCTCTCTCTTTCTCTCTCTCTATCTTCCTCTCTCTTTCTCTTTCTCTCTCTCTCTCTTTCTTTCTCTCTCATTCTCTCTCTCTCTCTCTCTCTCTCTCTTGCTCTCTCTTTCACTCTCTTTCTCTCTATCTTTGTCTCTCTCTCTTTCATTCTCTCTCTCTTTCTTTCTCTCTTTTGCTCTCTTTTTCTTTCTCTCTTTCTTTCTCTCTTTCTCTTTCTCTCTGTCTCTTTCTTTCTCTCTGTCTCTTTCTTTCTCTTTCTCTCTCTCTCTCTTCCCCTCTCTCTCTCTCCCTCGCTCTTATACTCTCTCTCTCTCTCCCTCCCTCCTTTCTCACTTTCTCATCTCACTCTATTTCATTCTCTCCCTCTCTCTTATTCTCCCTTTCTCTCTCTTTCATTCACTCCCATCTCTCTCTCCTTTCTCTTACCCTCTCTCTCCCTCCCTCCTCTCTCCTCTTACTTTTCTTTTCTCTCCATCTCTCTTATCTCTCTTATCTCTCTTCTCTCCATCTCTCTTATTCTCTCTTTTGCACTCTCTCTCTCTTTCTCTCTCCTCTCTCTCTCTTTTTCATTCTCTCTCTCACTCACTCCCCCCCCCCCCCCTTCTCACTCACTCGTGAATAGTCCGAAAATGTCAAGAAAAATCCCAGTTTTATTGTCAGACTGTTTCCATTTTTGCAGTAATTGTGGGTGTCTCTAGCCTGTAACCCGGCTCAGTATAAAGTGCCCGGTATATGATCGATACAATCATTTTGGGGCCCCCCTTTTGACTTCTTTATCCACCCCTTGGGTCATATATGTAGATAACCAGATGCTATGGTGATCAGCTTTCTATAAAGTAATTATCTGCCATTCTCATCAAATTAATTAAGATTTTTCATTTACTGCAAGTAGCAGAGGGCACCTATCCTGTTTGGGTCCCCAGTGCTTTGCACCTGCTGCACCAGCAGTACCTCCAATTGTTTCTTATAGTGGGCTCTATTCACTAAGTTGAGTTTTTATGCTGCGGTTCCTGTGACACTCTTAGAGGTGCCTGCTCCAGTTGGAGAGATCTCTTCCTAATGGGGCCATTAGAATAACATTAGGGTCCATTGGAGATTCATCTAGTGAGTAGAGATCTCAGTATATAACATGGCACCGTCTACACCTATAGAAACATGTATGTGACTTCATAAGTACCATACACTATGAGAGGGGACGGAAGAAAATGGGGGGAGTAAGATGGGGAGAGCAAGGGGGGGGGGGGGGAGAGAACAAGAGAGGGAGAGAGGAGCCCAGAGAGAGATATGGGGAAGAAGGGGTGGGTGAGAAAGAGAGAGTAGATAGCAAGAGAGAGGGAAAGAGAGAATAGAAAGAGGACTTAGGAAGAGATTGAGAAGAGAGAGAAAGAGAGAGTGGTATGGAAGGGAGAGCAATATAGAGGGAGGTAAAGAAGGGAGAGCAAGAGAGAGAGAAGTAGGGAAGAGAGAGCAAGAGAGAGAGAGGTAGAGAAGGAAAGGAATAGAGACAGAGGTAGGGAAGGGAGAGCAAGAGAGTGAGAGGTAGAGAAGGGAAAGGGATAGAGACAGAGGTAGGGAAGGGAGAGCAAGAGAGAGAGAGGTAGAGAAGGAAAGGAATAGAGACAGAGGTAGGGAAGGGAGAGCAAGAGAGTGAGAGGTAGAGAAGGGAAAGGGATAGAGACAGAGGTAGGGAAGGGAGAGCAAGAGAGTGAGAGGTAGAGAAGGGAAAGGGATAGAGACAGAGGTAGGGAAGGGAGAGCAAGAGAGAGAGAGGTAGAGAAGGAAAGGAATAGAGACAGAGGTAGGGAAGGGAGAGCAAGAGAGTGAGAGGTAGAGAAGGGAAAGGAATAGAGACATAGGTAGGGAAGGGAGAGCAAGAGAGTGAGAGGTAGAGAAGGGAAAGGAATAGAGACAGAGGTAGGGAAGGGAGAGCAAGACAGAGAGGTAGAGAAGGGAAAGGAATAGAGACAGAGGTAGGGAAGGGAGAGCAAGAGAGAGAGGTAGAGAAGGTAGAGGAATAGAGACAGAGGTAGGGAAGGGAGAGCAAGAGAGAGAGGTAGAGAAGGTAGAGGAATAGAGATAGAGGTAGGGAAGGCAGAGCAAGAGAGAGAGAGGTAGAGAAGTGAAAGGAATAGAGACAGAGGTAGGGAAGGGAGAGCAAGAGAGTGAGAGGTAGAGAAGGGAAAGGAATAGAGACAGAGGTTGGGAAGGGAGAGCAAGAGAGTGAGAGAGAGAGGTAGAGAAGGGAGAGGAATAGAGACAGAGGTAGGGAAGGGAGAGCAAGAGAGTGAGAGAGAGAGGTAGAGAAGGGAGAGGAATAGAGACAGAGGTAGGGAAGGGAGAGCAAGAGAGTGAGGTAGGGAAGGGAGAGCAAGAGAGAGAGAGGTAGAGAAGTGAAAGGAATAGAGACAGAGGTAGGGAAGGGAGCACAAGAGAGATAGGTAGAGAAGGGAGAGGAATAGAGACAGAGGTAGGGAAGGGAGCACAAGAGAGAGAGAGGTAGAGAAAGGAGAGGAAGAGGGATAGAAATAGAGCAGAAGGTAGAGAAGGGAGAGCAATAGAGACAGAGGTAGGGAAGGGAGGGAAAGAGAAAGAGGGAGAGAAGGGAGAGCAATAGAGACAGAGGTAGGGAAGGGAGAGCAAGAGAGAGAGAGGTAGAGAAAGGAGAGGAATAGAGACAGAGGTAGGGAAGGGAGCGCAAGAGAGAGAGAGGTAGAGAAGGGAAAGGAATAGAGACAGAGGTAGGGAAGGGAGAGCAAGAGAGAGAGGTAGAGAAGGGAGAGGAATAGAGACAGAGGTAGGGAAGGGAGAGCAAGAGTGAGAGAGGTAGAGAAGGGAGAGGAATAGAGACAGAGGTAGGGAAGGAGAGCAAGAGAGAGAGAGAGAGGTAGAGAAGGGAGAGGAATAGAGACAGAGGTAGGGAAGGGAGAGCAAGAGAGAGAGAGGTAGAGAAGGGAGAGGAATAGAGACAGAGGTAGGGAAGGGAGTGCAAGAGAGAGAGAGGTAGAGAAGGGAGAGGAATAGAGACAGAGGTAGGGAAGGGAGAGCAAGAGAGAGAGAGGTAGAGAAGTGAAAGGAATAGAGACAGAGGTAGGGAAGGGAGAGCAAGACAGAGAGGTAGAGAAGGTAGAGGAATAGAGACAGAGGTAGGGAAGGGAGAGCAAGAGAGAGAGGTAGGGAAGGTAGAGGAATAGAGACAGAGGTAGGGAAGGGAGAGCAAGAGAGAGAGAGGTAGAGAAGTGAAAGGAATAGAGACAGAGGTAGGGAAGGGAGAGCAAGAGAGTGAGAGGTAGAGAAGGGAAAGGAATAGAGACAGAGGTTGGGAAGGGAGAGCAAGAGAGTGAGAGAGAGAGGTAGAGAAGGGAGAGGAATAGAGACAGAGGTAGGGAAGGGAGAGCAAGAGAGTGAGAGAGAGAGGTAGAGAAGGGAGAGGAATAGAGACAGAGGTAGGGAAGGGAGAGCAAGAGAGTGAGGTAGGGAAGGGAGAGCAAGAGAGAGAGAGGTAGAGAAGTGAAAGGAATAGAGACAGAGGTAGGGAAGGGAGCACAAGAGAGATAGGTAGAGAAGGGAGAGGAATAGAGACAGAGGTAGGGAAGGGAGCGCAAGAGAGAGAGAGGTAGAGAAAGGAGAGGAAGAGGGATAGAAATAGAGCAGAAGGTAGAGAAGGGAGAGCAATAGAGACAGAGGTAGGGAAGGGAGGGAAAGAGAAAGAGGGAGAGAAGGGAGAGCAATAGAGACAGCGGTAGGGAAGGGAGAGCAAGAGAGAGAGAGGTAGAGAAAGGAGAGGAATAGAGACAGAGGTAGGGAAGGGAGCGCAAGAGAGAGAGAGGTAGAGAAGGGAAAGGAATAGAGACAGAGGTAGGGAAGGGAGAGCAAGAGAGTAAGAGGTAGAGAAGGGAAAGGAATAGAGACAGAGGTAGGGAAGGAGAGCAAGAGAGAGAGAGAGAGGTAGAGAAGGGAGAGGAATAGAGACAGAGGTAGGGAAGGGAGAGCAAGAGAGAGAGATAGGTAGAGAAGGGAGAGGAATAGAGACAGAGGTAGGGAAGGGAGTGCAAGAGAGAGAGAGGTAGAGAAGGGAGAGGAATAGAGACAGAGGTAGGGAAGGGAGAGAAAGAGAGTGAGGTAGGGACGGGTGAGCAAGAGAGAGAGAGGTAGAGAAGGGAGAGCAATAGAGACAGAGGTAGGGAAGGGAGAGCAAGAGAGAGAGAGGTAGAGAAGGGAGAGGAATAGAGATAGAGGTATGGGAAGGGAGTGCAAGAGAGAGAGGGGTAGAGAAGGGAGAGGAATAGAGAAAGAGGTAGGGAAGGGAGAGTAAGAGAGTGAGGTAGGGATGGGAGAGCAAGAGAGAGAGAGGGAGAGAAGGGAGAGCAAGAGAGTGAGAGGTAGAGAAGGGAGAGGAATAGAGACAGAGGTAGGGAAGGGAGAGCAAGAGAGTGAGAGGTAGAGAAGGGAGAGGAATAGAGACAGAGGTAGGGAAGGGAGCACAAAAGAGAGAGGGGTAGAGAAGGGAGAGGAATAGAGACAGCGGTAGGGAAGGGAGAGCAAGAGAGTAAGAGGTAGAGAAGGGAAAGGAATAGAGACAGAGGTAGGGAAGGAGAGCAAGAGAGAGAGAGAGGGGTAGAGAAGGGAGAGGAATAGAGACAGAGGTAGGGAAGGGAGCGCAAGAAAGAGAGGTAGAGAAGGGAGAGCAATAGAGACAGAGGTAGGGAAGGGAGAGCAAGAGAGAGAGAGGTAGAGAAGGGAGAGGAATAGAGACAGAGGTAGGGAAGGGAGTGCAAGAGAGAGGTAGAGAAGGGAGAGGAATAGAGACAGAGGTAGGGAAGGGAGAGCAAGAGAGTGAGGTAGGGATGGGAGAGCGAGAGAGAGAGAGGTAAAGAAGGGAGAGCAATAGAGACAGAGGTAGGGAAGGGAGAGCAAGAGAGAGAGTGGTAGAGAAGGGAGAGGAATAGAGACAGAGGTAGGGAAGGGAGAGTAGGAGAGTGAGGTAGGGACAGGAGAGCAAGAGAGAGAGAGGTAGAGAAGGGAGAGAAATAGAGAGGTAGAGAAGGGAGAGGAATAGAGACAGAGGTAGGGAAGGGAGAGCAAGAGAGTGAGAGGTAGAGAAGGGAGAGGAATAGAGACAGAGGTATGGAAGTGAGATCAAGAGAGAGGTAGGAATGGGAGAGGAAGTGAGAGAGAGGTAGAGAAGGGAGAGGAATAGAGAGGTAGAGAAGGGAGAGGAATAGAGATAGAGGTAGGGAAGGGAGAGCAAGAGAGTGAGAGAGAGAGGTAGAGAAGGTAGAGGAATAGAGACAGAGGTAGGGAAGGGAGCACAAAAGAGAGAGAGGTAGTGAAGGGAGAGGAATAGAGACAGTGGTAGGGAATGGAGATCAAGAGAGAGGTAGGGACGGGAGAGAAAGTGAGAGAGAGGTAGAGAAGGGAGAGGAATAGAGAGGTAGAGAAGGGAGAGGAATAGAGACAGAGGTAGGGAAGGGAGAGCAAGAGAGTGAGAGAGATAGGTAGAGAAGGGAGAGGAATAGAGACAGAGGTAGGGAAGGGAGAGCAAGAGAGAGAGAGAGGTAGAGAAGGGAGAGGAATAGAGACAGAGGTAGGGAAGGGAGAGCAAGAGAGAGAGAGGTAGAGAAGGGAGAGGAATAGAGACAGAGGTAGGGAAGGGAGAGCAAGAGAGAGAGAGAGGTAGAGAAGGGAGAGGAATAGAGACAGAGGTAGGGAAGGGAGAGCAAGAGAGTGAGGTAGGGACGGGAGAGTAAGAGAGAGAGAGGTAGAGACGGGAGAGCAATAGAGACAGAGGTAGGGAAGGGAGAGCAAGAGAGAGAGAGGTAGAGAACGGAGAGCAATAGAGACAGAGGTAGGGAAGGGAGTGCAAGAGAGAGAGAGGTAGAGAAGGGAGAGGAATAGAGACAGAGGTAGGGAAGGGAGAGTAAGAGAGTGAGGTAGGGATGGGAGAGCAAGAGAGAGAGAGGTAGAGAAGGGAGAGAAATAGAGAGGTAGAGAAGGGAGAGGAATAGAGATAGAGGTAGGGACGGGAGAGCAAGAGAGTGAAAGGTAGAGAAGGGATAGGAATAGAGACAGAGGTAGGGAAGGGAGAGCAAGAGAGTGAGAGGTAGAGAAGGGAGAGGAATAGAGACAGAGGTAGGGAAGGGAGCACAAAAGAGAGAGAGGTAGAGAAGGGAGAGGAATAGAGACAGAGGTAGGGAAGGGAGAGCAAGAGAGTGAGAGGTAGAGAAGGTAGAGGAATAGAGACAGAGGTAGGGAAGGGAGCACAAAAGAGAGAGAGGTAGAGAAGGGAGAGGAATAGAGACAGAGGTAGGGAAGGGAGATCAAGAGAGAGGTAGGGACGGGAGAGCAAGTGAGAGAGGTAGAGAAGGGAGAGGAATAGAGAGGTAGAGAAGGGAGAGGAATAGAGACAGAGGTAGGGAAGGGAGAGCAAGAGAGTGAGAGAGAGAGGTAGAGAAGGGAGAGGAATAGAGACAGAGGTAGGGAAGGGAGAGCAAGAGAGAGAGGGGTAGAGAAGGGAGAGGAACAGAGACAGAGGTAGGGAAGGGAGAGCAAGAGAGTGAGGTAGTGACGGGAGAGCAAGAGAGAGAGAGGTAGAGAAGGGAGAGCAATAGAGACAGAGGTAGGAAAGGGAGAGCAAGAGAGAGAGAGAGGTAGAGAAGGGAGAGGAATAGAGACAGAGGTAGGGAAGGGAGTGCAAGAGAGAGAGAGGTAGAGAAGGGAGAGGAATAGAGACAGAGGTAGATAAGGGAGAGTAAGAGGGTGAGGTAGGGATGGGAGAGCAAGAGAGAGAGGAAGAGAAGGGAGAGCAATAGAGACAGAGGTAGGGAAGGGAGAGAAAGACAGAGAGAGAGGTAGAGAAGGGAGAGGAATAGAGACAGAGGTAGGGAAGGGAGAGCAAGAGAGTGAGAGGTAGAGAAGGGAGAGGAATAGAGACAGAGGTAGGGAAGGGAGAGCAAGAGAGTGAGAGAGAGGGGTAGAGAAGGGAGAGGAATAGAGACAGAGGTAGGGAAGGGAGAGCAAGAGAGAGAGAGGCAGAGAATTGAGAGGAATAGAGACAGAGGTAGGGAAGGGAAAGCAAGAGAGAGGTAGAGAAGGGAGAGGAATAGAGGCAGAGGTAGAGAAGGAAAGCAATATAGAGGGACGTAAAGAATGGAGAGCAAGAGAGAGAGAGGTTGAAAGGAGAGTGCAAGAGAGAGAGTGGTATAAAGGGAGAGTAAGAGAGAGGGTTGTAGAGATGGGACAGTGAGAGAGAGGACAAGAAAGGAAGAGGGGGAAAGAAAAGAGAGAGGGTGGAAGGAAGAGCAGAAGAGAGTGGGAGTGCAAACGAGAGAGAGAGACAGACAGCAGAGGAATGGAGAGAGTGGAGACCAAGAGAGAGCCAGAGAGGGCACGAGAGAGACCTGGCGGGTGTTTGTTTAGTCACTTTCTAGTGACATTGGAATGCCAGCACTCTATAGACCGTTCCCCAGCTGTCACTTGTCGCCTCTCAGGAGATCACTGAATATTTTCCGTTAATTGCGCTGAAAATCGTCAGGAAATAGAGCAATTTTATCGATTTTTCTTTTCCTTTTTAATGTAATTGGTGCTATCACTAAACCTGTAATAACGCTCCTAGCGCCATATAATATCGGGGCCATGTGACCAATATAAAGAGCTTTCTCAGGCATTATATTCCTTGGATATGACCAGGTTATAATTAGTAACAAGTCACTGCTGCGGCCTCCAATATGTGACATTCTCTCCTTTATATTGTTCCAACAGCAGAGATAAGGACAAGGCCGAACATTACAGGGCAGGAGGCAGATAAAGGACCTTAATGTAAAGAAATGACAGGAGAAGGGAGGGGGGAGAGTAATAGAGGGGGGGGGGGGGGAGAGAGAGGAAGAGAGAGCAGCAAAAGAGAGGGAGAAATATAGAGGCGGTAAGAGAGGAGAGAGCCATGCAGTGGGAAGAGAGAGAGCGGAGATAGGGAGGGAGCAAGAGAGAGGAAGAGATGACAGGGAGGGGGAGATCAGGAGGGAGCAAGAGAGAGGAAGAGATGACAGGGAGGGGGGAGATCAGGAGGGAGCAAGAGTGAGGAAGAGATGACAGGGAGGGGGAGATCAGGAGGGAGGAAGAGAGAGGAAGAGATGACAGAGAGGGGGAGATCAGGAGGGAGGAAGAGAGAGGAAGAGATGACAGGGAGGGGGAGATCAGGAGGGAGGAAGAGAGAGGAAGAGATGACAGGGAGGGGGAGATCAGGAGGGAGGAAGAGAGAGGAAGAGATGACAGGGAGGGGGGAGATCAGGAGGGGAGCAAGAGAGAGGAAGAGATAACAGGGAGGGGGAGATCAGGAGGGAGGAAGAGAGAGGAAGAGAGGACAGGGAGGGGGGAGACCAAGAGGGGAGCAAGAGAGAGGAAGAGATGACAGGGAGGGGGGAGATCAGGAGGGGAGCAAGAGAGAGGAAGAGATGACAGGGAGGGGGGAGATCAGGAGGGAGCAAGAGAGAGGAAGAGATGACAGGGAGGGGGGAGATCAGGAGGGGAGCAAGAGAGAGGAAGAGATGACAGGGAGGGGGAGATCAGGAGGGAGGAAGAGAGAGAGGAAGAGATGACAGGGAGGGGGGAGATCAGGAGGAGGAAGAGAGAGGATGAAATGACAGGGAGGGGGGAGATCAGGAGGGAGGAAGAGAGAGGAAGAGATGACAGGGAGGGGGGAGATCAGGAGGGAGCAAGAGAGAGGAAGAGATGACAGGGAGGGGGAGATCAGGAGGGAGGAAGAGAGAGGAAGAGAGGACAGGGAGGGGGGAGATCAGGAGGGGAGCAAGAGAGAGGAAGAGATGACAGAGAGGGGGAGATCAGGAGGGAGCAAGAGAGAGGAAGAGATGACAGGGAGGGGGAGATCAGGAGGGAGCAAGAGAGAGGAAGAGATGACAGGGAGGGGGGAGATCAGGAGGAGGAAGAGAGAGGATGAAATGACAGGGAGGGGGGAGATTAGGAGGGAGGAAGAGAGAGGAAGAGATGACAGGGAGGGGGGAGATCAGGAGGGAGCAAGAGAGAGGAAGAGATGACAGGGAGGGGGAGATCAGGAGGGAGGAAGAGAGAGGAAGAGAGGACAGGGAGGGGGGAGATCAGGAGGGGAGCAAGAGAGAGGAAGAGATGACAGGGAGGGGGAGATCAGGAGGGAGGAAGAGAGAGGAAGAGATGACAGGGAGGGGGGAGATCAGGAGGAGGAAGAGAGAGGATGAAATGACAGGGAGGGGGGAGATCAGGAGGGAGGAAGAGAGAGGAAGAGATGACAGGGAGGGGGGAGATCAGGAGGGAGCAAGAGAGAGGAAGAGATGACAGAGAGGGGGAGATCAGGAGGGAGCAAGAGAGAGGAAGAGATGACAGGGAGGGGGAGATCAGGAGGGAGCAAGAGAGAGGAAGAGATGACAGGGAGGGGGGAGATCAGGAGGAGGAAGAGAGAGGATGAAATGACAGGGAGGGGGGAGATTAGGAGGGAGGAAGAGAGAGGAAGAGATGACAGGGAGGGGGGAGATCAGGAGGGAGCAAGAGAGAGGAAGAGATGACAGGGAGGGGGAGATCAGGAGGGAGGAAGAGAGAGGAAGAGAGGACAGGGAGGGGGAGATCAGGAGGGGAGCAAGAGAGAGGAAGAGATGACAGAGAGGGGGAGATCAGGAGGGAGCAAGAGAGAGGAAGAGATGACAGGGAGGGGGAGATCAGGAGGGAGCAAGAGAGAGGAAGAGATGACAGGGAGGGGGAGATCAGGAGGGAGGAAGAGAGAGGAAGAGATGACAGGGAGGGGGGAGATCAGGAGGGAGGAAGAGAGAGGAAGAGATGACAGGGTGGGGGGAGATCAGGAGGGGAGCAAGAGAGAGGAAGAGATGACAAGGAGGGGGAGATCAGGAGGGGAGCAAGAGAGAGGAAGAGATGACAGGGAGGGGGAGATCAGGAGGGAGCAAGAGAGAGGAAGAGATGACAGAGAGGGGGAGATCAGGAGGAGAGGAAGAGAGAGGAAGAGATGACAGGGAGGGGGAGATCAGGAGGGAGGAAGAGAGAGGAAGAGATGACAGGGAGGGGGAGATCAGGAGGGGAGCAAGAGAGAGGAAGAGATGACAGGGAGGGGGGAGATCAGGAGGGAGGAAGAGAGAGAGAGGAAGAGATGACAGGGAGGGGGGAGATCAGGAGGGGAGCAAGAGAGAGGAAGAGATGACAGGGAGGGGGGAGATCAGGAGGGAGCAAGAGAGAGGAAGAGATGACAGGGAGGGGGGATCAGGAGGGGAGCAAGAGAGAGGAAGAGATGACAGAGAGGGGGAGATCAGGAGGGAGCAAGAGAGAGGAAGAGATGACAGAGAGGGGGAGATCAGGAGGGAGCAAGAGAGAGGAAGAGATGACAGGGAGGGGGGAGATCAGGAGGAGGAAGAGAGAGGATGAAATGACAGGGAGGGGGGAGATCAGGAGGGAGGAAGAGAGAGGAAGAGATGACAGGGAGGGGGGAGATCAGGAGGGAGCAAGAGAGAGGAAGAGATGACAGGGAGGGGGAGATCAGGAGGGAGCAAGAGAGAGGAAGAGATGACAGAGAGGGGGAGATCAGGAGGGAGGAAGAGAGAGGAAGAGATGACAGGGAGGGGGAAGATCAGGAGGGAGCAAGAGAGAGGAAGAGATGACAGAGAGGGGGGGATCAGGAGGGAGCAAGAGAGAGGAAGAGATGACAGAGAGGGGGAGATCAGGAGGGAGGAAGAGAGAGGAAGAGATGACAGGGAGGGGGAAGATCAGGAGGGAGCAAGAGAGAGGAAGAGATGACAGAGAGGGGGGGATCAGGAGGGAGCAAGAGAGAGGAAGAGATGACAGGGAGGGGGAGATCAGGAGGGAGCAAGAGAGAGGAAGAGATGACAGAGAGGGGGAGATCAGGAGGGAGGAAGAGAGAGGAAGAGATGACAGGGAGGGGGAAGATCAGGAGGGAGCAAGAGAGAGGAAGAGATGACAGAGAGGGGGGGATCAGGAGGGAGCAAGAGAGAGGAAGAGATGACAGAGAGGGGGAGATCAGGAGGGAGGAAGAGAGAGGAAGAGATGACAGGGAGGGGGAAGATCAGGAGGGAGCAAGAGAGAGGAAGAGATGACAGAGAGGGGGGATCAGGAGGGAGCAAGAGAGAGGAAGAGATGACAGGGAGGGGGGAGATCAGGAGGAGGAAGAGAGAGGATGAAATGACAGGGAGGGGGGAGATCAGGAGGGAGGAAGAGAGAGGAAGAGATGACAGGGAGGGGGGAGATCAGGAGGGAGCAAGAGAGAGGAAGAGATGACAGGGAGGGGGGAGATCATGAGGGAGGAATAGAGTGGAAGAGATGACAGGGAGGGGGAGATTGGGGGGAGAAAAAGAGAGAGAGAGAGGAAGAGATGACAGGGAGGGGGAGATCAGGAGGGAGTAAGAGAGAGGAAGAGATGACAGGGAGGGGGAGATCAGGAGGGAGCAAGAGAGAGGAAGAGATGACAGGGAGGGGGAGATCAGGAGGGAGCAAGAGAGAGGAAGAGATGACAGAGAGAGGGAAATCAGGAGGGAGGAAGAGAGAGGAAGAGATGACAGGGAGGGGGGAGATCAGGAGGGAGGAAGAGAGAGGAAGAGATAACAGGGAGGGGGAGATCAGAAAGGGAGCAAGAGAGAGGAAGAGATTACAGGGAGGGGGGAGATCAGGAGGGAGCAAGAGAGAGGAAGAGATGACAGAGAGGGGGAGATCAGGAGGGAGGAAGAGAGAGGAAGAGATGACAGGGAGGGGGAGATCAGGAGGGAGCAAGAGAGAGGAAGAGATGACAGGGAGGGGGAGATCAGGAGGGGAGCAAGAGAGAGGAAGAGATGACAGGGAGGGGGAGATCAGGAGGGCACAAGAGTGAGGAAGAGATGACAGAGAGGGGGGAGATCAGGAGGGAGCAAGAGAGAGGAAAAGATGACAGGGAGGGGGGAGATCAGGAGGGAGGAAGAGAGAGGAAGAGATGACAGAGAGGGGGGAGATCAGGAGGGAGCAAGAGAGAGGAAAAGATGACAGGGAGGGGGGAGATCAGGAGGGCACAAGAGAGAGGAAGAGATGACAGGGAGGGGGAGATCAGGAGGGCACAAGAGAGAGGAAGAGATGACAGGGAGGGGGGAGATCAGGGGGAGGAAGAGAGAGGAAGAGATGACAGGGAGGGGGGAGATCAGGAGGGGAGCAAGAGAGAGGAAGAGATGACAGAGAGGGGGGAGATCAGGAGGGAGGAAGAGAGAGGAAGAGATGACAGGGAGGGGGAAGATCAGGAGGGAGCAAGAGAGAGGAAGAGATGACAGTGAGGGGGAGATTGGGGGGAGAAAAAGAGAGAGAGAGGAAGAGAGAGCACCAAAAGAGTGGGAGAAATATAGACTATACGAGAGGAGAGAGCAATGCAGTTGGAAGAGACAGAGAGGGGGAGATCATTAGGGAGCAAGAGAGAAATTTATTGAGAAAAGAAGAGAGAGGGAGGAAGGGAAGAGAAAAAGAAAAGGAGACAGATAGGAAGAGAGCAGTAGAGTAGTGGAGTATGAGATAGAGAGGGGGGGATTGGGGGAGCAAAGGTGAGAGGAAGAGATGAGAGGGAGAGGGGAACAAAGGATAGGACAGGCGTGAGAGGAGTAAGCAATGCAGTGGAAAAAGAGAGAAGACAGTGAAAGGGGTCAGGAGAGAGAGGAGGAGATCAGGAGTGAGCGAGAAGAGTGAGCAAGAGAGAAAATGGGAGAAAAGAAGAGAGAAGGAGGAATATTGTGACATAACAGGACCAATTGGATGCTGATCACCTGTGTCCTCTACACAGATGGACCATAAGATATCCAAAAGATAAACCACCAGAAATACATGGGCACCAACTTGGGGGAGTAGCAAAGTCCTCAATAATGTTGGTACCTCTGTGTGAATCTATCTAGACCACCAGATGACCAAGTTAAGCCATCTATAGCCGTCTTCAAGAGTCATGTTTCCTCTGAACTAGGCCAGGTTTTTACACCATGTGCCATGTAAAGTATTAAATCCTGGGGGTTTACTTATGATATGAGAGGCGAGGTCATGGGAACGAGGTTAATTGATGTGGGAACGATGGGAATTGTGCACATTTGAAGTTAGTTTTGGTGGACTCAATCAGTCAGGAGCTCGCCATCACAAGACTGCAATAGAAAAAAGGAATAAAGATGCAAAGATAAGTATTGTTCTTGCACAAGCTGCTTGGTAACAGAGGGAAGGGGACGGAAGGAAGGAGCGCACAAGAGAGAGGAAGAACAGATAGAGTGCAAGAGACATGGAGGGAGAGGGAAGGAGACGCAACACAAAAAATAAAGAGAGACAAGGAAGAGCACAAACTAGAGGAAGGTCAAGAGAAAGTCTACAGGGAGGGAACTTATTTGGAAAAGGACAACTCTTTCTTGACACCTAATTATTAACAAAACCGATAAAGTGGAAATTTGACTTATTCTTTAAAAAAAAAATTGCCACTAGACAAGAAAAAAATGGTCATCAGGGATAAGTAGAAAAAATAAAAATAAATGACAGTCCTCCGGGGTCACACAGATATGTAATATTATTCTCCATAAAAGATATTCATCATGATACCTACTCTTTTGTGTTTCCTCGGGTTAATATGTTAATTTTGGTTATTTTATTTTGGTTTTTAGGTTGAAATAAGACCACGGACTGGAATCAAAGTCAAAATGGTAACTTTATTTGTTATAAGAGATCTATATTCGATGATACCAGAATATATTTAAAGAGACAGCAAAGAGTAAGAGAAAGGCGAGGATTGAGGTCAAGGGCAAGAATAATTAATACTTTGTTGTAATGCAAATTATCGCAACCCAGGGGAGGGCGTCCAACTCAGCTCCAGAACTCTCCTGCCTTGGCTGCAGGAATCATCCCTTGGACGGTGGAGTGGATGGGCTTTTCAGTGACCATCTTCTATTCCAAGACCATCAGGATGCAAAACAGGAATCCAGGGGTTAAAAAATAACAAACAGAGGTTATAACCTCTAATAAAAGTCAGCACTCCGTGATTATGTCCCTAGAGGAGTGTTTATTGGCAAAAATTGGAACATTTATAGGCAAGTAGAACAATACAACAGTGGTCCAACCCACAAACCTGATTAAATTACCTGCCCATAACCAGTTAACGCAATCACTGCCCAATCTAGGGGAGTTAATCCCATCTCAGGCTGAGAAAAGAAAACAGAACCTTGCCATAAAAAATGATTGCATGTAAGAGTAGAAAAGAGTGACTTTGCATTTAGCTCCTTCCTTCTTATCTTTGGTCCAAAGTACAATCCACTACGACAATGCAGAATGTGCAGATAACGAGTGAACGTGAATTAGAGTAAAGTGGACGTGAGCCAAGCTCGACTATTAAAGACAAAAGGGAAACACCCCCCTCCCTCTATGTAATAGGAGGGGCTGGTCATCCACAGAGTAACTTTACTAATTATACACTCAGTGTAAGGTCAGGAAAGGACCTCTCTTCCTGCCAATAGCTTCATCACCAACATGGCCAACACCAGCATGGCATGGGGAGTCTGTCTGGTGCTTTGTGGGGGGCTCCTACCCACTGCACATGGAGGGAAGATTCTAGTGGTGCCAGTAGAGGGGAGTCACTGGATAAACATCAAGATCCTAATGATGGAACTAATCCAGAGAGGTCACCAGCTGACCGTCCTTAGACCCTCCAATAGTATCTACATAGATGAGACATCAGAGGGTTTTCATGTGGAGAACATACCAATGCAAGGAGGACACACACTAAGTAAGGAAGAATTTGAAGAGTTTGCTTTGGCCTGGGTTTTTAAAACAATTTCTTCCAAGCATACCTACTCCTTTACCTTAGTCTGGGACTTCATTAAGGACGTCCAAACCACAGCTCAGATAACGTCCATGTCTCTTACAGCATTATTTGAGAATGAAGAACTGATGGAACGTTTGAGGACTGGTGGCTTTGATCTGGTACTGGCTGATCCCTTTAATGTCGCAGGGGTATTGTTGTCAAATTATTTGAAGTTGCCCATGGTGTTTTTTGGAAGGTGGATGCCCTCAGAAGACATACACTTTGCTCTTGCACCTTCTCCTCTCTCCTATGTTCCTGTGTTAAACTCCAGAATAACGGACAGAATGACCTTCCCTGAAAGGATTAAAAATGTGCTCATCTATTCCACATATTTCCTGGCCAGTCACATGCTAATCTACCCAGTTTATGATCAAATTTCCCAGCGTTACCTTAACACAGATATTGGGGTATACGAAATGTACAGAAGAGCGGACATCTACCTGATGAAAGTGGACTTTGTCTTTGAGTTCCCACGTCCAATGATGCCCAATGCTGTGTACATTGGTGGGTTCCAGTGCAGACCTCCGAAGCCTCTTCCGCAAGAAATACAGGAGTTTATGGAGACTTCAGAACATGGAGTGGTGGTCTTTTCCTTGGGGACTGCTGTAAAGTCTCTACCTCCCAACATCGCAAGAGAAATTGCTAAAGGTTTGTCCCAACTCCCAGAACGGGTCATCTGGCGTTATGTTGGAGAAACACCGGACACACTGGGGAATAACACCATGATTATGAGTTGGCTTCCCCAAAATGATCTGCTTAGTCACCCAAACACTAAAGCATTCATAGCACATGGTGGAGAAAATGGTGTTTATGAGGCCATTTATCATGGCGTCCCTATAGTTGGGATTCCTGTCTTTGGTGATCAATATGAGAACATTCTGCGCCTGAAGACCAAGGGCGCTGCTGTCATGATAGAGAGTTTGATCGATGTGGCTGCTGCAGATATTTTCCATGCTGTACGCTTGGTCATAGATGACCCATCCTACAAATCTGCCATGAGCCATTTGTCCAAACTACACAGAGATACCCCCATATCACCAAGGGATGCTGCTGTATTTTGGACAGAGTTTGTCATGCGTCATGGAGGAGCAGGACACCTGCGAGCATCAGATTATAATCTTCTCTGGTACCAGTACTATCTGCTGGATGTCATGGCAGTTATCATCTTAGTTCTCACAATTTTCCTATACTTGACATATAAGTTCCTCAGGGCAATTGTGAAAAGATGTTGCTTGAAGAAGAAGAAAAATAAAAGAGACTAGGAGCGCATTGTAACTACTAGGTACCAAATACCACCATGCCCCCATTCCACGTGGGGTAACCCTTTCTGCTCTTACTTACATTGTGTGTCTTCTCATAAAAGCCTGTAGAAGTGATCATTGGATTGATGTTGTTACTCAAAACTCGCTTCACTGAAATGGTTTCACAAAATGATTTAATTTAGAATTAATGGGACCAGATTAAACTAGAAATGACTATACGATTGACATTGCTTATTATATATAGAACGTAGAACGCATGACTTAAAAATGGTGAATGATCCAACCTATTGATGACTCGGCCAAAAGAATGGTGACTTAGTGTACAGGTTAGCAATCAATACTACAGATTAGTGATTGCGGATAAATATTACTAACTTAGACTATAGATTTGGGGTGTCCAAGTTCTGGTTCTGGTGGGCAGCGCACAGGCCTGCATTTGAGTCTTTCCTTTCTGTGTACATGTGAGTCAATCTGCATTACTGAAGAAGCGAAAGTCTCACCTGGGTGCAGCAGGGATATCCTCAAATCCAGGTCTGCGTTGGCCCACCAGGATTGAACCTGGACACCCCTGCTATAGATTGATGATTGGGCCTATAGAATGGCAAGTGGGCACTGGATGGGTTACTAGACTGGGTATTAGAGTAACAAATAAGTCACTGGGTCTACACCTTGACAATTTAGCATGGAATGGTTATTGGGACAGTAGATTGGTAAATGGGATTTTATTTTTATTTATGGGATTTATATTGATGACTGGGATAATTGATTGGTGACTATGACTATCAACTGTTGACTTGGCCTTCATAATGTTTGTTGGTATAATAAATTGGGAACTAGTGTATATTTAGTTTGGTCCTATATATTGATGATATGTCCAACAGTATGGTGACTGTGCTTACATACTGCTTACATATTAATTACTTGCACTATATTTTGGTTGTTGGGCCTACAGATTTATCAGTTGGTTGGGAAGTCTATCCTCTAATTGCTTCCCAGATCAGGTTAACCCTGCAACAAAATCAGCAGTCTGATGGATGTTTTAATCAGACATTGATTAATATCAAGCATCAGCTTCTAAGCCTTCATTTGAGCTGCTTGTGCTCCTTCCAGACAGTACTTCTCCCATCACCTTAATGACCCCATAGTGGTGGTGACATCTCAATTGGAGGCAGAAATCTGCTGTTTCTAAGTAGCTATAACATTGAATATTGCATTTTAAATCATGGAACATTATATTATATCTGAGTGAAGACTAAATAAAACTAATACCCCTGTTGGGGCATTATGTTGTGGTCCTTTAACTAGTAGCTGCTCTGATAACGTCACCTTCAAGGTCCCAGAGATTGATCTTCTGAGGTTCCCCATCACTTGTTATGTTCTGTTTCTATTCTACACACAGTTACTGTATTCTCATGGAAATAACAATTAATAGAAATAGCTATTAATTATTAAACTAAATTTTAATTTTATAAGCACTCTTTTTCTGGGGGGGGTTTCCCCAAAATTTGATGAAGCAATAACAAAGTAGACAATAATTACAATAATTGTCAACAAAATACTATTTTGCTTTATTAACAATTTTGCAATTTTTTAAGCCAATAACCAGACATTCAAAAAAAATTTTATATTTTACTAGGATCGCCCCTAGGGAGCTGCCATGTTGGTTTCGCTCTCACGCCTCCTATCACTTAGACCATTTTATTGGTGAGCTGGGGGAGCAGCTTGGACCTTCTAATGCACCCAGCAAGGGGCTTCCTATAAGTTCACGTGGTCATTTGTTGGTGGTTTCTGTACTTGAAGCTGGCCACATAGCCACATGGACTTATAGAAAGTCACTGGTTGTGTTGTGTGAACTAGATGCTGCAATATGGAGAGTCACATTCATGTAGTTACACACTAGGAACACCAAAAGGAATTACAGAAGACAATATGCCATAACACCAAGTTTTTAAAAATATAATAAAAAAAAAAAAAAAAAATACTAATAAATATTGGAAAAAAAAACATAATCCACATGATTATATCCTTATTATATTACTCACAAAACCTCCAATATTTTTCCATTTATTTTATTACTTTAAAAATAGAGTATGTTAATTGTAAAATGTGCTTTGTTAGATTTTAAAATGTGTTATATTTTATGGTTACATGGCATAAAGCATAAAAATCTAATAAAATAATTACATTAAATAGAACACAAATAATACAACCTACTAAATAAAAAAATAAAAAAAACACTACTTGATAAGAAAAGTATTTTAAAGAAAAACGCAGTCATATATTTATAGCATTTTAACCTTTGCATGCTGGGGATTCTGAGGACTGTTAACACCCATAGGTTTCTGTGCACAATATCCATTTTCACATTGAAAGCTATTTATTAATATTTTACAATATTTATTTAACAAATCAATTCAGTTAACATGAGAAATGCATTTGCAAGTCACAAGACTCCTGAGTTCACGGATGTCAAATATATAGATTTATATACATATGAAGTATAGTGTTATATGGCTGACAGCACATGACAGGTTTCATATATGACTTTTCACAGCTATTCCACAAACACTTGAACCAATGTTCAGAGGGTGCAATATAAATATATGTTAAAGTGGCTGACGTGTCTTTCTGTGCAAAGCCAACATCTCTCCCACCTCCCAGACCCGTTTGGGTTTCTAAGGCGGCCCTGCCCATACCTCATATGCAATCACTATTGTAGCGGAACCCATCACTGTTTTAAACTGTTTTATGATTGTTATGGTTAAAATATGATCCTACTATATGTATGTTGGGTGATGTTCTACAGAATATATTGGCTCAGAATATTAGCCAGACTTTTGCAGACCTAGGCTAATAGATAATCCTGTTACAGAGATTCAAGAGATAAGAAAGTTGTAAAGGATCCTTGCATTTTCCAAAGTGTTTTCATTCTCTGATAAGAACAAAGAAGTGTAATTGAATCAATGTCTGATTGTATCCAAGTTGCCAGGGAGGTGTGACCCACCTATTGTCCTATATGTGTATTGTGTGGGGGATATGTGCAATGTCTGTGTGTTGTGTGTAAAAACATACTTTTACTAACTTTTGAACCCCTGGTCTGATTCATGCCATTTTTGTATATGTTGTTCCCCTGGGTGAGATATATTGAATGGTGCGGGACTTAAAGGTGTACCCCCTGTATTTGGGGTACATCCAGAATGTGGTTAAAATTGTGTCTGTTTTAATTGTGTTACCTGTTATCTGAGGGGAGGAGACGTGGGGGTTTAACCATGTAGATAATTGGCTGTTGTGATAATTATGTGGGTGTAGCCCTTCAGAGGGCACCATTGCATAAAAGGAGATTCCCTGTCATTAAAATATAGTTCTTCTTGACCCTTCAAAACGTAGCCTCGTCTCGTTATTTGAGGGGATCGCTATCATACTGGGGATTGCTATGCTTTTGCATACTCCCTTGAGCTGTAACTACTGAACGCTTGTTCCTGATGTACTATCCTTGGAGTCTGTGGTGGTTGAGGTGTCCGGTGCGGTGCTTGTAGGCCTCGGCGCAAACTAGGACGCGTCTATCAACGGAGGTACCCGGTCGGGGTGCCAGGAGATCCGTTACATGGCTGGCAGTGGTGGGATGGCTTCCTAGTAAGAGGAAAAGCAGCACGGAGACACCGGTAACGTTTGGAGTTACAAATTGAGGGCAACGCTAGTATCCGTACAGCGCCCCTGGCTACAGCAGGATGGAACCGGCTAGTTTTCAGACAGCGTTCCATGATGAGGAGGAGGAGGCGGCCGCGCACTACAGGGATGCAGACAGAAAGGAACTCTGGTATGATGCCCTGGAAGATGCCCAATGGCGGCGAGGTGAGAGTCTCCCCAGTGATGAGCAGCGGCTACAGAAGCGTGTGGCGATGCGGATGTATCTATTGGGAGAGCAGCCCCTGGATGAGTGGGTGACAAGACTAGAAAACCTGGTATGGCGAGAGCTCTGGCTAGACAACGCATACCAGGCCCTCTGGTGGCATACCGTTCGACTTACCCCCTGGACGTCTGAACACGACTTACCGGAGGGGGATGATTATGATGGCCCGGGTTTATTATGGGATGCCTTGGAGGACGATATTGATCTTGGCAGCACGGAGGGGTCTAGGTTTTGGGACATCTACGACTACCGGATGGGCATGTATGTCTGGGATGACGAAGGCGAGGTGACCAAACACATGACCCACCTGGTAACGAGAGAGTGGGAGCTGGAGCAGGACTACCAACACCTGCTCAGCCTTGTTCAGCCCCAACCTACTCGACAAGCAGAACCAGACTTCATTGACTGGTCCTGGGATGACCTCCAGATGGCAGGTAGAGATGGGACCGAGGTCTCTCTACCGGCCCTACAGAGGGCAGAAGGTGTCGTCCTTGCCCCCCAGCGGCAGTGTGAACCCCAGGGGGCAGAAGGTGTTGTCCTTCCTCCCCAGCGGCAGTGTGTACCCCAGGGAGCTGAAGGTGTCGTCCTTCCTCCCCAGCGGCAGTGGGTACCCCAGGGAGCAGAAGGTGTCGTCCTTCCTCCCCAGCGGCAGTGTGTACCCCAGGGAGCTGAAGGTGTCGTCCTTCCTCCCCAGCAGCAGTGTGTACCCCAGGGAGCTGAAGGTGTCGTCCTTCCTCCCCAGCGGCAGTGTGTACCCCAGGGAGCTGAAGGTGTCGTCCTTCCTCCCCAGCGGCAGTGTGTACCCCAGGGAGCAGAAGGTGCCGTCCTTTCTCCCCAGCGGCAGTGTGTACCCCAGGGAGCTGAAGGTGTCGTCCTTCCTCTCCAGCGGCAGTGTGTACCCCAGGGAGCTGAAGGTGTCGTCCTTCCTCCCCAGCAGCAGTGTGTACCCCAGGGGGCCGAAGGTGTCGTCCTTCCCCCCCAGCGCCAGTGTGTACCCCAGGGAGCCGAAGGTGTTGTCCTTCCTCCCCAGCGGCAGTGTGTTCCCCAAGGAGCCGAAGGTGTCGTCCTTCCTCCCCAGCGGCAGTGTGTACCTCAGGGGGCCGAAGGTGTCATCCCCCCCCCCCCCCAGCAGCAGTGTGTACCCCAGGGAGCCGAAGGTGTCGTCCTTCCTCCCCAGCGGCAGTGTGTACCCCAGGGAGCTGAAGGTGTCGTCCTTCCTCCCCAGCGGCAGTGTGTACCCCAGGGAGCTGAAGGTGTCGTCCTTCCTCCCCAGCAGCAGTGTGTTCCCCAGGGGGCCGAAGGTGTCGTCCTTCCTCCCCAGCGGCAGTGTGTACCCCAGGGAGCTGAAGGTGTCGTCCTTCCTCCCCAGCGACAGTGTGTACCCCAGGGGGCCGAAGGTGTCGTCCTTCCCCCCCAGCGGCAGTGTGTACCCCAGGGGGCAGAAGGTGTCGTCCTTCCCCCCCAGCGGCAGTGTGAACCCCAGGGGGCAGAAGGTGTCGTCCTTCCCCCCCAGCGGCAGTGTGAACCCCAGGGGGCAGAAGGGGCCGGCCTTCCTCCCCAGCGACAGTGTGAACCCCAGGGGGCAGAAGGTGTTGTCCTTCCCCCCCAGCGGCAGTGTGAACCCCAGGGGGCAGAAGGTGTCGTCCTTCCCCCCCAGCGGCAGTGTGAACCCCAGGTGGCAGAAGGTGTCGTCCTTCCCCCCCAGCGGCAGTGTGAACCCCAGGGGGCAGAAGGTGTCGTCCTTTCCCCCCAGCGACAGTTTACCCTAACCAGGGGAGACACCAATCTCCCAGACGGCGCAGATGGGACCGTGGTCTCTGCGCCCACAGCTTGTCCAGATCCCCAACTACCGTCACTGGGACAACCGGAGGAGGGGGTAAGTACAAATTCCCCTCCCCAGCTAACTTCTAATGTGGCCCCAGGGTTAACAGAGGAAATGTTAACCCCCACTGACCCCCACGTTTCCCTGGCTACTGAGCCGGAATATGTCCCAAGTACCCCAGCAGAAGAGCTGACAGCGGGGCAGAGTGCAGTCGGCCTCTGCCCTCCCTTTGTCCCTTGTACAGAGCAGGAGGTCCTGCAGGTTATACCAGCAGAAGAGCTGGCATCAGGGCAGAGTGCCGCTGGCCTCTGCCCCTCAAGTCCCCTCAGCGTGTTGCACCATCACCCCAGCAAAATATCCAGGTGCCTGGTTAGACTTCCCCCCAAAGGGGAGATGTGTGACGAAGTGCCCTTCGCCACTTTGGCTTGGAGAGGACTGTTTGCCAGCCTCCTGCCCTGCGACTATGGCCCTGGTACATATTGCCCTTTGGAACCAGTGTTCGGCCATACCAGAGTGTATGTCACTCATTCTGGCCCTTTACATACAGGGGGTCATTCTGTACTTGCCCTGTGGGAGCGGTGATACCCCAGATAGCTATGCCATGGAGCCCATTCATATGATGAAAGACTATGGGAAAGACTTTAGCTACTTGGCAATTGAACTGTGTGAAGAGGATCTGAGCGCTATTCGGTAGTTTTGTGCGCTCAGATCCCAGCTATCTGGGGATATGGGAACTGTGAGTAAATGTGAATTGCAGTAATGCTGATGGGTTGTCAAACTAGAGAATTGACCAACAAATACTTTTGTCCGGACATCCCCAGGCCGATCCGTCGGGATCAGACCGTGTATGCCGGCTTATGGTCACGGGGGAGGTGTGTAGCGGAACCCATCACTGTTTTAAACTGTTTTATGATTATTATGGTTAAAATATGATCCTACTATATGTATGTTGGGTGATGTTCTACAGAATATATTGGCTCAGAATATTAGCCAGACTTTTGCAGACCTAGGCTAATAGATAATCCTGTTACAGAGATTCAAGAGATAAGAAAGTTGTAAAGGATCCTTGCATTTTCCAAAGTGTTTTCATTCTCTGATAAGAACAAAGAAGTGTAATTGAATCAATGTCTGATTGTATCCAAGTTGCCAGGGAGGTGTGACCCACCTATTGTCCTATATGTGTATTGTGTGGGGGATATGTGCAATGTCTGTGTGTTATGTGTAAAAACATACTTTTACTAACTTTTGAACCCCTGGTCTGATTCATGCCATTTTTGTATATGTTGTTCCCCTGGGTGAGAGATATTGAATGGTGCGGGACTTAAAGGTGTACCCCCTGTATTTGGGGTACATCCAGAATGTGGTTAAAATTGTGTCTGTTTTAATTGTGTTACCTGTTATCTGAGGGGAGGAGACGTGGGGGTTGAACCATGTAGATAATTGGCTGTTGTGATAATTATGTGGGTGTAGCCCTTCAGAGGGCACCATTGCATAAAAGGAGATTCCCTGTCATTAAAATATAGTTCTTCTTGACCCTTCAAAACGTAGCCTCGTCTCGTTATTTGAGGGGATCGCTATCATACTGGGGATTGCTATGCTTTTGCATACTCCCTTGAGCTGTAACTACTGAACGCTTGTTCCTGATGTACTATCCTTGGAGTCTGTGGTGGTTGAGGTGTCCGGTGCGGTGCTTGTAGGCCTCGGCGCAAACTAGGACGCGTCTATCAACGGAGGTACCCGGTCGGGGTGCCAGGAGATCCGTTACAACTATCTTTTTTCATCTAAAAGACAATTCCAAAATATGTCACAATAACTTACACAACACACCAAAATAATTACTAATACATTCTTTTATCATATCTCATCTCAACTACTGCAACTCACTCCTTGCGGGCCTCCCCATCACTTGTCTGTCCCCTTCCAATCCATAATGGACGCTTCCACTAGACTCATCTACCATACTCATCACTCAGTGTCGGCAGCTCCTCTCTGTCAGTCCACTGGCTTCCCATGGCCTCCAGGATAAAATGTAACATCATGACCCTAATGTATAAGGTGCACCCCCTTATATCTCCGCTCTCATCTCAAAATACTCCCTAACCACCTAGCCTCTTCTCTCTGCTAATGTCCATCTTCTATCCTCCTCTCTTATCCCCTCCACTCACTCAAAGGACTTTTCTCGTGCTGCCCCATCCCTCTCCTTGCCTCTGTCCACTAGACTATCTTTCTGCCTCAAAATCTTCAAACAGTCACTTAAATCTCATGTGTATAAAGAAGCCTGTCACCTTCAGCCTCAATATGTACACTGCATCTATCATCCTCACCACGTCCCACCTCTCTACATAAATACATACAGGGTAATAAGTTGGATTGCTAGCGTTTGGTCCCCAATGTAACATTACACCCATCTAAGGACATCCTGGGCTATGTTTATTCTGCACACAGATGTTTGTTCCCTGCAGTTCAAGCTTATAAATGTCTTCCCGACACCATCCCCATTTTCTTTTCTCTGCTGGTCTGCGTTCTCTTTCCTGCTTCTTCTTTCCCTGTATCTCCTCTCCATCCCCTCTTTCTTCTCTCCCCTGTTCTTCTCTATTTCTCTTTATTCTGCCTCCATTTTTCCTCCTTCTTCTAATATATTTTCTCTGTCTCTTTCTCATTAATTCCCTTTTCCCCTCCCACCTCTCATTTTTCTTTTCTCCCTCAACCTCATTTTCCTGTATATTCTCCCCTTTTTCTCCCACTTTCCATCTTCTTTTCTCACCTGGTCCCCTCCTCTCTTTTTTCTCTCCGCTGGTTCCTCCTTTCTTCCTAATTCTTCCCCCTTTTCTTCCTCCTTTCCATCTTCTTTTCTCACCTGGTCCTCTCCTCCCTTTTTTTTCTCCCCTGGTTTCCTCTTTTCTTCTTAATTCTTCCCCCTTATCTTCCTCCTTTTCATTTTCTTCTCTCACCTGGTCTCCACTGTTCTCCTCTGTCCTACTTTGCTTCTCATCCCTAGTTTTCTCTCCTTCTCCTCTTTCCTATCTCCTACTGTCCTCACCCTTCCATGTTGACCTCCCCCTCCCCTCCTTTACCTCCCCCTCCCCTCTATCTCTCCCGGACCCTCCCCACACCTCATTCCTTTTAGTGCTATTTTTGCTGGCACTTAAACCTTTAATTGCACCTCAGTAGTGGTTGGGTGGTATAATACATCACTATATTCTGTTATAGGCGGGGAAGTCTCTCTGCAGAAAGAAACCTCATCAGTCACCATGTTATTATACAAAGTGTCTCATTTGCAAGAAAGAGAAAACCTAAAGAGAACAGTGAACAGCGTCCAAAGAAAACTATAGGAACCGGATATATTTCATGTACTTATACTATATATATATATGGGGTATGTGGGGTAAAGGGAGGCAATGAGGTGAGGGGGGAGTGGTGGGGTGCATTGAGGAAGTGGGAGGTAGGGTTATTTTTAAGAAAAGCGGTGTAATACACAATGGATTTTGCACAAGCCAGGAACCCACCCTGAGTGTCGGGTTGCATCGGCCCTCTGGGATTATTGGGGAACTGGACACCCCTCATATGTAGCACAAGGAATTCATGCATTCAGGTACTTTTGGGGCCCTCAGCCAGGTCCAAAAATAAAACGTGTGCACCCCTAAAGCACTTATGCTGAAGAGAGGTCTCCCTATGGCACAAAGGGATGTTAATGGCAGTAGCTTTCCAGGTGGCTCACGGTTTTGGTTTTGAGTTAAGATTTGGGAACCCTTGTTTTTGCGCTCACCACCTCTGCACGCTGTAGAGGCTGGAGGGGGGGGGCGGTTCCTTCGGCCTTAGAGCCCAGCTCCCCTTTGGGTAGAAGAGCCCCCTCGAAGAAGACACAAATTGAAGAGTCCTTCTCCAGAGGGGAGGGAATAAGGAGTCCTCTTAACCTTTTGTCCCTTGCACCTTTTGGCCGGGGCTTTGGGGAAGACACCAAAGTGGCCTCTACTTGCCCAAGGCAGGGAAGGGGAGGCCAAGAATTTCCTGCCCTTGCAACTAAGAAGTCCTTATTACGAATTTGGCACCTCATTGAGTATGCATCTTCAATAAGAGATTTAAAAAAAAACAGTGACTGTCTATGGGTGGGTTCCAAGCTTGTGCATAATCCAATCTGAACCATCTTAAAGGTAACTTCATTTGAGTATTAAGAGATCGTAATTGTTGTATGAACAAACACATTTCACACCAACTTAACTTCTTCATTTGAATATACTGAATATCCACCTGTCCCATCAGGCTCTTACTTTACAAACTATGGTTGGATGGAGTGAACCAATGTCAGGATGGACCGACTAAATATAGAATCCTCTTTGGATATTGATCCATTTAATACATACCGCACCACATTTATATCCACTCTGATCTATGGATATATCTATTTATATGGATGCTGTTACTGTAGATGTATACCACCCTATGCCAGATCTGTTGGGAGGTTACACATATTGTTCAAATTATTGTTCACAACATTATATATTACACGATACATTTTATTTTTTTGGAGTGAACATCTTGAATTGAAGCTCTATCATTCGTTCTTCCATATTTATTTTTTTAATCACTGACAATTCATTGGTTGTTAAGCACTTATTACTTTGGGTAACCACATATCACATATAATAGTTGTCAAACTACGAGACGTTGTCACTCTTTGTGTGGTGCCTACGAGTTAGGCGATGAGCGCCAAATGCGTTTATCGTTTGCGAGCCTCGCAAAGCGAGGCGAGCCGTTAATGCTGAGCACTTAGGCGATGAGCGATGAGCGCCGAAGGCAGTGAAGGCAATGAAACACGTGGGACTTAGCTACCAAGAGGTTAGTAAACGCGGGCTCGCCAGCCTGCAAGCAGTTGACAAACGCAGAACTTAGAAAAAAACCATTACAAAACACGGGGCTTTGAAAAAAAAATAAGAAATAGGAAAAATATGAGCTTAACGGCCGAACCGCGAAAACCCCCAAAAAATAAAAACACACTCAATACACAAAAAAATACTACAAAAACATCACACACAGCATAGGGGAACAGCCAGGACGTCCGGGAATGAGATGGAACGCGAATTTAAGTAAATTTTGGCGAGCTTAGGCACTCTAAAATTGCCTAAGTGAGAAAAAAAAATGCAGCCAAAACAAATGAAAATTAGGCTACATGACCCCGGACCACGCAAAACACTGCCAACCGCGTAACACTTTCACACACATACATACTAGGTACAAAATACACTATTACACAGTAAAAAAAATAATACGAGATACGAAAAATCCGAAATTAACGTCCGAACCACCAAAAAATAAATAAATAAAAATACAAAAAAAACATCACATACAGCACGGGGGAACAGCCAGGACATTCGGGAGTGAGGTGAAATGCGAATTTAAGGCGATTTGGCCGAGTTTTGCCACTCGAAAATCGCCTAAACAAGAAAAAAAAATGGCCACCAAAAAAAATGTAAACGAGACTAAACGACCCCGGTACGGGCAAAAAACTGCCAAACGCGTAGCATTTTCACACAGGAACGTACGAACTACAAAATACACTATTACAAATGACGGAAAATGATTGCGAGCCCTGTAACACATTAATAACATTACGAATCTACAATGGCGCTTTACACAACTACGCCAACGGTTTTCCCTCGCGCACGCAGCCTATTCATTACACTTTATCATCAGGGAACCAACACTCAAACTGTACATTGTATGGTGCCGGAAAATACAAACAGATTGTTAGCTCTTCAGGCTATTGATTGCTGGATATATTAATTACTAATAGGTAAAGTTAATTTATTCAAGAACTAATGAATTCATTATTAGTTAACTAAATATAGATAAATATATATCTCTCTTTCTGATGAGTGACGAGGGTGCTCAGAGGAGCAAAAATAGACGAGACGAGAGGCTCGCAATGAGCGCCGAAGGTCCTCAGAGTAAACAAAGCTTTACATTGTGTGTCAAACAGCATTGTCATGGCTTCACATTTTATTGCCCCGTCATTTTTGACGGGCAGGTCGCTAGTATCATAATATTGTACTAATATCTATGACATTTAACACTTTAGTCTCTGAAATACATTGATTTGTAAATATGAATTTTTATTTTTTGTTTGACTTACTGACACGGTCACTGCATACAAAGGCGCGGGTCATGTTATCTATAGCTTTACGTAGTCATGTCTACCATCATAATACTGATGCGCTTGCACTTGAGATCTAATATCTAGTCCATATATCACATGGGTAATATTTTGACCATTTATGTTTTGTATTATACCGTTTTATGTGTTAAGATATTATTTATTTAATAATAATAGCCAATATATTTTTATTTTATGCCTTTTATTGCCACATTATTCACTTCATCATTTGATTTTTTTTTTATATACACCATCATTCGTCCATAAGGCAAGTTCTTATGTGCTCTTGACCTTCTTCTCTATTAAATAGCTGTCACTCACTGTAAATATATAGACTTTATTGAAAGAATATTAATGACTTTATACTCCACTCACACATATTATGTTACTTGCGTCCTATGTTTCATATGATTTATTTACGCTGTTTTAACGAGAGCACTAGAATATGAGTCATGTAATAAATTCACATGTTATGAACTTTTATCAAAAAAATATTCTATTGACAAAATATATATATTTTTTTTTTTTACACTTTATTATGACCACTTGATTATAAATTGATTTGTGCAAATATGTCATTGATTTCCTTGTGATCACATATAAATTCAGTAGTCGTTTTTTACTTTAATCCGTTTATTAGTCTTTATCTTGTTGTCGGCTCCATATAAATTGATGTTTGTAGATATTATATACTTTATCTTCTCATATGTCTGACCTCCAGAAATTAATATTTAATACTCCATAATTTCAATATGGAACTGTAATAACATCACAGATGAGGATGTATTACAATGATTTAATTGTGTTATAATTTATTATTATTTTTACAATATCACATATCATCACATGTAATAGTTGTCAAACTGCGATTCGTGGTCACGCTTGACAACTACAATTGGTGCATGCACGGCAAGAAGACAGAGGAGTAGGGGGGAGACACAGAGGAGGGGGAGACACAGGGGACGGGGAGAGAAACAGAGGAGTGAGAGGAGGGGGAGAGACACAGGGGAGTGAGAGGAGGGGGGACAGACACAAAGGAGTGAGAGGAGGGGGGAGAGACACAGAGGAGTGAGAGGAGGGGGAGAGACACAGGGGAGTGAGAGGAGGGGGGAGAGACACAGAGGAGTGAGAGGAGGGGGAGAGACACAGGGGAGTGAGAGGAGGGGGAGAGACACAGGGGAGTGAGAGGAAGGGGGAGAGACACAGAGGAGTGAGAGGAGGGGGAGAGACACAGAGGAGTGAGAGGAGGGGGAGAGACAAAGGGGAGTGAGAGGAGAGGGGAGAGACACAGAGGAGTGAGAGGAGGGAGGAGAGACACAGAGAAGTGAGAGGAGGGGGGAGAGACAGAGGAGTGAGAGGAGGGGGAGAGACACAGGGGAGTGAGAGGAAGGGGGAGAGACACAAAGGAGTGAGAGGAGGGGGAGAGACACAGAGGAGTGAGAGGAGGGGGAGAGACACAGGGGAGTGAGAGGAGGGGGAGAGACACAGGGGAGTGAGAGGAAGGGGGAGAGACACAGAGGAGTGAGAGGAGGGGGAGACACACAGAGGAGTGAGAGGAGGGGGAGAGACACAGAGGAGTGAGAGGAGGGGGAGAGACAAAGGGGAGTGAGAGGAGAGGGGAGAGACACAGAGGAGTGAGAGGAGGGGGGAGAGACACAGAGAAGGGAGAGGAGGGAGGAGAGACACAGAGGAGTGAGAGGAGGGGGAGAAACACAGGGGAGTGAGAGGAGGGGGGGAGACACAGGGGAGTGAGAGGAGGGGGGAGAGACACAGGGGAGTGAGAGGAGAGAGACACAGAGGAGTGAGAAGAGGGGGAGAGACAAAGGGGAGTGAGAGGAGAGGGGAGAGACACAGAGGAGTGAGAGGAGGGGGGAGAGACACAGAGAAGTGAGAGGAGGGAGGAGAGACACAGAGGAGTGAGAGGAGGGGGAGAAACACAGGGGAGTGAGAGGAGGGGGGGAGACACAGGGGAGTGAGAGGAGGGGGGAGAGACACAGGGGAGTGAGAGGAGAGAGACACAGAGGAGTGAGAAGAGGGGAGAGACACAGGGGAGTGAGGGGGGAGACACAGAGGAGTGAGAGGAGTGGGAGAGACACAGAGGAGTGAGAGGAGGGGGAGAGACACAGGGGAGTGAGAGGAGGGAGAGAGACACAGAGGAGTGAGAGGAGGGGGGAGAGACACAGAGGAGTGGGGGGAGAGACACAGGGAAGTGAGGGGTGAGACACAGAGGAATGAGAAGAGGGGGAGAGACACAGGGAAGTGAGAGGAGAGGGGAGAGACACAGAGGAGTGAGAGGAGGGGGGAGAGACACAGAGGAGTGAGAGGAGGGGGAGAGACACAGAGGAGTGAGAGGAGGGGGAGAGACACAGGGGAGTGAGAGGAGGGGGGAGAGACACAGAGGAGTGGGGGGAGAGACACAGGGAAGTGAGGGGTGAGACACAGAGGAATGAGAAGAGGGGGAGAGACACATGGAAGTGAGAGGAGATGGGAGAGACACAGAGGAGTGAGAGGAGGGGGGGGAGACACAGAGGAGTGAGAGGAGGGGGAGAGACACAGAGGAGTGAGAGGAGGGGGAGAGACACAGGGGAGTGAGGGGGGAGACACAGAGGAATGAGAAGAGGGGGAGAGACACAGGGGAGTGAGGGGGGAGACACAGGGGAGTGAGAGGAGGGGGGAAGAGAAACAGGGGAGGAGGGGGAGACACACAGGGGAGGGACTTTTAAGTGGCCCATCGAAAAATGGTTTGGAAACTACTGTACTAGAATATTTAGCTATTTGGAATGGTGAAATGGAAGAAGAGGGGGGGAGAGACACAGAGGAATGAGAGGAGGGGGGAGAGACACAGGGGAGTGAGAGGAGGGGGGAGAGACACAGAGGAATGAGAGGAGGGGGGGAGACACAAAGGAGTGAGAGGAGGGGGAGAGACACAGGGGAGTGAGAGGAGGGGGAGAGACACAAAGGAGTGAGAGGATGGGGGAGAGACACAGGGGAGTGAGAGGAGAGGGGAGAGACACAGAGGAGTGAGAGGAGGGGGAGAGACACAGAAGAGTGAGAGGAGGGGAAGAGACACAGGGGAGTGAGAGGAGGGGGGAGAGACACAGAGGAGTGAGAGGAGGGGGAGAGACACAGGGGAGTGAGAGGAGGGGGGAGAGACACAGAGGAGTGAGAGGAGGGGGAAGAGACACAGAGGAGTGAGAGGAGGGGGAGAGACACAGGGGAGTGAGGGGGAGACACAGAGGAATGAGAAGAGGGGGAGAGACACAGGGGAGTGAGGGGGGAGACACAGGGGAGTGAGAGGAGGGGGGAAGAGAAACAGGGGAGGAGGGGGAGACACACAGGGGAGGGACTTTTAAGTGGCCCATCGAAAAATGGTTTGGAAACTACTGTACTAGAATATTTAGCTATTTGGAATGGTGAAATGGAAGAAGAGGGGGGGAGAGACACAGAGGAATGAGAGGAGGGGGGAGAGACACAGGGGAGTGAGAGGAGGGGGGAGAGACACAGAGGAATGAGAGGAGGGGGGGAGACACAAAGGAGTGAGAGGAGGGGGAGAGACACAGGGGAGTGAGAGGAGGGGGAGAGACACAAAGGAGTGAGAGGATGGGGGAGAGACACAGGGGAGTGAGAGGAGAGGGGAGAGACACAGAGGAGTGAGAGGAGGGGGAGAGACACAGAAGAGTGAGAGGAGGGGAAGAGACACAGGGGAGTGAGAGGAGGGGGGAGAGACACAGAGGAGTGAGAGGAGGGGGAGAGACACAGGGGAGTGAGAGGAGGGGGGAGAGACACAGAGGAGTGAGAGGAGGGGGAAGAGACACAGAGGAGTGAGAGGAGGGGGAGAGACACAGGGGAGTGAGGGGGAGACACAGAGGAATGAGAAGAGGGGGAGAGACACAGGGGAGTGAGGGGGGAGACACAGGGGAGTGAGAGGAGGGGGAAGAGACACAGGGGAGGGAGAGGAGGGGGGAAGAGAAACAGGGGAGGAGGGGGAGACACACAGGGGAGGGACTTTTAAGTGGCCCATCGAAAAATGGTTTGGAAACTACTGTACTAGAATATTTAGCTATTTGGAATGGTGAAATGGAACTCTAAAACAAACTTTTGAAAAATATAAAAATAAATAACAAAGCAGCCTAAATAGTTTATAAGACTCGTTTCTCATGAATATTTCTGTAGCAACAGTTATCCAGTTCTGGACCATTGCACAATTATTGTACATAGGTCATTCCAACACATTTACATGTTTCCCCTTAAACCCCCCAAGTGTTGCTTTAGCAATGTGTTTGGGGTCATTGTCCTGCTGGAAGGTGAACCTCCGTCCTAGCCTCAAATCATGCACAGAGTGGTACAGGTTTTGCTCAAGAATATCCCTGTATTTAGCACCATCCATCTTTCCCTTATCTCTGACCAGTTTCCCAGTCCCGGCTGCTCAGAAACATCCCCCCAGCATGATGCTGCCACCGCCTTGTTTCACTGTGGGGATGGTGCTCTTTGGGTGATGTGATGTGTTGGGTTTGCGCCAGACATAGCGTTTTCTATGTTGGCCGAAAAGTTCAATTTTGTCTCATCAGACCAGAGCACCTTCCTCCATACATTTTGGGAGTCTCCCACATGCCTTTTCGCAAACTCAAAACGTGCCATTTTTTTTTTGCTGAAAGTAATGGCTTTCTTCTGGCCACTCTGCCATAAAGCCCAACTCTATGGAGTGTACGGCTTATTGTCGTCCTATGTACAGATACTCCAGTCTCTGCTGTGGATCTCTGCAGCTCCTCCAGGGTTACCTTAGGTCTCTGTGCTGTCTCTCTGATTAATGCCCTCCTTGCCCGGTCCGTGAGTTTTGGTGGGCGGCTGTCTCTTGGCAGGTTTGCTGTTGTGCCATGTTCTTTCCATTTGGTTATGATAGATTTGATGGTGCTCCTGGGGATCATCAAAGATTTGGATATTTTTTATAACCTAACCCTGACTTGAACTTCTCAACAACATTGTCCCTTACTTGTTTGAAGAGTTCCTTGGTCTTCACGGCAGTGTTTGGTTAGTGGTGCCTCTTGCTTAGGTGCAGCCTAAAAAAAGGTGTGTATATGTAATGACAGATCATGTGACACCTAGATTGCACACAGGTGGACATCATGTCACTAATTATGTGACTTCTGGAGGTAATTGGTTGCACCAGAGCTTTTTATGGGCTTCATAACAAAGGGGGTGAATACATACACACATGGCAATTTTCTGTTTTCTATTTCTAAAAAATAGTTTTATGTGTATATATTTCTCATTTCACTTCACCAACTTAGACTATTGTGTTCTGATCCGCCACATATAATTCAGATCAACAAAACATTGAACTTAAAGCTGTAATGTAACAAAATGGGTAAAAAGTCAAGGGGGGTGAATACTTTTGCAAGGCACTGTATATATACTTACAGTGGTCCCGTGACCCAGATGGCAGGATGAGTACCAAAAATGATGAGTACAAGGATAAATTGAAATAGAAATAATCTATTCTGAACCCCAGAAATTCACATTTTAGTTTGAACTGGTGGTGTTAAAATTAAACAGACAAAAATAAAAAACAATAATCAGATAAAATAGAATAGAATTTAACTCCACTTTAACTGTACTGAGAGGACTTCAGGTCTCAATGGGATGATGGTGATGTAGAGGAGGAGAAGGAGGAGAGAGGTTGTTGCTTGGAAGGGGAGTCCTCTTCTGTTAAAACATCAGGCACTTGCACAGAGGATCTTTCTCTTTTCTGTCCTTTTAAGCACAAGCTACACTTTGGTTCTTATAAACACAGGCTAATACCATCCCCACTGTGAAGCATGGGGTTGGCTCACTGATGTTGGCGGGGGGTGAGCTCTGAAGGCACAGGGAATCTTGTGAAAACTGATGGCAAGATGAAGGCAGCATGTTATCAGAAAATACTGGCAGACAATTTGCATTCTTCTGCATGAAGGCTGCGCATGGGACGCTTTTTGACTTTCCAGCATGACAATGACCCTAAGCACAAGGCCAAGTTGACCCTCCAATGGTTACAGCAGAAAAAAAATGAAGGTTGTGGAGTGGCCATCACAGTCTCCTGACCTTAATATCATCGAGCCACTCTGGGGAGATTTCAAACGTGCGGTTCATGCAAGACGACCAAAGACTTTGTATGATCTGGAGGCATTTTGCCAAGACGAATGAGCAGCTATACCACCTGCAAGAATTAGGGGCCTCATAGACAACTATTACAGAAGACTGTGGGCTGTGATTGATGATAAAGGGGACAATACACAGTATTAAGAACTAAGGGGATGCAAACTTTTGGGTGATTTCTGATATCATTATGATTTAAAAAGGAGCCATACAACTATAATGTGATAAAAAATGGCTTCATATGATCACTATCCTTCAGTAATATATATTTTTTGCATGATCAGTTGATCAGTGATATTTTCAAAATAAATGCCAACATTTCTGCCGAGGTATGCAAACTTTTGAGCACAACTATATATATATAAATAAATATATATATATATATATATATATATATATATATATATATATATCATATATTATAATTGTCAAACTGTGAGTTTTCGTCACGCTTTGCGACCCTCGCAAAGCAGGGCCGCAACTGACGACAACTCGCAGTTTCACAAATCCCTCTGCCATGGCTCCCATCAGCCCCACATCAGCCCTGCAACCTCTCTGCTCTGGTGGCGCGCGCCCACAAGTGGGACGCGCGCATACGAGCGGGCGGGACGCGTGCACGGGTAGCCGGGCATACAAGCGTGCGCGCGCGCACACGCAAAGACGTCACATAAGCGTGCGCGCTCGTCTACAGCATTGAGGTGAAGGAGGAGTGGGGGAGAGAGACACAGGGGAAGAGAGACACAGGGGGGAGAGGAGGGGGAAGAGAAAAATGGGGAGGGAGAGGAGGAGGGGAATAGAGACACGAGAGAGGGAGAGGAGGAGGGGAATAGAGACACGAGAGGGGGGGGAAGAGAGACACAGGGGACAGGGGAAGTGAGATACAGGGGAGGGGAAGAGAGACACAGGGGAGGGAGAGGAGGGGGAAGAGAGACACAGGGAAGGGGGAAGAGAGGCACAGGGGAGGGGACCCTGCCATCACGTCCCTCTGCTGCTCACTGCCTGAAAATCAAAGGGAGCCCTGAGGAGTGTTTGGGAATCTTGTATGAGGCCAACCTCGTACAGGCTGCCTCCCCGGATAACCGCCAGCATCACCGCCAAGAGGTGCGTGTGAATGGACAGATAGCACAAGGCTTAAGAGACACTGGCGCTACCATCACTTTGGTGCAGAAACTTCTCGTGAAACCAGAACATGTATCTAATCGTACCGTTGCTGTTCGCAGGGGGGGCTGTTTTTCACTTACCCACCGCCCGGGTACACTTGGATTGGGGAGTCGGGTCGGGAAAGACCAAAGTAGGCATCATGGACAATTTACCTGCTGAGGTCGTGCTGGGCAACGATATTGGCCCTCTAGCCTCAGCCTTTTTACCCACGACTGCTGCTGCTTGTCCTGTGACCACCCGCTCACAGACCCGTACCGAGGACGATCCTACAACAGGTCGGGAGACCCAGGTAAGCCACAAGCAGACACTTAGGACTAACGCCACAGAGAGACTCATAGCGTGGGACAACCCCGAAGAGCTTGGGAGGGAAACTAGACAGGACCCCACCCTCCAAAAGTACTGAGCATTAGCCGACGATAGAGGGGATGAGCGGGAACGTTTTATATGGAAAGGGGTTTCTATGGGACAGAGATTGTGGCCCACCTTTTGGACACTGGGATCCTGGACTGTTGGGATGGGATCCTGGATTTTTTTGGGTGGGTGTACAGGGGAAGAACAGTGGGCCCTGTACAATAGACCACGAGCTGGGGGAGGAATGTACTCTGCAACTTGGGACGGTTTTGCTAAAGGACTTCAGTTCATTTGGAAGGCTGATGCTTTTCTGCCTCATTATTTAATTGTCAGAAACCAGTTTGTAAAATTTATTTTCCCTCTCCTTGAAATGATTATTGCTGTGAATGCTGTATGAAGTGTGCGTTTGTTTTGTTTTTGAAATGTGAGGAAATGTGAATTGCAGTAATGCTGATGGGTTGTCAAACTAGAGAATTGACCAACAAATACTTTTGTCCGGACATCCCCAGGCCGATCCGTTGGGATCAGACCGTGTATGCCGGCTTATGGTCACAGGGGAGGTGTGTAACGGAACCCCTCACTGTTTTACCCTGTTTTATGGTTATTTAATTATTATGGTTAAAATATGATCCTACTATTATACTGTATGTATGTTGGTTTATGCTCTGCAGAATATTAGCCCATACTATTGCAGACCTGGGCATAATAGATAATCCTATTACAGAGACTCATAAGATAAGGAAGTCTATTGTATAAAGTGTTTTCATTCTCAGCCATAAGAACAAAGTAGGATGATCTAATCCATGTCTGATTGTATCAAAGTTTGTCCCTCTATGTGTATTGTGTGGCCAACTATGAGGGATGTGTATTGCCTGTGAAATGTCTGTGTGTTATGGGTAAAATACACTTTTACTAACTTTTGAACCCCTGGTCTGATTCATGCCATTTTTTTATATGTTGTTCCCCTGGGTGAGAGCTATTGAACGGTGCTGGACTTAAAGATGTACCCCCTGTTTTTGGGGTACATCCAGAATGTGGTTAAAATGGTGTCTGTTTTAATTGTGTTACCTGTTATCTGAGGGGAGGAGACGTGGGGGTTGAACCATGTATATAATTGGCTGTTGTGATAATTATGTGGGTGTAGCCCTTCAGAGGGCACCATTGCATAAAAGGAGATCCCCTGTCATTAAACAAGAGTTCTTTGACCCTTCAAAACGTAGCCTCATCTCGTTCTTGGAGGGGATTGCTATATCATACTGGGGATTGCTATGCTTTTGCATACTCCCTGGAGCTGTAACTACTGAACCCTTGTTCCTGATGTACTCTCGTTGGAGGAGAGGTCTTCCCCACACAATCCTGGATGCTGGAGATTCATACAGGGTGGAAGGAAGACGGCGCAGCTCCAGTTAAGCTACGGCGGTTGTGGAGTCTGTGGTGGTTGTGGTGTCCGGTGCAGTGCTTGTAGGCCTCGACGCAAGCTAGGACGCGTCCATCAACGGAGGTACCCGGTCGGGGTGCCAGGAGATCCGTTACAGTACCAATCTGCAGCTTGTGTTTGTAACAGCCAATCTGCAGCCTGGCCGTGCCTGTGAAGGTCAATGTGCAGCCTGTGCTTACAAGAACCAAAGTGTAGCCTTTGCCTATAAGAACCAAACTTCCTCTCTACATTGCCACCATCCCATTGGGACCTCATGACCTCTCAGTACAGTTAAAGTGAAGTGAAATTTTATGTTATCTGATGTAATTATTATTTTTTATTTATGTCTGTTTAGTTTTAAGGTTTTGTATCAAAAAAACAGATCATCAGTTCAAACTAAAATGTGAAAAATCTGGTGTTCGGATCATTTCAATTTACACTGATCCCTATGGGGAATGCTTGTTTGGTTCTCATCCTGCCATAGGCATGTGAATGAAGGTACCACTGTATATTGGTAAGGGTCTTGGAGAGGGGCATTGTGAGTTTGTTCTGGGCAGGGGGGGGGGGGGTTCCATTCTCTATCTCAGACACAATAGTGTTAGTAAGTTGACACTCTATATGGGCACAGCTAGTTGCAGCATGGTGCTCTTATCTCTAAGTTTCCTTATATGTAGATACACTTTTACCATCTCATGACTGTTCCCAGTAATAAGGCTGATACCCAATATGTAAATGTAAATGACGTTGCTCAGTCGTGCCCTAGTCTCTGTGACTTCATAGACAACACACCATGCTGATCCACTTGGTTTCCATGGCAGAGATACTTGAGTGGGTTGCCAGTTCCTTCTCCAGTGGGCCACAGCATACAGCTCCTGATATTCCCAGGTGGTCTCCTATCCAAGTACTGACCATTGTGACCTCTTGGTTCCGTGGCTGGATTCAAACCCAGGATGCTATGGTGAAAGCACCTGCATCCTAACCACTGGGCCACCAGGGAACCCAATACCCAAAATAGTACAGATTTTTTTTTAAAACAGAGCATAGAGCTGAGCATAGTGTAATATTTAAAAACAATAGTTTATTAAACATTTTTAAATATACAAATAAAATCTTTGTGAACTGTAATATTATGTGGGTATCTTATTGTTAACAAGATCGTACAATAGGAATCTTCTCTTTCTTTATAAGAAAATGATCATAATCCCAACAATCTCAGGTAAAATAGGAGAAAAATAGCAAATAACAAGACAACGCTAACATAGCTTATCATCCCTTTTGAGGGTATATGCAAAAAATATTATAGATAACAAGTGGATAAGAGAAACATATAAAGATATCTTTTGGGTCCTAAACCTGGTTTTTAGATTTCTGGTTGTGCATCCTATATATTGTAATCCACAAACATATGCTAACATATACAAGGTGTATTGTTGTTGTTTAGTCATTCAGTTGTGCCTGACTCTCAGTGACCGTATGGACCTCAGCATGACAGGAACATATGTCAGCCACTGTCCCTCTTAGCTCCATCAATCTCATGTTAATTGCTTCAGTGACCTCATCTATCCATCTCCGCCTCTACCGTCCCCTTCTTGTGCCTTCCATCTTTCCCAGCATCAGAATATTTTCTAGAGAATCCTCTCTTCTTATGATATGGCAAAAATACTTGAGCTTCAGCCTCATGATCAAACCTTCCAATGAACAGTTTGGCTTCATTCCCTGTAGTATTGATTTATTGGATCTCTTTGGGACTCCCTGCAGTTTTTTCCAGCACCACCATTCAAAGACGTCAATTTTCCAGTATCCAGCCCTCTTTATGGTCCAGCTCTCACATCTGTATGTTACTACAGAGAATACCATAGTTCTAACTATACAGACCTTTGTTGATAGTGTAATATCTTTACTTTTTACTAGCTTGTTCAGACTTGCCCTAGCTTTCCTCCCCAGAAGCAAATGTCTTTAAATGTCATGGCTACAGTCACCATCTGAAGAGAACTTACATCCCAGGAAAATAAAATCTGTCACTGCCTCCACTTCTTCCCCATCTATTAGCCAGGAACTGAGATTGCCACTTGCCATGATCTTCTTTTCTTTTTACATTGATATATATATATATACTTGGTGTATAGTGAGTTATAATTTGTATGAATCTTCAGTTCATATATTTCACCTGTAGCGGTCAAACATATGAATTTACTAATCCACTATTGTAAGAAAACAGAGACTTCTAAATAAAAATACTCTAATGGCAGAACTGCTATGCAAACAGTATCCTAACCTACGTGTTTCGTGATTAAACTTCCTCAGGGTTTGGATTTCTTAGGGGTGATTTAAAGAAAATAAATACATAAAATATCATCCGCATCATAGAAATGACAACGCATTTCTAATAGTCTGTGAATTAAGTTTTATATATTTTGTGCGAGTCATTATGTGTATTAAATGTGTTTAAACTTTTAAGTGATTTATTTGATTCTTTTTTTAATATCATATTTTTTTATCTATTCTAGAAAATAGGTTCTTTGTGAGTTATTATTTCAATAACATAACTAATTATGTTTCACCGGCTGTATTTTTTTTTCTAGTCTCTATATAACTTTTGTTTATCTTGCCCATTCTTTACGAATATTGCACCGTTTTTATCAGTGTGACCCTTCTATATTATATTATCTTTTTATTACCTTTTTTGGGGGGGGGGTTGTGCTGTGATAAAAAAAAAATATTTATAAAAAAATAAAAAATGTAGATACAAGGTGTCCTTATAATAATGACTTACCACGTGCGTTTATACTAAACTGTCATTAAGATCCTAGTGTGTTATTGTTTATTAACTAACAATGTGATTCTTGCTCAGCCTTCTCGGTATTGGCTGATACCCAAGACACTCATAGGGACAATCCCTTTTTTCTGAAATAGGAATCTCTTATCTAAACATGGTGTCACCTGGACTCTTGCCTGGAATTTTCACTCTTTAGGTTTGGACCAAAGTACAAATATATTTGACCCAGAAGAAACATGCAGTGAGATAACAAGAGAGCATGACAAGGTGAGAAAACGTAAAAGAGTCTATAACGAAAGTGCCAAGCCCTCTAGTAATACCCCCCCCCCCCCATCCCTCTGTTTGTAATAGGAGGAGCTGACTCGGCCAGGAATAGGAGGAGCTGACTCGGCCAGGAATAGGAGGAGCTAACTCGGCCAGGAAGACTCTGCTCTCTTCTCAGCTCTCCCAGAGCACACTCAGTGAAAGGTCAGGAAAGGACCTCTCTCCCTGCATCACCAACATGGCCAACACCAGCATGGTGTGGGGAGTCTGTCTGGTGATTTGTGGGGGGCTCATGCCCACTGCACATGGAGGGAAGATCCTAGTGGTGCCAGTAGAGGGGAGTCACTGGATAAACATTAAAATCCTGATGATGGAACTAATCCAGAGAGGTCACCAGCTGACAGTTGTTAGACCATCCAACAGCATCTACATAGATGAGGCATCAGAGCATTTCCATATAGAGAACATACCAATGCCTGGACAACTGGCACCAAGTAGGGCTGAGTTTGAAGAGCAAACACTGAACTGGGTTCTTCAAACTATTTCTGCCAAACATACCTCCTCTGTCTCCTTATTGTGGCACTTTATTGAAGGAATCCAATTCATGACACAGGCCACATGTGTCACACTTACAGCAATGTTTGAGAATACAGAACTGATGGAGCGTCTGAAGAGTGCTGGGTTTGATATGGTCCTGGCTGACCCCTATAATGCAGGAGGGGTGATGCTGTCTCATTACCTGAAGTTGCCCTTGGTGTTTTTTGGAAGGTGGATGCCCTCAGAAGATATACACTTTGCTCTTGCACCTTCACCTCTCTCCTATGTTCCTGTTTTAAACTCCAGAATAACTGACAGAATGAGTTTCCCAGAAAGGGTTAAGAATGTTCTCCTCTATTCCGTGTATTTCATGGTGAGCCAATTCCTAGTTTACCCAGTTTTTGATCAGGTTTCTCAGCGTTACCTTAAC
The DNA here is from genome assembly GCA_027410445.1 of Discoglossus pictus. Taxonomy (NCBI): domain Eukaryota; kingdom Metazoa; phylum Chordata; class Amphibia; order Anura; family Alytidae; genus Discoglossus; species Discoglossus pictus. The sequence continues at coordinate 102,803,034 of CM050172.1, read as the reverse complement.
ACGGACATTGGAGTCTTTGAGATGTACAAAAGAGCTGATATCTACCTAATGAAAGTAGACTTTGTCTTTGAGTTCCCACGTCCAATGATGCCCAACGCTGTGTACATTGGTGGGTTCCAGTGCAGACCCCCGAAGCCTCTTCCCCAAGAAATACAGGACTTTATGGACACCTCACAGCAAGGAGTGGTTGTCTTCTCTTTGGGGGCTCTTGTAAAGACTTTACCATTCAACATTGCTAGAGAGATTGCCAAAGGTTTGGCTCAACTCCGTGAGCGTGTCATCTGGAGGTACACAGGAAAAATACCCGACACATTAGGGAATAACACCATGATTATGAGTTGGCTTCCACAAAATGATTTGCTCAGTCACCCAAACACCAAGGCATTTATAGCACATGGTGGGGAGAATGGTGTCTATGAGGCCATCTATCACGGTGTCCCTATAATTGGGATTCCTATCTTTGGTGACCAGTATGAGAACATTTTGCGTCTTAAGGCCAAAGGAGCTGCAGTCCTGCTTGATAATCTGGTTGATCTGACCTCAGAAGACCTTTTCAATGCTGTGCGCCTGGTCATAGATGACCCATCATACAAATCTGCCATGAATCACTTGTCCAAACTGCACAGAGACATCCCTATCCCTCCACTGGAGACAGCAGTGTTTTGGACAGAGTTTGTCATGCGCCATGGAGGAGCAGGGCACCTACAGGCAGCGGGTAATGATCTGCCATGGTACCAGTACTATCTCCTGGACATCATAGTACTTCTATTCTCAGTCATAACAGTAGTTCTGTACTTGATATATAAGTTTCTCAGAGCCATTGTGAGGAGATGCTGCCTGAAGAAGCAGAAAAACAAGAGAGAGTGATCTGGAGAAGGCCAAGCCGCATACAAGTGCCGGTGAGCTCTTTTTTGCTGAATGTGTTGCCATTGCCAGAAGTTGTCAGACAGCAACATGGAGAAGGAGTTTATTCTTGCTTCCCCCATAAAGATTGGGGGACATTGACTATGAACTGCTGAATTCCACAGAATGGTATAATGTAAAATTGATTGAAAAATATTTAATCTTTTATAAATCTCAATAGAGATCTTATTATACATAGGATACAAGTTTACACAGCAGGACTACTGATTGAGTCTATGTATTGATGGCTATTGTATAGTTTGGCTACTAGGTCTTTAAATTGTGGATTGGAACTATCTATTGTTCACTGAGCCTATTCATAGTTACTGGGTTTATAGACTGATTATTGGGCCAATATATTAACCATTTTCTCGACAGATAGATTATTGGACATTTAGGTTGGCCGCTATAGATGGAGAATTGGACCTACAGATTAGTCACTTGGTTTATAGCTTGATGATGACATCTATAGATTGATCACTCGATATATACATGGCAGATGGGGCTATAGATTCGGCATTGGTTCTATAGATTGGAGGTTGTTCATATAGATTGGTTTATAAATTTGTGATTTCCCTATATATTATTTACTGTGTCTATACAATGAGGATTTTACCTATATATTGGTCACTGGGCCTGTAGATGATTGTGGCTATGGTTTGTTCACCTGGCTTATAAATCAGTGATTGGCATTGGGCCTATAATTAGATAATTGAACCTATGAACTAGCCATTGGCCCTCTTCTCTTACTTTTCGCATTTACTAACCAATCAAAAAAACAGTTTTAACAATCAAAAATCAAGTACCTTACATTTTCTCCAATTCCGTTGTTTTTTCTGATTTTGTAAAAAAATTGCGTTACCTCAAGGTTGCTCAGTATAGTTTTTCTTGGATCCTACTCTAGTTGCCAGTTACAAATCAATGCCTAAGCAGATAAAGACAAGTATAAATCTATGAGCCAGTGCTAGGGATGTGGAGGAGACCTGGGGTCCTGGGGAGCAGAGAGCCTGGCCACTGGCCAGAACCTGATGGAGAATGAACTTGAAGAACACACTGACTATGGGGTATTATATAGCAATATGATAACAAAACGTATTTTGTATAATATAATGTTGCATTCATATACATTTTCTCATTGCAACTATTTTTGTGTATTAATTATTTCTCATTTGTTTCTCTAATAAACAACAATAATATTGTAATAAACTTTTGATTTATGTACACAATATATGTTTACTAGCGATTTGCCCGTCAAAAATGGCGGGGCAATAAAAAATAAGTGTTGAAATGCTGTTTGTCATACAATGTGAGTGTACTGTGTGCCTCAACTATATAGACCCCTCTAACACACTAATAAACGCATGTAATAACACTATAAGTGCCATGATGGTCATCCAGGACCCTCATGACCCAAAGTATAAGCACTACACCATTTTAACCCGGTCTCTTATGGGGTTCTATACAGACCCTCATAAGCTTCTATTTAACTCCATTAGTCCCATAAAGGTATTTAAAGACCTTCATGGAACAGTTAGAAGCCTAACATTACCCTGTAAATTCTATGAGGGTTCTCCAGTACCCTCATGACACTAAGTATAAACACTACACTGCACTATAGCCCCCCAATAAACCATTAAATCTTAACTAACCGCCCTCTACACTAACCTATTAACACCTACACTACCTACCTACACTACCAACCTACCCCCTAATAACCCCCCCACCACTCTAATTACAGAAAATAAAAAAATCTACATTGCATAAAATAAAAAAACGAAATCACAAAAAAGAAAAAATCTACATTACAGAAAAGAAAAAACCTAAGTAACAAAAAATAAAAAAGGAACATTACAGTAGAGAAAAAAATACATTACAACACCCCCCCCTCACACTACAAAAAATACAATACCCCCTATCTAACACACAATTAATACTATCTATCTAAAATACATCCCCCAATCTATCTAATATACAATACATCCTATCTATCTAATATACATCCCCCAATCTATGTAATATACAATAAATACTATCTATCTAAAATAAATACCCCTAACATACATACAATACTATATAATATACAATACATCCTATCTATCTAAAATACATCCCACAATCTAATATATAATACTATATAATATACAATACATCCTATCGATCTGAAAATACATCCCCCAATCTAATATACAATAAATCCTAACAATCTAAAATACATCCCCCTATCTAACGTACAATAAATGCTATCTCTATATACAAACCCTAAATCTAGGCTAAAATAAAATAATTAAGGCTCCTTACCTTTGCAGATGTCCCTTCAGATCATAAACCTAGGGGGGGAAAAAAAGTTAGTACAGCACATTTACAGAACATAAATAAACATTTTAAATATCCTACTCACCTTTTCAGCATGTTTCCGTCCTTCTTCTTTTCTTCTCCGGTGCAGCCCCTGTTGAAAAAAAACATTACATTAGTACAACAGACATAAACATAAAAACAAAATAAAATAAACATAATATACATTGTACTTACCTCCCCGCGATGTCCCCGGCCTCCTCCTCTTCTGCCCCGTCCTCGAACAATCCGCGCTCTATAATAACAACAACAAAAATAACGGAGATCCGCACTTGCGGATCTCCCAGACACTAAGGAGCCTCCTACAGAGTTTTCCAAAAGAAAATTTGCAATGGCGAAAACGCTGTCTATCAAATTTTATCCAATCAGAAGATGCCAATGTTGAGCCAATCAGAAAGGGATACACCCCCAAATTCCACTCTGATTGGATAATGCACCTGTCAATCTTTATGTAAACCAATCAGAAGGCTTTATTGCCATCAGCCCAATGGGATACACCCCCACGGGGAGATTGGCTGAAGACATCTGCGCCTTCTCATTGTCTGTAATACTGATTGACATTGACAACAGCCAATCAGAAGGCGGAAATGCCTTCAGCCAATCACTACGTGGGGGTGTATCCCATTGTGATTGGCTATTGCAACCAATCAGAATGTGCAGATGCCTCCAGTCAATCACCCTGTGGGGGTGTATTCCACTGTAATTGGCCGAAGGCATCTGCGCGTTGTGATTGGTTTAAATAAAGATTGACAGGTGCATTATCCAATCAGAGTGGGATTTTGGGGTGTATCCCTTTCTGATTGGCTCACACATTGGCACCTTCTGATTGGCTGAATTTGATAGACAGCATTTTCAACCAATCACAAGGCGCCATTGCCTATTTTCTTCCGGAAAATGCTCTAGGATGCTCATTAGCGCCGGGGAGGTCCGCGAGTGCGGATCTCCGTTAATTTTTTTGTTTGTTTGTTTTTTAGAGCGTGGTTCCAGGGTGAGGCAGAAGAGGAGGAGGCCGGGGACATTGAGGGGAGGTAAGTACAATGTAGATTATGTTTATTTTATTTTGTTTTATGTTTATGTATTTGTACTAATGTAATGTTTTTTTTTTAACAGGGGCCGTGCCTGAAAAGAAGAAGGACGGGGACATGCTGGAAAGGCGAGTAGAATATTTAGAATATTTAGAATGTTTATTTATTTTCTGTAAATGTGTTGTACTATTTTTTTTTCCACTAGGTTGGTGATCTGGAGGGACATCTGCAAAGGTAAGTGGTCTTCATTATTTTATTTTAGCTTAGAATTAGGGTTTGTATATAGAGATAGCATTTATTGTATGTTAGATAGGGGGGTGTATTTTAGATAGATAGGATGTATTGCATATTAGATAGATTGGGTGATGTATTTTAGATAGATAGGATGTATTGTATATTAGATTGGGGATGTATTTTAGATAGTTAGGATTTATTGTATATTAGATTGTGGGATGTATTTTAGATAGATAGGATGTGTATACTAGATAGATTGGGTGATGTATTTTAGATAGAAAGTATTGATTGTATGTTAGATAGATAGGGGGGCATTGTATTTTATTTGTATTGTTTTGTATTGTATTGTATGTATTGTATGTATTTCCTTTTCAGGTGTGTAATTTTTTTTCTGTAGTGGGGGGTTGTAATGTTTTTTTTTTTTTTTCTGTAATGTTGATTTTTTTTGTGATTTGTTTTTTTTATTATGTAATATAGATTTTTTTATTTTTGGTGACTTTAGTTTTTTTTATTTTCTGTAATTAGAGTGTTGGGGGGTTATTAGGGGGTAGGTAGGTAGTGTAGGTAGGTAGAGTAGGTGTTAATAGGTTAGTGTAGAGGGGGTTAGTTTAGATTTAATGTTTTATTGGGGGGTATAGTGCAGTGTAGTGTTTATACTTAGTGTCATGATGGTCCTTGAGGACCATCATGGCACTTATGTGGTTAATGTTGGGTTGTAACAGCCCCATAAGGGTCATAATATACCCTTATGGGACTGATGGGGTTAAATAGAGGCTTATGAGGGTCCGTATTGACTCCCATGAGGGACAGAGTTGTTTATTGGCTTATGGGGGTCTGTATTGACCCCCATGAGGGACAGGGTTAATTATAGGTTTATGGGGGTCTGTATTGACCCTCATGAGTGACAGGGTTAATTAAGGGTTTATGAGGGTCTGTATTGACCCCCATGAGTGACAGGGTTAATTATGGGTCTATGGGGGTCTCTATTGACCCCCATGAGTGACAGGTTAATTAAGGGTTTATGGGGGTCTGTATTGACCCCCATGTGTGGCACAGTTAATTAATGTATTATGGGGGTCTGTATTGACCCCCATGAGTGCCAGTGTTATGTATTGGCTTATGGGGGTCTGTATTGACCCCCATGAGTGACAGGGATAATTATGGGTTTATGGGGGTCTCTGTTGACCCCCATGAGTGACAGAGTTAATTAAGTGCTTATGGGGATCTGTATTGACCCCCATGAGTGACAGGCTTAATTATGGGTTTATGGGGTCTTTATTGACCCCCATGAGTGACAGGGTTAATTAAGTGCTTATGGGGTTCTGTATTGACCCCCATGAGTAACAGGGTTAATTATATGTATTATGGGGGTCTATATTGACCCCCATGAGTGAGAGGGTTAATTAGGGGTTTCTGTATTGACCCCCATGAGTGAGGGGGTTAATTAAGTTCTTATGAGGGTCTGTATTGACCCCCATGAGTGACAGGGTTAATGAAGGGTTTATGGGGGCCTGTATTGACCCCCATGAGTGACAGGGTTAATTAAGGGTTTATGGGGGTCTGGATTGACCCCCATCAGTGGCAGGGTTTTTTAGGGATTAATGGGGCTCTGTATACAGCCCCATGCGTGATAGGGTTAAAAAAATACATATATTACGGGTCCTTTAAGGACCTTTACCGTCCTTTAAGGACCCGTAAGGCAAGAATTTAGAATTTTCATTCAGTCCTTAAAGGACCCATAAGGCGGGAAATGTGATTTTTTATTGCAGCAGGGGTCCCCGATCGAGTGCGATCGGGGACCCTCAATGCGAGGGTTAATGTGGGGTTAATCAGGACCCCCACTGCGAGGGTTAATGTGTGGTTAATGCAGGTTTCCGAGCTTATCTCGGATCCCTTCTTGGCTAAGTTGTACGTGACTGGGCGGTCCGGGGTCGTGAAGCCTCGTTTTCATTTTTTTCGGGGCCATTTTTTTCCTCGCTTAGCCGTTTTTCAAGTGCCGAAACGGTGGAATTTGGGGTTAAATTCGAGTTTAACCTCACTTCCAGATGTCCTGGCTGTCCTCCCGTGCTGTGGGTGAGTGTTTTTTTTTTTATTTTTTTATTTTTTTGTGTGTTTTTAGTGTTTTTGTGCTTGCGCGGTTCGGGGGGTTAATGCGGTATTTCACGAGACACAGGGGAGGGAGAGGAGGAGGCGAAGGAGAGGACGAGGTGCTGCGAGTTAACGGCTGTGTGGGGTGGTTTGGGGCGCCGTAGGACTAAGTGCTGCGAGTTGCGCCTTAAAGCCTCCACCTTCCGCAAAAGCGGCCCCACGCTTCGCAAGGGTCCGCATTTGTGGACCAAACTGCATCCCTCACTTTGCGAGGGATGCAGTTCTGGCGAGCTCGCAAAGCGTGACTACGTTTCGTTGTTTGACAACTGTTATATGTGATAATTATACCTTATTTGTCTTTTTGAATATTCACCTGCCCAAAAGAATATGGAGGAATTTACATACAATTTCTTACAAGTCTTTATAAAGGTAACAAAAAACAACAGGTAATAGCATATTTAATTTGAGGAGATGTTGGGTATAGATTCCCTGTCTAAAAGAGTTTACAGTGTTTAAGACTAGAAATCTAATCTCGGTATCTTGATGTATGATACGGTCATCAATGAACTGGAAATCACAAATAGTGCAGGAACGCCAGTAGTGAAGTACAAGGGGATGACAAGTCTGAAGTGACAAGTCCAAGGGTATAGGCAAAGGAATGGTCAGACAAGGCAAATATCAGGGGCCAGCAGAAATCCAAGGAGGTCAGTAGCAATCTGGGTCAGCAGCAAATTAGCAGTCCAATAGGGAGCAAGAAGGGAGCAGGAATTATTTACCAGACTGAGCCGGAAGACACAAGAGCAACCAGACTAGAAACAGACACTGAGAGGCGACAATAAATAGTCCCAGATGAGAAGTGATTGGCTGGTAGACAGCCTGGGGATTAACAACAACCTATCAGGAGAACCAGCATCGAAAGCTAGGAGAGGCACATCTAACCAATCTGTCTCTAGAATACATAGCGGTAGCCTCTGTAGCACAAGACCACCGCACATGTCACACCTGTGCCAAGCCATGAGATCCACCAGGAGATTGAACAAGGTTATGGACCCCAACAAAGAAGTTGTACATCTCACAAATAACAAATAATGACACTGCACAAAGACAAGACAAATTGCAACCCATCACCCATGCACACTACAATACAAACCCTATTCCCAACATTTCTGTTACATTTTCCTTCCTGTCATTCCAATATAAGATATATCACATGGGCATCTAACCCTGATATTGTATAAGATTTCTCAAATGGCTAAAAAGTTTAAGACCTATAAAAGCACTGGAGAAAGTAGTTGCAGGAAAGAGTCACCCCCACTTCACAAATTCTCATTCTCTATTGCCCCCTTCCCTATCATTATTCTCTTTCACACTTAGTACTTTTTATTTTTTTCCTTTTTCTTGTATTTCTTTCTTCACATTTCTTCTTTTATTTCTCTCTTCCCCTCTCACCCTGTCCCTCTTTCTATCCTCTTATCTACAATCTCATCTTGTACATTTTCTTCTATTGTCATAAGCCCCAAACTCCAGTTTACTTCAGTTTCTACTGTATAATATCCACAAACAGGTTTTGAAAAATAGTGGCTTTCATGTATTTTTATTGTGTTATATAGATCCCAGCAATCAACGTGTTAATACATATACTGTAACTCGCATGTGATAGAATATCATATTTGCCGATTTATTAATATTGCATTATGACTGGAATGTGGGTTCGCTCGTAGCTCATAATTGAACCCTGTAAGACTTTGAAATCCATCCTCCATTTTCTTGTGTCGCAATGATGACGATCTCGTTGCCATTGGCTCCATCTAAACCCATAACTACGTACTTGCTTAATTGTTTGTGTTCTAGCCCGCAACTCCGGCGGCCAAGAACTGGTTTACGATTTAACATCTCTAGATCGTAACTCGCAGCACTTCTGATTTAATAGCAACGTTAAACGTCCAAATTTCAAGCATGCAGCCCTTACGTTCTACACGTTGGACTTAAGAGGCTCCAATTTAATGAGGCTTTCGATCTAAGATGGATCTCAGCACAATTTATCTGCGCAACATAAACAAATGGAATATCCAGCTATTTAAAAATTTGTTTTTTAAGCTTTGTAGCGGAACCCATCACTGTTTTAAACTGTTTTATGATTATTATGGTTAAATTATGATCCTACTATATGTATGTTGGTTGATGTTCTACAGAATATATTGGCTCAGAATATTAGCCAGACTTTTGCAGACCTAGGCTAATAGATAATCCTGTTACAGAGCTTCAAGAGATAAGAAAGTTGTAAAGGATCCTTGCATTTTACAAAGTGTTTTCATTCTCTGATAAGAACAAAGAAGGCTGATCTAATTAATGTCTGATTGTATCCAAGTTGCCAGGGAGGTGTGACTCACCTATTGTCCTATATGTGTATTGTATGGGGGATATGTGCAATGTCTGTGTGTTATGTGTAAAAACATACTTTTACTAACTTTTGAACCCCTGGTCTGATTCATGCCATTTTTGTATATGTTGTTCCCCTGGGTGAGAGATATTGAATGGTGCGGGACTTAAAGGTGTACCCCCTGTATTTGGGGTACATCTAGAATGTGGTTAAAATTGTGTCTGTTTTAATTGTGTTACCTGTTATCTGAGGGGAGGAGACGTGGGGGTTGAACCATGTAGATAATTGGCTGTTGTGATAATTATGTGGGTGTAGCCCTTCAGAGGGCACCATTGCATAAAAGGAGTTTCCCTGTCATTAAAAGATAGTTCTTCTTGACCCTTCAAAACGTAGCCTCGTCTCGTTATTTGAGGGGATCACTATATGATACTGAGGATTGCTATGCTTTTGCATACTCCCTTGAGCTGTAACTACTGAACGCTTGTTCCTGTCGTACTATCCTTGGAGTCTGTGGTGGTTTTGGTGTCTGGTGCAGTGCTTGTAGGCCTCGACGCAAGCTAGGACGCATCCATCAACGGAGGTACCCGGTCGGGGTGCCAGTAGATCCGTTACATTGGTGGCAGTGGTGGGATGGCGTCCTAGTAAGAGGAAAAGCAGCACGGAGACACCGGTAACGTTTGGAGTTACAAATTGAGGGCAACGCTAGTATCCGTACAGCGCCCCTGGCTACAGCAGGATGGAACCGGCTAGTTTTCAGACAGCGTTTCATGATGAGGAGGAGGAGGCGGCCGCGGACTACAGGGATGCAGACAGAAAGGAACTCTGGTATGATGCCCTGGAAGATGCCCAATGGCGGCGAGGTGAGAGTCTCCCCAGTGATGAGCAGCGGCTACAGAAGCGTGTGGCGATGCGGATGTATCTATTGGGAGAGCAGCCCCTGGATGAGTGGGTGACAAGACTAGAAACCCTGGTATGGCGAGAGCTCTGGCTAGACAACGCATACCAGGCCCTCTGGTGGCATACCGTTCGACTTACCCCCTGGACGTCTGAACACGACTTACCGGAGGGGGATGATTATGATGGCCCGGGTTTATTATGGGATGCCTTGGAGGACGATATTGATCTTGGCAGCACGGAGGGGTCTAGGTTTTGGGACATCTACGACTACCGGATGGGCATGTATGTCTGGGATGACGAAGGCGAGGTGAGCAAAGACATGACCCACCTGGTAACGAGAGAGTGGGAGCTGGAGCAGGACTACCAACACCTGCTCAGCCTTGTGCAGCCCCAACCTACTCGACAAGCAGAACCAGACTTCATTGACTGGTCTTGGGATGACCTCCAGATGGCAGGTAGAGATGGGACCGAGGTCTCTCTACCGGCCCTACAGAGGGCAGAAGGTGTCGTCCTTCCCCTCCAGCGGCAGTATGAACCCCAGGGGCCAGAAGGTGTCGTCCTTCCCCCCCAGCAGCAGTGTGAACCCCAGGGGGCAGAAGGTGTCGTCCTTCCCCCCCAGCAGCAGTGTGAACCCCAGGGGGCAGAAGGTGTCGTCCTTCCCTCCCAGCGGCAGTGTGAACCCCAGGGGGCAGAAGGTGTCATCCTTCCCCCCCAGCGGCAGTGTGAACCCCAGGGGGCAGAAGGTGTCGTCCTTCCCCCCCAGCGGCAGTGTGAACCCCAGGGGGCAGAAGGTGTCGTCCTTCCCCCCCAGCGGCAGTGTGTACCCCAGGGAGCTGAAGGTGTCGTCCTTCCTCCCCAGCAGCAGTGTGTACCCCAGGGGGCCGAAGGTGTCGTCCTTCCTCCCCAGCGGCAGTGTGTACCCCAGGGAGCTGAAGGTGTCATCCTTCCTCCCCAGCGGCAGTGTGTTCCCCAGGGAGCCGAAGATGTCGTCCTTCCTCCCCAGCGGCAGTGTGTACCCCAGGGAGCTGAAGGTGTCGTCCTTCCTCCCCAGCAGCAGTGTGTACCCCAGGGGGCCGAAGGTGTCGTCCTTCCTCCCCAGCGGCAGTGTGTACCCCAGGGAGCTGAAGGTGTCGTCCTTCCTCCCCAGCGACAGTGTGTACCCCAGGGGGCCGAAGGTGTCGTCCTTCCCCCTCAGCGGCAGTGTGAACCCCAGGGGGCAGAAGGTGTCGTCCTTCCCCCCCAGCGGCAGTGTGAACCCCAGGGGGCAGAAGGTGTCGTCCTTTCCCCCCAGCGGCAGTGTGAACCCCAGGGGGCAGAAGGTGTCGTCCTTCCCCCTCAGCGGCAGTGTGAACCCCAGGGGGCAGAAGGTGTCGTCCTTCCCCCCAAGCGGCAGTGTGTACCCCAGGGAGCAGAAGGTGTCGACCTTCCTCCACAGCGGCAGTGGGTACCCCAGGGGGCCAAAGGTGTCGTCCTTCCCCCCCAGCGGCAGTGTGAAACACAGGGGGCAGAAGGTGTCGTCCTTCCCCCCCAGCGACAGTTTACCCTAACCAGGGGAGACACCAATCTCCCAGACGGCGCAGATGGGACCGTGGTCTCTGCGCCCACAGCTTGTCCAGATCCCCAACTACCGTCACTGGGACAACCGGAGTTAGCTCCCCAGCTAACTTCTAATGTGGCCCCAGGGTTAACAGAGGAAATGTTAACCCCCACTGACCCCCACGTTTCCCTGGCTACTGAGCCGGAATATGTCCCTTGTACAGAGCAAGATGTCCTGCAGGTTATACCAGCAGAAGAGCTGGCATCAGGGCAGAGTGCCGCTGGCCTCTGCCCCTCAAGTCCCCTCAGCGTGTTGCCCCATCACCACAGCAAAATATCCAGGTACCTGGTTAGACTTCCCCCCAAAGGAGAGATGTTTGACGAAGTGCCCTTCGCCACTTTGGCTTGGAGAGGACTGTTTGCCAGCCTCCTGCCCTGTGACTATGGCCCTGGTACATATTGCCCTTTGGAACCAGTGTTCCGCCATACCATAGGCCATACCACTCATTCTGGCCCTTTACATATAGGGGGGTCATTCTGTACTTGCCCTGTGTGAACCATGATACCCCAGATAACTGTGCCATGAAGCCCATTCATATAATGAAAGACTATGGGAAAGACTTTAGCTACATGGCAATTGAACTATGTGAAGAGGATCTGAGCGCTATTCGGTGGTTTTGTGCGCTCAGATCCCAGCTATCTGGGGATATGTGAAAGGTGAGTCAATGTGAATTGCAGTAATGCTGATGGGTTGTCAAACTAGAGAATTGACCAACAAATACTTTTGTCCGGACATCCCCAGGCCGATCCGTTGGGATCAGACCGTGTATGCCGGCTTATGGTCACGGGGGAGGTGTGTAGCGGAACCCATCACTGTTTTAAACTGTTTTATGATTATTATGGTTAAATTATGATCCTACTATATGTATGTTGGTTGATGTTCTACAGAATATATTGGCTCAGAATATTAGCCAGACTTTTGCAGACCTAGGCTAATAGATAATCCTGTTACAGAGCTTCAAGAGATAAGAAAGTTGTAAAGGATCCTTGCATTTTACAAAGTGTTTTCATTCTCTGATAAGAACAAAGAAGGCTGATCTAATTAATGTCTGATTGTATCCAAGTTGCCAGGGAGGTGTGACTCACCTATTGTCCTATATGTGTATTGTATGGGGGATATGTGCAATGTCTGTGTGTTATGTGTAAAAACATACTTTTACTAACTTTTGAACCCCTGGTCTGATTCATGCCATTTTTGTATATGTTGTTCCCCTGGGTGAGAGATATTGAATGGTGCGGGACTTAAAGGTGTACCCCCTGTATTTGGGGTACATCTAGAATGTGGTTAAAATTGTGTCTGTTTTAATTGTGTTACCTGTTATCTGAGGGGAGGAGACGTGGGGGTTGAACCATGTAGATAATTGGCTGTTGTGATAATTATGTGGGTGTAGCCCTTCAGAGGGCACCATTGCATAAAAGGAGTTTCCCTGTCATTAAAAGATAGTTCTTCTTGACCCTTCAAAACGTAGCCTCGTCTCGTTATTTGAGGGGATCACTATATGATACTGAGGATTGCTATGCTTTTGCATACTCCCTTGAGCTGTAACTACTGAACGCTTGTTCCTGTCGTACTATCCTTGGAGTCTGTGGTGGTTTTGGTGTCTGGTGCAGTGCTTGTAGGCCTCGACGCAAGCTAGGACGCATCCATCAACGGAGGTACCCGGTCGGGGTGCCAGTAGATCCGTTACAAGCTTGAAATCTTGTTTCAAGCAGATATTTATATGTTGAGAAGTATTTAGTGAAATGTCTAGAAACTTGTTCTTCAGTCAGTTCCTTCTTCCTTATATTGGGACCAAAGTACAAATGATGATTACAATCCAGAAACGTGTATTTAGTTAATAACTGAGCACCCCGGCCCAAGTAAGGTGTGACTGTGCCAAGTCCACCCTGAGCAGCAAAGAAGGGAAATCCCCGCTCTCTCTAGGATAAAGGAGGTGCCAGCCAAGTACACACTTTATGACTTTGCTCTCGCAGAAGACACTTAAAGTCAGGAAAGGATCTCTCGTCCATGCCTCACTAACATGGCCAACACCAGCATTGTGTGGGGATTATGTCTAGTGATTTGTGGGGTGTCCGTACCCAGTGCACAGACTGGAAAAATCCTTGTGGTGCCGGTAGGAGGCAGCCATTGGATCAACATCAAAGTTCTGATGATGGAACTGATTCACAGAGGACACGAGCTGACGGTCATCAGACCCTCTAATAGTATGAACATTGATGAAACTTCAGATCATTTCCATGTGGAGAACATACTGATCCCTGGACAGCGCACACAAAGTAACGCTGATTTTGAAGAGCAGACTCTGAAATGGGTTTTCAAGATCATTTCTGAAAATCATTCTTCATCTTTCTCCTTAGCTTGGGGTCTTATAGACCACATTCGAACTATAACTCAAATAATGTCTACTACTCTTACAGAGTTATTTGAGAACAAGGAGTTGATGGAGCGTCTTAGGAACACTGGATTCGATCTGATCCTGGCTGACCCCTATAATGCAGGAGGGGTTATGTTGTCTCATTACTTGAAGTTGCCCCTGGTATTTTTTGGAAGGTGGATGCCCACAGAGGATATACACTTTGCAATTGCACCTTCTCCTCTCTCGTATGTTCCTGTGATAAATTCCAGAATAACAGATAGAATGGTCTTTCCAGAAAGAGTTAAAAACGTGCTCCTCCATTCAATGTATTTCATGGTGAGTCACTTTCTTGTTTACCCAGTTTATGATAAGATTTCCCAGCGTTACCTTAACACAGATGTTGGGGTATTTGAAATGTATAAAAGTGCAGACATCTACCTGATGAAAGTGGACTTTGTCTTTGAGTTCCCGCGCCCAATGATGCCCAATGCTGTGTACATTGGAGGGTTCCAGTGCCAACCTCCCAAGCCTCTGCCCCATGAAATACAGGAGTTCATGGACACCTCAGATCATGGAGTGGTGGTCTTCTCTTTAGGAACTCTTGTAAAGTCTCTACCCCCTAAACTTGCCAGAGAGATTGCAAAAGGTTTAGCTCAAATACCTGAACGCGTCATCTGGCGCTACACAGGAGAAACCCTGGATACACTGGGAAATAACACTATGACACTAAGTTGGCTTCCACAAAATGATCTACTTAGTCACCCCAAAACCAAGGCATTTATAGCACATGGTGGAGAAAATGGCGTCTATGAGGCTATTTATCATGGTGTCCCTATTATTGGATTCCCTGTCTTTGGTGACCAGTATGAGAACATTCTGCGCCTAAAGACCAAGGGAGCTGCCATTCTGCTTGAAAATGTAGTAGATCTAAAAGCGGAAGACATTTTATGTGCGGTGCGCTTGGTCATAGATGACCCATCCTATAAAGCTGCCATGATGCAACTGTCCAGACTGCACAGAGACACCCCCATACCACCTAGAGAGGCCGCAGTGTTCTGGACAGAGTTTGTCATGCGGCATGGAGGAGCAGGACACCTACGAGCAGCCGGCACCAAGCTACCATGGTACCAGTACTATCTGCTGGACGTCATCACAGTCCTTATCGCTGCCTTTATAATTTGCTTCTCTTTGACATACAAGTTTCTCACAGCTATCTTGAAGAGATGTTGTGCGAAGAAGAAGGAAAAAAGAAAGACTAAATAAGAACCAGAACCAATGGGCACAGAATGCCAAGGTGTCCATACATTGTCAGTATGAGAAGCATATAGATGGGACATTTATTCTATATCATTGTCTTGGTTAATAAAATTCCACTAAGCTTCTATAAAATGACTTACTTTATGGTTAATTTGATCAATGATCATATATTTATTTTCACTTGATGGACATAAATTAGTGGTTGAGTCTACATAAGGATGAGCCGGACTTCAGATAGTTTATCTACTATAATAGTTGTTAGCTTGTGAGTAACGCCTGTGAAGGAAGGGAGAGAGAGAATGGGAAGGGAGGGAGGGAAGGAGCGAGAGAAGAAAAGGGAGAGGATGGGAAGGGAGGGTAGGAAGGAGTAAGGGAAGAGAGAGAAGGAGAGGATGGAAAGGGAGGGTGGGAAGGAAGGAGGGAAGTGAGAGGATGGAAAGGGAGGATGGGAAGGAGTGAGGGAAGGGAGAGGATGAGAAGGGAGGGTAGGAAGGAGTGAGGGGAGAAAGAGAAGGAGAGAATGGAAAGGGAGAGTGGGAAGGAGGGAGGGAAGGGAGAGGATGTGAAGGGACGGAGGGAAGGAGTGAGGGAAGTGAGAGGATGGGAAGGGAGGGTAGGAAGGAGTGAGGGAAGAGAGAGAAGGAGAAGATGGAAAAGGAGGGTGGGAACGAGGGAGGGAAGGGAGAGGATGGGAAGGGAGGGAGGGAAGGAGTGAGGGAAGGGAAGGGAGAGCATGGAAAGGGAGGGAGGGAAGGAGCGAGGGAAGGGAGATGATGGGAAGGGAGTGTAGGAAGGAGTGAGGGAAGAGAGAGAAGGAGAGAATGGAAAGGGAGGGTGGAAGGAGGGAGGGAAGTGAGAGGATGGGAAGGAGTGAGGGAAGGGAGAGGATGGGAAGGGAGGGTAGGAAGGAGTGAGGGAAGAGAGAGAAGGAGAGGATGGAAAAGGAGGGTGGGAAGGAGGGAGGGATGGGAGAGGATGGGAAGAGAAGATGGGAAGGAGTGAGGGAAGATAGAGAAGGAGAGGATGGGAAGGAGGGATGGAAGTGAGAGGATGGGAAGGAGTGAGGGAAGGGATAGTATGGGAAGGGAGGGTGGGAAGGATGGAGGAAACGGAGAGGATAGGAAGGGAGGATGGGAAGGAGTGAGGGAAGGGAGAGGGAGGGAAGGGAGAGGAAGGGAAGGGAGGGAGGCAAGGAAGGAGTGAAAGAACGGTGTGAGAGAGAGTGGGAGTGAGTAAGAGAAGGGAGAGAGAAAGGGAGAGAATGGGAAAGAGTAAGAGGAAGAAAGACAGGAGAGAGAGACACAGAAGAGAAAACATTATATGATACCGTCATTTATGTCGGGCAGGTTACTAGTATGAAATATTGATTGGAAAATTAGCATATCAAATGGACCGGTTTTATAGATCAGTGAAAGGACCTGGATAGTAACTTTATGATTGGGCCCACTGATTTCTGACTAGAGCGACATATTGGAGAGTAGCCATATAGAGTTTGTGCTGGAGATCATGAATATGGGACAAATAATTCAAAATCTCACATTAGCCCACCACAAAATCTCACATTAGCCCACCACAAAATCTCACATTAGCCCACCACCACAAGGTAACGATCCAGGTGGGGTCCTTGGCATTATACAGTGTATATCAGTGTCCATATTTTATTCTCACCATTTATGATTATCCATAATGTAAAACATCAATGTGGAATTACAAGATCTTCATTATAATTCTGTCTGAATATTGTCATTTTAATTATTGATTTATAGTGTTTAGAGCCAGAAAATATTCTATACTCGTAGCATTTCTTTCCTAATATGACTAGCGCAATATGGCAGAAGCGGAGATGGATAGATGAGGTCATTGAAGAAATAAGCATGAGATTGATGGAGCTCAGAGAGCCTGACAGGTGTGCCCACAGAGAGTTGGACACGACTGAATGACGAAGCAAAGTAAACTTTTAATTGGATAAACAGAAAATTACCAAATTAAATTAGTAAATAAAATTGGTATTCATATATAAAGCAGGATTTTTCACTTTTACTACTCAAATTTAGTGTTGGGGACATTTGCGATATTGGTAACGCACTTGCGTCTCTTGAACAGAAAGGGACGCCTGCGAGCCTCGCGAAGCAAGGCAAACCGTCGACGCACGCACGACTTAGGCTGCAATGAGCTCTGAAGGAGTTCATTGCAGCCAGCGGCGCAGTACTTAGGCTGCAATGAGCGCCAAAGACTCACAGTGCAATGAGCACCTTTGTTGCTCATTGCAGCCTAAGTCCCACGTGCCTCAGCTGCTCGTCTCGCTTTGCGAGGCTCACGGTGCAATGAGCGCCTTTTCTTTTTGCACCGGGCCCCCCATGTACTAGCTCCACCACTGATAGGGACCCACTGCTAGTACTAGGGTGCCTAGTACTTTATTACTTTCTTTTTTAGAAGATCTGGCTTCAAATCTGATTGGACAAGACGCGGAGTGAAGCAAACTATAAATATACCTCGATTAACACCACGTAGCAACTGATATATTAACATATTTGCACCTTTTTATTGCTGCTAATGTATCTAGATGTGTTTTAAAAAAGCAGCGTTATAACAGTTTTTTGCATATATGGCGCATACACGTCACTAACACGCTATTGTCATGCACTTGACGTGTGTGGTTTAATGTATTTTACATAAATCTGCCTCTGATATTATAATCATCTCCTACAAGATGAAAAAGGTAACTAAAGCCTCCTAAACTATCCATGATAACACACAATAAGCAGCAGCAGGGGCAGAGCACTGAGGTCCGTAACAGGAAAGGGACCCGCTGCTACCTGAAATAAAGGGTGCCTATCACGTTATCAGGTTCCCTGGTGGTCCAGTGGTTAAGATTTGGTGCATTCACCGCTGCAACCTGGGTTTAATTCCAGTCAGGGAACCCAGAGGTCACACCACCTTGATGCAGGTCAGTGGCTTCCCCAGAGAGCCCAGCTTCTCCCTCCCATGCAAGCTCATGCGTCAACGGATAGGTCTTTCCCATGACTGTTTGCAGAAGAAGAAGAATGCATCCAATCTAGAAATACTCTACAAGCTTGCAGTCATAAAGGACTTTTGAATCATCACAAGAGACTTTCCAGGGCACCATTGGTTACTAACATTATAGATATATGTATATAAGGAGTCCCAAAAAGTTATTCGCTGCTGCATCCCCCTCTGGTGCCAGCATATTATATATATATATATATATATATATACTAGGAAATTGCCTCTCAAAAATGACGGGAGTGAAATTGTAAGGCTGGCAATGCGCTTTGCCACACAATGTGAGGCTTTTGCTTCTCTGAGCACCTTCGGCGCTCATTGCGAGCCTTTCCTCCCGCCTACTGTACGGCCGCTCATTGCAGGTTTTGTGCTTGGGAATGCCATGTGTAAGTAGCGAGTTTCCCATCTTGCAGGGTGCTTTGGGAAAAAACACTTTCTACAAAGGTTCTAAGCTCAAAACAGGACCTCCATATTCTTCATTTACTAATATTGTATTTTCCTTGTTCTCTTCCATTGTACAGCGCGACGGAATATGTTGGCACATTACAAATAAAAGTTATTAATAATAATAATAATAATAAAGTTAACTTTTCTTAATCTTCTTTCTCTTTATCTCTCCTCCTCCTTTCCCTATCTCTCCTCACCTCCTCTCTCACACTCCACTCTCTTCCTGCCTTTGCTATTTGTCACCTTTCCTCCTTTCTCTCCACTTCTCTCCCTCTCCCTCCTTCACTCTCTCTCCTCTCCCTCCTTCCCTCTCTTTCCTCTCCCTTCTTCTCTCTCCTTTCTCCTTCTCTCTCTTTCTCTGTACTTCTTCCTCTCTCTCTCTTCTTCTATCTCTCCTTTTCTCTATCCCTCATTCTCTCTTTCCTTCACATTCTCTCTCTATCCTTCGCTCCTTCTCCTTCTCTCTCTATCCTTTCTTCCAAATCTCTCCCTCTCTTTCTCCCTCCTTCCCTCTCTCTCCTTCTCACTCTCCTTCTCTCTCCTCGCTCTCTCTCCTTCACACTCTCCTTTCTCTCTCTTTCCCTCCTTCCCTCTCTCTCCTCTTCTCCTTCACACTCTCTATCACCTTCTCTTTATCTCTCATTCACACTCGCCTTCTCTCTCCTTCACACTCTCCCTCCTTCACTCTCTCATTTCTCTCTTCTTCTATCTTTCTTCCCCTCCTCCTTCGCTCTCTCTCTCTCATTCACACTCTCCTTCTCTCTCTCCCCCCTTCTTTCTCCCTTCTCTCTCTCGTTCTCTCTCCTTCTCTCCCTTATTCTCTCTCCTTCACACTCTTTCCCCTTCTCTCTCCCTCCTTCACTCTCTCTCCCTTTCTCTCTCCCCTCTTCTCTCTCTATTCTCTTTCTCAATCCTTCCCTCCCTCTCCGTCACTCTTTCTTCCTCTCCCTCCTTCACTCTCTCTCTCTCTCCTCTTTTTCTCAGTCATTCACACTCCTTTTTTCTCTCTTACTCTTTTCTCTCCCTCCTTTTCTCTCTCCTTTTTCTCTCTTTCTCTTTCACACTCTCCTCTCTCCTTCACACTCCCTCTAGCTTCATGCCCTCTGTTCCTCCTTCACACTCTCCCCTTCTCTCTCTCCCTCCTTCACTGCCTCTCTCCTCTCTCCTTCACTCTCTCTCCTTCTCTCTCCTCTATCTCCTTCTCTCTCTCCTCTTTCCTTTTCTCCTACTCCCTCATTTTCTCTCTCACTTTCTATCTCTCCTTTTTTCTCTCCCTGCTCCTCTCTCGCCTACTCTGTCTCCTTCCCTCTCTCTCTCTTTCACACTCTTCCTCCTTCCCTCTTTCTCTCCCCTTTTCTCCCTCTCTGTCCCCTTCTCTCTGTCCTTCACACTCTTTCTCTCCTTAACTTTCTCCCTCCTCCCCTCTCTCTATATCCCTCATTCACTCTGATCTTTTCTCTCTCTCTCTCCTTTCTTCACTCTCTCCTTCCTTCACTCTCTTCTTCTTTCTCTCTCTCCTTCTCTCTTTCTCTCTATCTCTCATTCACTCTCCTCTCTCTCATTTTCTCTCTCCCTCTTTCTCACTCTCCCTCATTCTCTGCCCCTTATTCTCCCTATCTCCCTCATTCACACTCTCCTCTCTCTCTCTCATTTCTCCCCTTCCTTCACTCTCTCTCTTTCACACTCTCCTTCTCTCTCCTTCACACTCTCTCTAGCTTCATGCCCTCTCTCCCTCTTTCACACTCTCTCCTTCTCTCTCCCCCTCCTTCACTGCCTCTCTCCTCTCTCCTTCACTCTCTCTCTCCTTCTCTCTCCTCTATCTCCTTCTCTCTCTCTCCTCTGTCCTTTTCTCCTACTCCCTCGTTTTCTCTTCTTTTTTTCTCTCCCTTCTCCTCTCTCGCCTACTCTGTCTCCTTCCCTCTCTCTCTCTTTCACACTCTTCCTCCTTCCCTCTTTCTCTCCCCTTTTCTCCCTCTCTCCTTCTCTCTCCTCTTCTCTATGTCCTTCACACTCCTCTTTCTTCCTCCTCCCCTCTTTCTATATCCCTCATTCACTCTGATCTTTTCTCTCTCTATCTCTCATTCACTCTCCTCTCTCTCCTTTTCTCTCTCCCTCTTTCTCACTCTCCTCTCCCTCCTTCTCTGCCCCATATTCTCCCTATCTCCCTCATTCACACTGTCTCTCTCTCTCCTTCACACTCTCCTCTCTCTCCTTTTCTCTCTCTCCCTCTTTCTCACTCTCCTCTCCCTCTTTCTCTGCCCCGTATTATCCCTATCTCCCTCATTCACACTGTCTCTCTCTGTCCTTCACACTCTCCTTTTCTCTCCCTCTTTCTCTTTCTCACTCTCCTCTCCCTCATTCTCTGCCCCTTATTCTCCCTATCTCCCTCATTCACACTCTCTTCTCTCTCCTTCATGTACTCTCCCCTTCCTCCACCCTCTCTCCTTCACACTGTCTCTCTCTCCTTCACACTCTCCTTCTCTCTCCTTTTCTCTCTCCCTCTTTCTCTTTCTTACTCTCCTCTCCCTCATTCTCTGCCCCTTATTCTCCCTATCTCCCTCATTCACACTCTCCTCTCTCTCCTTCATGTACTCTCCCCTTCCTCCACCCTCTCTCCTTCACACTGTCTCTCTCTCTCCTTCACAGTCTCCTTCTCTCTCTCCTTCTCCGTCTCCCTCTAAACCACTCCCTAACATCTCTCATAGACCCAACATCTCGCACTATAGGTGCCAATGGCTGTTGACAGAACTCACTTCAGATTTTAATAGATTTACTTTTATTACTAAACATATTGAGCTAGAGATTGAGGTCCTCATCCTTTGCTCCTCATACTAGGGAAAATTAATTTTGGGGAAACCCCCTCCCTTACCCCTGGCATATGTGTGCCCACAGTTCCTTTTTGAGGAAACTTGTTTACCATGATGTTTATTCTGTAATCCATGCTGTTATATTTCACTTGTTCTTTGTCCCCCCCACACCCTCCTGTCATAGATATCCAATAAGATCGCCTCTCCACCGCCTCCAGATTCCTGGTGCAGAGACTTCAGACTCATCACAACGAAATCCCAAACTCCCTTAACTGGCAATCCTATCATCTCACTATTTGCGTGCATACAAACCCTAAGGTATCATGTATAATTCATCTTTTACATTCATCACACATAACGTCAAGGGATTTAATTCGCCCTCCAAGCAGCGCAAAGCATTTATCTCATACGAATCCCTCAATCCTTGAGTTATATTTATACAGGAGACCCACTTTGCTCACAATAAGATCCCCACATACCTACATAAATTATACTCCACTTACTTTGCTTCTGCTCAACCCACCAAAAAAGCAGGAGTAGCCATCTTGGTACATAGAGACTTCCCGTTCATCTTAGAAAGTAAAACAAATCCAGAGGGGAATCTATATTATTCTTACTGGCACCCTCCTAAATATAAAAATCTCCTTAATTGCTTTCTACTCCCCCACTATGCCCCATAAAATACTTATCAAAAAACTAAAACATCTCCAGTCACTAGACCTTGGCAAAATCATTATGGAGGCGATTTTAATCTTGTCTTCAAACCCTTATTAGACAGATCAAGAGCCAAGACGACTTGAAACCAAACAAATTAACACTCAACTAAATGATCTACATCTAATTGACACCTAGAGGTGTAACCACTCAACTGAGAGAGAATATACTTTGTATTCACCAGTGCATAGGTCATACCCTACATACTGATCCAATCCTACTGGATTCCACCATGCTTGATGGTATAGATAATGCTGAGATCCGTCTGTGTCCCAGGTCCGACCACTCATTAGACAGCATGTCCCTTGATATTGGCACTGACATCAGGTCACCCTACTCCTGGAAACGTAATAATATGCTTATCTCCAAACCCGCATTCGGAGACCAAATTGCCCAAGATATTACCCCAGAATTGGATATAGGATGGGCCTTTATCAGAGGCTCTTCTATCAAATTGGCCTCTGCACATACAAAGCAATAAGGACTCTGCCTCCTGGGATTGCATGTTAAAAATCTATCGGCACACCAAAACAAACGTTGGCAATACTTTGCTTTAGCAGTGAAACTAATTATAGCAAAACACTGGAAACGTCCACATTAACTTTTAATGAGGTTATCAACAAAATGAACCATATATTGGTTAATGAAAAATTGGCCCACATTTTACAAAGCACGTATCCCCTATTCCTCAAAATTTGGACCCCATGGCTTATGTCCGCTATAACTAACTGCTTATAAAGGTCATTGGGGCTGTCGCTGGTGGGTGCGGAGGCCGGGAGGACCCGGAACGTCACAAATATCTGCAACGTTCAGGACACCTCAAGGGGTAAGTTTGCCAGATGATTTTTCCTTCCCCTTTCCCCTTTCCCAGTTGTTCTTTTTTCTCTCAGTTTTTTTACTTCTTTAGTTGCTCTATCTCAGGGGTCACCAAACTCGGTCCTGGAGGGCCGCACCCAGGCCTGGATTTGAGGATTTCCTGTCTGTGCACAGGTGAGTCAATCAGGATGGCTGAAGAAGCAATAGTCTCACCTGTTTGTAGCAAGGATATCCACAAATCCAGGCCTGGGTGCGGCCCTCCAGGACCAAGTTTGGTGACCCCTGCTCTATCTGTTCTAAATTTGATTTATAGGATAAAACACTTTAAAAAAAAAAAAAAAAGGAAAAGACAAGAAAAGCTTTTCAGGTTTGCATGTCTTTGTATGTGGGTAGCTTCACATTACGTTACTGTTTATTAGTATGTTTCAATGATATGCTACCATTTATAAGGACAGGGTGACACTACTACAAACTGTTTTGTGTATTGGTTGTTCTGTTATCCCTTACTGTATTATTTCAACTTTGTCTTTAAGAAAAAGAATGAAGAATTCCCAGCTGGCCTCTTTCCTCAGGTCCTGTGACCTCCATCCCCTCTCAACCCAGATGAAAGAGACTCTCAATTCCAAAGTTTCTCAACAATAGGTTGTGGATGTTATAAAGGGCCTGAACGTGGGTAGGGCCATGGGATCGGATGGATTCTCAAACCTCTACTATAAAAAATATGATATTCTGGTCCCCCATTTACCAAATCTTTATAACAAAATTCTGGAGGGCCGTCCGATCCCCCCAGAACTTAATCAAGTGGGCCTGATATTTTCTCCTAAGGAGAGTCGA
>CM050172.1:102729303-102774303 GCA_027410445.1 Discoglossus pictus | reverse complement strand
TAAAAATACAGATTTAACCCAAAATGAACAGGTTCAAGGAATCTTATGCCCCCCCCCTCATGGTTACTACGGTAACAACTAGGAACATTTAGCCTGGAGATACAAAGCCAGCAGTTAGAGGCAATAAGGTTTGCTATAGAATAAAAGATCATTGGAATATAAAGATATAGAGGTATAGAGGTATTGGCTCTTAGAGGAGCACTTTGTGTTTGCTGTAACACAGTCAAAGGAATGCTGCAGGATGAGTAATATATATATATATAGTACAAGATGAGTCTGCCTAAGAGCACAAAAGGCAGGTAAAATGTCATAAAGCTAGGTTTTAATTATACAAATTAATTTTGATACCTTCGATGGTTCCTGGAGACTTGCATGATACTTTGGTTTGGGCATAGGCATAGGAGCCCAAAAAATTCTGGGAGGAATAATTCATCACTACTCCCAGGAGAGGAAGCATATATACGTAATTATGGGTCAAAGCTTTTAGTGCTGGTGCCATCTAGTGGCCAAAACTGGTAATGTATGATTAAGTTTAATTTTGCTATTTTTTGTGCCCCCGATTCATTTCATTTGAGAGGAATTTGTTGCGTCGTCACCTCCTGCCCTCCCTTAGTTCCTACGCCACTAGGTTTGGGGTACTTGTGACAGAGGCTATTTTCTGAAGAGAGGGACTTGCAGTTAAAGGGACTGTTCAGGCATCTGTAAAATCCTTCTTTCTTCCCGATCACTCTCATGTAGGTTGCCATATGTCATGGATGTGATTACTGAGGAGATGCTTCACACAACCAAGGCTGCTAACACAAAGCCAGTGACATTAATTCATTCTATGTGTCTGAGCAGCATGAGACTCTGGTAGTGAGAAGCTCCACCATTGTGGGCATGGCTTTATGTCATAGATATGGGGCATGGCAGCTCTCATGAAAGAGAACAGGAAGAAAGGGAAGGTAAGGATCAATTACTCTGGAACTTCTCTATTCCATATTATCTAAAGGAGTACATTTATCAGGATTTGAACTATTTAAAGGAAAGGCCAATATATTGACGAAATTAAAAGTACACATTACCTCTTTTGTATTTGTAAACATGCTTTGTTCCATTGTTTGCTAGATAAGGCTAATCCCATTGGGAAGAGAGGAGGTCAGACATCAGGAAGCCAAATTAAGTTAATCGCATCTGATATGTGCTAGAGACGGCATGATGTGGATTGTATGCTAATCCTATTAAACTCCACGTGTAGCTTCTAACAGTAGCTTCCTGAGATCATCTCTTGTGTTTGTCTAACACACACCCACATTGTTGTGCTGTTTACACACTGTGTATTTAAAAAATAAAGCAGTTCACTTGGAGATACATAGAAATCGTGTATCTCTGATCCTGTTCCTGGTGGCTGCGATACTGAACCTATCTCCACCCTACAAGTAACTTGTTCTGGTCACTACCACAGAAAGCTTACTGGGACTCCTGGAAGTGCTGATTACTGATGGAGAGACTCTAACTAATGCAGAAGCCAGATATCAGGGTGCTGGTGCTTACATTTCAAAGAACCCAACGGTCCGTGTGGGTAGATAACCTGTAGCATATAGCAGGTGGCTCTGGGCTTGTATAGCCCCTACCTTCGTATAGTCACACACATAATATAATGTAGTTGCAATCTGTTGCTATTAAAAAGTAAATAAATCTGTAAATTATGGCTATTTTATGTATGAATTAACTGAAAGATCCACCCTCTGATGTAATGACTTTGTCAACAGCAACTAATTAACATGCCAGACTATATTTGCTGGTGTTGGAAAGGTTACTCCTTCACCTCTGAGGAATCCTACCGTATATACTCGAGTATAAGCCGAGTTTTTCAGCCCTTTAGCCCGGTATAACTAATGATGTGACATCACATGCGCACCACGTCATTAGCATATACCGGACGGAAGGAGCAGAGGCCGGAGAAGAAGCAGGTAAGTGAGGGGAAAGGTAGATGGGGATGTATTTAGGGGGGTTTAGAATGAGGATGGGGGGGTTGAGGATGGGTGGGTTGAGGAGGGGGTTGATGAGGAGGAGGGAGGTTGAGGTTGAGGAGGGGGGTTGAGGTTGAGGATGGGGGTTGAGGTTGAGGGGGGTTGAGGAGGGGGTTGAGGATGGGGGGGTTGAGGATGGGGGGTTGAGAATGAGGATGGGGGTTGAGGAGTGAGGTTGAGGGGGGGTTGAGGATGGGTGGGTTGAGGAGGGAGGATGAGGAGGGAGGTTGAGGAGGGGGTTGAAGATGAGGAGGGAGGTTGAGGATGAGGAGGGGGTTGAGGTTGAGGAGGGGGGTTGAGGTTGAGGGGGGGTGAGGAGGGGGTTGAGGATGGGGGGTTGAGGATGGGGGGTTGAGGATGAGGATGCAGGGGTTGAGGAGTGAGGTTGAGGGGGGGTTGAGGATGGGGAGGGAGGTTGAGGAGGGAGGTTGAGGTTATGGAGGGAGGTTGAGGTTATGGAGGGGGGTTGAGGTTGAGGAGGGGGTTGAGGATGAGGGGGTTGAGGATGGGGGGGTTGAGGATGAGGGGGTTGAGGAGGGAGGTTGAGGATGAGGAGGGGGGTTGAGAATGGTTGAAGATGAGGAGGAAGGTGGAAGGTGGAAGGTGGAAGGTTGAGGATGAGGAGTGGGGTTGAGGAGGGTGATAAGGGAGGGGGGAAGAGACACAGGGAAGGGAGAGGGGAGAAGAGACACCGGAGAGAGAGGGGGGACACAGAGGGCACAAGTGGTGCAGCACATTTCCCACCCTCGGCTTTTACTCGAGTCACTCATTTGTCCCAGTATTTTGTGGTAAAATAGGTGCCTCTGCTTATACTCGGGTCGGCTTATACTCGAGTATATACGGTATATTAAAAGAAACACGCTAAGGATGATTATTTTGCAAAAATAGCTTGTACTGAGAGGGACTCTAGAGAAAGAGGTAGGTGTATGTCTATTTACAAAGGAAATATCCGCAAAAAACTTGAAAAATCCCAAAATATGAAAATATAATCCTTTTTACTACATAAGAAATTACTTAAAGACATTGTAAAGGAAAAACATAAATAATCAGGAACTGCCTTATATTAATATAGTTCCGAAGCAGAGGACAACTGATCTCATTTGCCTCTATTATAACATCATTCATGAGTTTCTTTTGGGGAATTTAATATAATATATTGATTTTTTTTCATGAGAACGTAGTCAGACATTCTAGACTTAGTTTTGGTGAATGCTCAATAATTTGATATAGAAAGATTTAAAAGGGAAAATTTGGATTTATTAGAGCCTGGGAACTTATATATTGAATTATATGAAATCTATTATTGAATTAGAATACTTTATAACTATATCAGTCTGGTTTAAGGCTGATGGATTACCCAGTAATTTAGGATTGGTATAATTGGGTATTAGTGAATACTGAAGAACTTCCCAATTTATGATGTTCTCATACACTCCATATAAGTGACTCTTGTAACTAGTATCATCTATATTGTAATCACAGATCAGTGGTTGCCATCAAAATTAATATAGGCCCACAACCTGTTGAAAGGGTCAAGCTGTGTTTGTCCTTAACCATTTATCTTTGCGTTCCTAATACTGGGTTTCCTTTCTTCATTTGACCGTTTGAGACGTTCAGCATCTGAAGACAAAGGAAACAGTTAACCTGCTGGAGAACCTGGCTGATCTAACTATAGATGGGTCATAGAGAACCCATCCTACAAAGTTACCAAAAGGCGTTTGTCCATATTCCAGACCACAGTGAAAGTCTGGATCGGGTTTGTCCTACAGCATAAAGGATCATGACATCAGCAAGAAGTGACCATAGATCATGGCACCAATACTATCTGGTGGATGCGCTTACAGTTCTGATCTCCATCTTGACATGTGTCTCTGCTTCACGTTCAAGTTTTTCTGACCCATTGTGAAGAAGTGAAGAAGACTATGACGAATGTGGAGCTACGAGTGACAGTGCCTATAGGTTTCCATATCAACATCATGTAGTATCTTCTGTTCAAAGCAAGACAACAGCTTAAAGAAATCTCCACACTTAACTCACACATTTCTGAGCTGATTCCACTCCAGAGAACAATTGGCTATTAGAGGGCATTCAATTACTAAAAATGTCAATATGACCAATATAATGAACAATGGTTGAGCATAATTCAAATCCTCTAAATATCAATAGAACCGATCTTCTATCCGTACAACTATTGTTCTATCATTGATTGGGCAGAATTCAGTTCTGATAAATGTCTATAGGACCATTGGCGCCAAGTATATGAAAAATAACAATGAATTAAGTGATACTGTTATTTAGGGGGTACATTACCAAAATGTTTTATGTCTCCTGTAGAAAATCATAGGTCAATAAAACCTTAAATTGATGTTTTGGGGAATACATTATGAACCAAAAGGAAGATGGAAATAGGTTTAAAATGTGAAAATCTATAGAAAGGGATTGCTGACCTCTTTATCTGTTGAATAATGTATTGCCCGCTCAGGATTGAAAAAGTGTTTACTGGCCGTAGAAGTCGTGATAGGACATTTGGAGCAGTGATTGTGCCTCTAGATCGAAGACAGTTAACCCAAAACATTGGTGACTAAACTACAGATTGGTAACTGGACCTTCAGGCTATTGATTTAGGCCTCCCTTCCTTGGCTCTTGTAAGAATTGAGCTCCGGGCAAAATCAGTACATTTTATGGCTTCTTTTTTGCAGGAGCCATAGAATATCTGCAATACTTGACTTTACAGAACTCCCATAGTTGCTGCTCAGCCGTCCTTTTACAGGGGCCATGGAATGGAGGCCTTGGTTCTTTTCTTATGGGAGCCATAGAATGGAGGCCTCAGTTATTTTCTTATAGGATCCATAGAATGGAGGCCTGAGTTATTTTCTAATGGAAGCTATGGAATGGAGGCCTCGGTTCTTTTCTTATGGGAGCCATGGAATGAAGGTCATGGTTCTTTTGTTATGGGAGCCATGGAATGGAGGCCTCGGTTCTTTTCTTATGGGAGCCATGGAATTGAGGCCTCGGTTCTTTTCTTATGGGAGCCATGGAATTGAGGCCTTGGTTCTTTTCTTATGGGAGCCATGGAATGAAGGTCATGGTTCTTTTGTTATGGGAGCCATGGAATGGAGGCCTCGGTTCTTTTCTTATGGGAGCCATGGAATGAAGGTCTTGGTTCTTTTGTTATGGGAGCCATGGAATGGAGGCCTCGGTTCTTTTCATATGGGATCCATGGAATGGAGGCCTCAGTTCTTTTCTTATGGCAGCCGTGGAATGGACGCCTTAGTTCTTTTCCGATAGCAGCCATGGAATGGAGCTTTAGCCTACAAGTGAATTTAAAGATGGTTTACTGACCAAGAGACTGGGTCTGTGTCTACAAATTAAACTCAAACATTTCTATCTGTGATCTAAAGTTCCTAGAGACAAGTGATTAGGTAGTCTACGATTTTGTTATAGGCTCGACATCTTGGCAACTAGACCTACAACTTGATAAGTGGACCTGTAGCTTATGGGACAGGCTCCTCAGATGGAACAGAGCTTATCAATCTCAGATCATCCCACAACAAAGGCCAGCATTACTGAACAGATACAATCCCAGAACATATGTAACTCTTATGGTGTCCAACATGGGTTAGGAGTAAAGTTGTTATCCTGATAGGGAGTAAGTGTCCTTTGTGGATGACTTTGATGATTCTGTATTCTCCTTTCTTATGGCAGTTGTATGGGTAGTGCGTATATACCTAAGGTAGCCTTCAGATAACCCAATCTATGTTCAGTCAGGTCCTCAGCAGGGGTTTGTTTCTCCCTAGGTTACTAGACACAAACCCAGTGTTTTGGTGGCTTATTATTAATTAACAACAATGATCCCTCATTAACAAAAGCTAGGAATCTCAGTTTCAGGTTGGATTAGAAAGGCTGACTCAAAGTCCAAAACGGCAGATTGCAATCCTAGTTTATTTTAGGAAAAAGCATTTCAATCGGAAAAAAAGAAGAGAGAGAAGCCACACATTGTGAGGCCCGCATTGCCCGGCTTTGCTGCATATGTGCGGCGAACAACAGCATTGCTTGGCTTGCAAATATTATACCGACATTTTTGATGGCCAATTTGCTAGTAATCATATAAAAGTATAATTTATAATAGAATTACCATACCCAGGCCAACCAACAGTGCTTAACAGTGCCCTGCAAAAGTATTCACCCCCTTGGCATTTTACGTGTTTTGTTGCCTCACAACCTGGAATTAACATGGATTGTTTGAGGATTTGCATCATTTAATTTACAGAACATGCCAAAACTTTGATGATTTTTTTTTATTATTGTGAAGCAAACAACAAATAGGACAAAATAACAGAAAAAGTCAATGTGCATAACTATTCACCCCCCTAAAGTCAATACTTTGTAGAGCCACCTTTTGCAGCAATCACAGCTCCAAGTCGCTTTGGATAAGTCTCTATGAGCTTGCCACATCTTACCACTGGGATTTTTGCCCATTCCTCCTTGCAAAACTGCTCCAGCTCCTTCAAGTTGGATGGTTTGTGCTTGTGAGCAGCAATCTTTAAGTCTGACCACAGATCTTCTATTGGATTGAGGTCTGGGCTGTGACTCGGCCATTCCAACACATTTACATGTTTCCCCTTAAACCACTCATGTGTTGCTTTAGCAGTGTGTTTGGGGTCATTGTCCTGCTGGAAGGTGAACCTCCGTCCTAGCCTCAAATCACGCACAGAGTGTTACATGTTTTTCCCAGGAATATCCCTGTATTTGGCACCATCCATCTTTCCCTCAACTCTGACCAGTTTCCCAGTCCCGGCTGCTGAAAAACATCCCACAGCATAATGCTGCCACCGCCATGTTTCACTGTGGGGATGGTGCTCTCTGGGTGATGTGATGTGTTGGGTTTGCGCCAGACATAGCGTTTTCTTTGATGGCCGAAAAGCTCAATTTTAGTCTCATCAGACCAGAGCACCTTCCTCCATACATTTTGGGAGTCTCCCACATGCCTTTTCGCAAACTCAAAACGTGCCATTTTGTTTTTTGCGGAAAGTAATGGCTTTCTTCTGGCCACTCTGCCATAAAGCCCAACTCTATGGAGCGTACGGCTTATTGTCGTCCTATGTACAGATACTCCAGTCTCTGCTGTGGGACTCTGCAGCTCCTCCAGGGTTACCTTAGGTCTCTGTGCTGCCTCTCTGATTAATGCCCTCCTTGCCCGGTCCGTGAGTTTTGGTGGGCGTCCGTCTCTTGGCAGGTTTGCTGTTGCGCCATGTTCTTTCCATTTGGTTATGACAGATTTGATGGTGCTCCTGGGGATCATCAAAGATTTGGATATTTTTTTATAACCTAACCCTGACTTGTACTTCTCAACAACATTGTTCCTTGGTCTTCATGGCAGTGTTTGGTTAGTGGTGCCTCTTGCTTAGGTGTTTCAAAAAAGGTGTGTATATGTAATGACAGATCATGTGACACTTAGATTGCACACAGGTGGACATCATGTCACTAATTATGTGACGTCTGAAGGTAATTGGTTGCACCAGAGCTTTTTATGGGCTTCATAACAAAGGGGGTGAATACATATGCACATGCCACTCTTCTGTTTTCTATTTGAAAAAAATAGTTTTATGTATATATTATTCTCATTTCACTTCACCAACTTAGACTATTGTGTTCTGATCCATCACATAAAATTCAGATTAACAAAACCTTGAACTTAAGGCTGTAAAAAGTCAAGGGGGGGTGAATACTTTGGCAAGGCACTGTAGATATCCGATATAGACGCCTCCACATAAGCACCGTCTGCTAAAAGTAAGATTTTCGGGGGAAAAAATATATATTTAATAACTTACACAAACATATGACATTTTTTCGATACAACAGTGCTTCTTTAACACCTAAAGAGATATTATAAGCAGTAAGATGTTTCATAGTGTTAGCATGAACATATATATTCTTTTATTTAATTATTTTTATTTTATTTTTAATAATTCTTTGAAACATATCTCCGGCTTATTGCTCTGAACTGAACACCAAACTAATGGCTTTATCCACAAAGGGACATAAGTAACTGAACGGTGTCATTTTACAATAAATGGATATATGGATATATTTTGCTTCTCTTATGTTGCCAAGCAACTGTCGTAAAAATACTTATAAATAAGATTAATTAATGCATCATATGGTGGTCTTGGACACACGCGCCCCCACAAATACCAGAATAACTACTATATCAGGTCTCAAGTAAAAATAGAAATATGCCCTG
This sequence comes from Discoglossus pictus, assembly GCA_027410445.1. Taxonomy (NCBI): domain Eukaryota; kingdom Metazoa; phylum Chordata; class Amphibia; order Anura; family Alytidae; genus Discoglossus; species Discoglossus pictus. Next base: position 102,766,047 of record CM050172.1, on the reverse strand, counting down.
AGTGTTTAAAGGAACATTGTAGCAATTATACTTTTTTTTTTAATAATAAAAATGAAAGTTGCAAATAAAGGATATAATAATAATAATAATAATAATAATAATAATAAACACAGCCTTTATATGTTTGACTTTTATTGCAGCTTCTGCCTTAACTGTGTATGTCTTTGTAATATTTAATTAATTAGAACCAAAAAACGCACTGGCAGTTGTAGATGCCACATCCCTATGGTACAAGTACAAACTTCCAGTATATACAATGTGTCCTCCTGTCTCAGGAAGTAGATCTCTGAAAACAAATATGACAGATTCCACAGCAGAATAATTGCATATAAATTTGAGACCATATTATTTTTACACAATCTAAAAGGGTTTTTCTTCAAAAGGGGCAATTTAAATTGTTTTGCCTACATTGTTCCTTTAATGGGCCTGTCTGATCACAATTATGAATAAACTTTGTTTAAGATCTTGGCATGGCAAAATGCTTTGTAAAATTAAATACAAATAAATTAAAGGGGCACTATAATCATAAATTTAAAATATTCTCGTTAAAGATGGCAAAAAAGAATTTGCTTCATTTGTTACTTTTTATACCCAATTTCGGTACTTTGGAACTTCCTGAGGTGGGAGATTTTGGATGCATAGGAAGCTTCTATCTGTACAGTAGGACTGTGCCAGTTATGGCGGTCAGAGTTTTCAACAAGATGAATGGACACACCCTCCTGGAAAAGTAACAGGTAGAATCAAGTCAGAAAAAATGGTACCCCCCACGCCCCCAGCAAAGGATAACAGCATACAAAAAAAGTTTTTGTTTATTTATTTATTTTTCTCTGTCTAAAAACATTTTTCCTATTACTAAGTTTAGTTACTTGAGTTGCTACAATGCATCACTGCATCCACAAAACAATGTTACTTACAATAGGATCACACTCCCAGGTATTAAATCAGGTGTGGAGATAAATTATGGCCACCCACATTAGAGAATAATCACAGTTTTCTTTATACAAAATGTTTTGCCTGGTGGAATTCATTTTTCCTCCTCAATGTATGTTGTCATATAAAATGTACACTTTGCTTACTTTTAAGAAGACCCCAGAGTAACACATTCTGAACTTCAGAAGTTTCCCCCTTTCTTCCTCTTCTCTCTCATGTAGGATGTCATGTTTCACGGCTGTGACCTAAGGCCACACCCACAGACAGGTGCTTTACATTACCAGTGTCTGATGTTGCTGCAAGCAGACAGTGACATGCTTTAATTCTCATCTTCAGGAGTTTCCCTCATTCCTGTTCACTCTCAAGTAGGATGTCATGTTTTACAGCTGTGACCTAAGGCCAGACCCATAGGCTGGTGATTTACATTACTAGTGTGCCATGCTACTGCACACAGACAGTGCCATGCTGCAATTCTGATCTTCAGGAGTGTCCCCCTTTCTTCTTGTTCTCTCTCAAGTAGATTTCACAGCTGTTACCACACCCACAGTGAGGTGCTTTACATTACCAGTGGCCCATGCTTCTACATGCAGACAGTGACATGCTGAGTTTCCCCTTTTTTCAAGTTCCCTCTCATGTAGGATGTCATGTTTCACAGCTGTGATCTAAGGTCACATCCACAGGGCGGTTACATTACTAGTGTGCCATGCTGCTGCAAGCAGTGTCATGCTGTAATTCTGATCTCCAGGAGTGTTCTACTTTCTTCCTGTTCACTCTCAAGTAGGATGTCATATTTCCCAGCTGTGACCACACTAACAAGGGGGGTGCTTTACATTACCAGTATCTCATGCTGCTGCAAGCACACAGTGTCATGCTGTAATTATGATCTTCAGGAGTTTCCTCCTTTCTTCCTTGTCTCGCTCAAGTAGGATGCCATGTTTCTCAGCTGTGACCTAAGGTCACATCCACAAGGAAGTTGCATCACACTACCAGTGTCCCATGCTGCTGCAAGCAGACAGTGACATGTTGTAACTCTGATCTTTAGAAGTGTCCCACGTTTTGTGGTTCTCTCTCAAGTAGGATGTCATGTTTCATAGCTGTGGTCTAAGGCCACACCCACAGGTAGAGAGACATTACATTACCAGTACACCATGATGCTGCAAGCAGACAGTGACATGCTGCATTTCTACATGCTGCACATTGGTAGTGTGAAGCCCATTCCGTGTGTCTATGTAACTACTTTAATCCATCCGTCTATCTATCTACAATTTAAATTCAGGGAATAGCACTAAAGTTAAATGCACTCGTACTTATTTAATTGTATTATTCTCAATGAAAATATCATATACAACTAAGACTTCACTTACTTTTGAGAAGTCCCCAGAGCAACACATTCTCACCTACTGTAACCTTACCCATTCCCTCATGCAGTAAATCATGTTTCATAGCGGTGTCCTTAGGCTACACTCATAGAGGGGGCGTCACTCTGCTAGTGTCTCATGCTACTACCAATCAGTGTGTCTAAGCAGCATGAGATAGTGGTAGTGAGACACTCCTCCCCTGTGGGCATGGTGTTCGGTCACAGCTGTGCAAGATGTCAGCTTTCATGAGGAAGAACAGGAAAACATGAGATTTTTCCAGTTGAGAATCTGTTACTTTGGGGGCTTCTAGGGTGTAAAAGAAATGTAAAAAATGTTTTAAGGCAATTAAACCGAGGAGGAAAAGTAAAAGCATTTATTTAAAAAATGTGTATAGAAAAATGGCTTAAGACTTGCTTTCATATTATTTTGTAGAAAAAAAGACAACTTTTGGAATATTTCAATTGCGCTCTGTGGTATTTATGTGCCATTAAAGGGATATGGAAGGTTCCTGGGTATATAATATTCCCGGGTATCTATTTACTGACATGTACTTTCTTTTATAAAGTCGTTCTTTATAAAACATCTGTATTTTCTGCCTAAAATCATATCATTTGTACCTCTTTGGGTCTGCCCTCTGCAGCTCATGCGAAGTATCAATTTACCCTGTCAGTGACCACTCTCAAGCTGCATGTTGTAGAATGATTGGTTATTATGAGACCGTGCCACCCCTTGTGTACGCCAATTAAACTATGCAATACCATGTAGGGTCAAGATGGGCAGGTTATAGCAGAGGGACAGACAAATTGCGGTCCACTGGAGAAGGAACTGGCAACCCACTCCAGTAACTTTGCTAAGAAAACCTTATGGATAGGCACAACCAAAGACATAAAAATTGTATCCGACGTGCTGCGGTCCGAAGGATCACGGAGAATCGGACACGACTGAACAAGTGAGCAACAACATAAAAGTAAATATATATTCATGGATATAATATCCCTAGTAAATGTTCAAACTGATATAATGGGCAGTGAGGAATCCGCATGTGAGAACGTCCAATATGGGGGTGACCAGGGCACAGGGAGGAGCATGGGTCAGTAAGTGGACACTATTTACATGGATCTGGCACATTGGAAGAACGTTTTTATAAGGCGGGTATCAAAGCAGAGTGGGGTATTATGCGAGATTCATTCATGAGTGGACAACTGGGTCATGATAGGGGATTGGGGGAGGGAGAGAGGCATCCCAGGATCACGAAGATGATTGGATCAGAGGAAGATGACAAATTGGAATATTGTAGTGATCCCCTTCTTGATCGCTACATTGTGGTGGTGAGGGGGCTTGTGTACCTCAATGAAGCTGTGAGCTATACCATGTAGAGTCACTCAATGTGGACAGGTCATAACAGAGAGATCAGACAAATCACAGTCCACTGGAGAAGGAACTGACACCCGCTCTATTACTTTGCCAAAAGAACCTTATAGACCTAAGACCTAACAATAGATGTGCCTGTGTACTCTGATCAATAGGGTCACAGAGAGTCAGACACAACTGAATGACTAAACAAGTATACAGTTATAGATTTTTTTATTAGACAAAAGATTATAGTTAGAGGGACGATCTTTCAAGAGATGTAAAATAGGGAAAAATTATCTGAAAATCATAAATTTTCCAATTTGTTTTAATGAGTTTAATAATGTATTTGTTTATAATTACAAATGACATATGTTCACATATATAGTTGTGTATCTCACTAACGGTCGGAACGCTGAGATGTTGGTCACGCTGTGGCGCTTGCGCAATGAGCGCTGAAGGCCCCCTTCCTCCTCCCCCCGACGGGCACTTCTGGCTGTGTCAGAACCGGCATATGCTAATAACGTGACGCGCATGTGACATCATGTCATTAGCATATAACGGTTCCGGACACAGCCACAAGACCCACTGCAGGGAGGAGAGAGCAGCAGGAGCTCGTCTTATTAAAGTAAAAGAGGGGAAAGGGAGGTAATTGGAGGGAGAGGAGGGAGTAATTGTAGAGGGGGGAATAGAGGAGGAGGAGGAGGAGGATGAGGGGGGAAGAGAGGAGAGGAAGAGAGCGGGAACGGAGACACATGGGAGGGAGTAGAGGGGAGAAAAGACACGGGAGTGAGAGCAGGGCTAAGAGACGCAAGGGACGGAGAGAGGGAAAGGAGACACAAGGGAGAGGAGGGGGTAAAGGAGACAAGGCAGGGGGGGAAAGTGGTAAAGGAGACGCAAGGCAGGGAGAAGAGGGGGAAAGGAGACACAAGGGAAGGAGAGGAGGGGAAAAGGAGACACAAGGGAAAAAGTAGACAAGGGGAGAGACTCGCAATGAGCCTCAAAGGTACTCATTGCAAGCCACACAATGAGCAGCAAAAGGCGCTCAGCGCGGGGCCTCGCAATGAGCGCCGAAGGTGCTCACATTGGGTGACCAACATCTTTGCCAGGCTTAAAATGTTATTCTTGACAGTGTCGACCAGCAAGTAGTTAGTAATATAATAATAAATTGCATATTGCATATAGGGTTTGGGGTTTTTAAAGCACTGGGCTGACGTCTCACTTGGGTACAATCTCTATAGCAGGGATCGATTGAACCTTAATGAGTAGGGAGGTATTAATAGGGGCCTCAAATACAGTGGCAGGCACTTCACAACGGCAGAGCCATAGCAACATAAAGTGTATGCTTGCTAACGTAAGAAGTTTGCCTGGGAAAATGGACGAGTTAGAATTATTAGCAGTACAAGAAAATGGGGCTTAATAGGCATTACTGAAACACGGTGGGATGAATCTCATGACTGGACTGTTAATCTGGATGACTATAACCTACTTAGGAAAGAAAAGGAAAAGGTAAAAGAGGAGGAGGGATCTGTCTTTATGTTAAGCCTGAATTTAAGCCTATAGTCAGAGAAGATATTTATGCTGGCACTAACGACATCATTGAATCCTTGTGGGTTGAGCTAAATAGTGGAGGAGCTAATTCTAAATGCATATTGGTGGGAGTATGCTATAAACCCCCAAATATAGCTGAAAGTGAGGAAATACAATTATTGTTACAGATTGGAAATGCAGCTAAGCACGGGCAAGTTCTAATAATGGGAGACTTTAATTACCCTGAAATAAACTGGATAAATGAGACCAGCAGTTCAGCTAAGGGGAGCAGGTTCTTGAGTACACTCAGGGATCATTATCTGGCCCGGGTTATATAAGAACCTACTGGAAATGGGGCCATCTTGGATTTAGTCATCACAAGTAATATTATTATAATTTCAAATGTTAAAATACAGGAACCCTTGGGCAGCAGTGATCACAACACAGTCTCATTTGAGACTGAATACAAAAAAAACAGAGTTGTAAGGGGCCAACGAACTCTAAATTTTCAAAGGGCTAACTTTAATGGGCTACGGGCAGTAATACAACATATAGACTGGGACAAAGAACTTACAGGGAAGAATACTGAAAATAAATGGACAACATTCAAATCCTTACTAAATAAACATACTCATCAGCATGTACCATGTGGAAATAAAAGGAATAGGAGTAAATCACATCCCATGTGGCTTAACAATGACTTAAAGATCATGATGAGGAAAAAGAAACATGCATTTAAATTATACAAGAAGGAGGGAACAGAGGCAGCTTTATGTGACTATAAGGAAATCAACAAGGCTTGCAAAAGGGCTATTAGACTGGCTAAAATAGAAAATGAGAAGTCAGTTGCAATTGAAAGTAAGACTAACCCTAAAATATTTTTTAAATATATTAATGGGAAGAAGGCGAGGAAGGAAGCTATAGGACCATTACAATGTGACACAGGCCATCTGATAATTAGTGACCAGGAAAAGGCAGATGAGCTAAATAGGTTCTTTTCCTCGGTATACACAAGGGAGGTACCAGTGGTTGGGACACTGCAACATAATGGGGCTACACTACCATCACTAAATAATTGGTTAACACAGGAAGTAATCAAAAAGATTGGAGAAAATAAATGTTAATAAAGCCCCAGGTCCTGATGGAATACATCCAAGGGTACTGAGGGAGCTGGGTTCTGTAATAGCCAAACCTTTATATCTAATCTTTCAAGACTCACTCACTACAGGGTCTCTACCAGATGACTGGAGAAAAGCAGAGGTGATACCTATATTTAAAAAGGGATCTAGAGCAAATCTGGGGAATTATAGACCAGTGAGCCTCACTTCTGTAGTTGGGAAGCTTTTAGAAGGGTTAATAAGGGATAATATACAAGAATATGTCTCTTTGAACAAGATCATAGGTAGCAGTCAACACGGATTTATGAAGGAAAGGTCGTGTCAGACCAATCTAATTAGTTTCTATGAGGAGGTTAGTAGGAACTTGGATCAGGGCAACTCAGTGGATGTAGTCTTTTTAGATTTTTCAAAGGCATTTGATACAGTGCCACATGGAAGACTAGTGAGCAAACTTAGGGATACAGGAATTGCAGTAAATATCTGCTCATGGATTGAGAGCTGGCTAAAAGACAAGAAGCAAAGGGTTATTGTAAATGGAACATACTCCGATTGGACTAACGTGGTAAGTGGGGTTCCTCAGGGTTCAGTATTAGGTCCTCTCATTTTTAACATATTTATTAATGACATAGAAGTAGGACTCGAAAGTAGTGTCTCCATTTTTGCTGATGACACGAAGTTGTGCAAGGTAATAAAATCAGATAATGATGTACTTTCCCTACAAAGGGATTTGCATAAATTAGAGAAATGGGCGGCTAAATGGCAGATGAGATTTAATACAAATAAATGTAAGGTTATGCATTTGGGAAGGAAAAATAGCCATGCAATTTGTAATCTTAATGGAGCAAATCTAGGGGTATCAGATATTGAAAGGGATTTGGGAGTGCTTGTGGACAACCACCTAGGTAACAGCGCTCAAAGCCAAGCAGCGGCTGCAAAGGCAAGTAAAATATTAGCATGCATTAAGAAGGGTATAGAAGCCAGGGAAGCAAATATAATTCTGCCACTATACAAATCTCTAGTACGCCCTCATTTGGAATATGGAGTACAATTTTGGGCACCACTTCATAAAAAGGACATTTTAGAGCTGGAAAAGGTACAGAGAAGGGCAACCAAACTAATAAGGGGAATGGAGGGGCTAAGTTATAAAGAAAAACTAACCAAATTAAACTTATTTTCGCTAGAAAAAAGGTGTCTATGAGGGGATATGATTACCTTATATAAATACATCCAGGGTCAGTATAAAGATTTGTCAAGTGAGCTTTTTGTGCCAAGAGATTTTCAACTGACAAGAGGACATCCCTTGAGGTTAGAGGAAAAAAGATTCCACCTGAAAGAAAGAAAAGGGTTCTTCACAGTTAGGGTGGTTAAACTGTGGAATTCTCTACCAAAGGAGGTGGTGACAGCGGATTCGATAGACAACTTCAAAAAGGGGTTAGATATATTTTTGAATAAAGAGGGCATTCAAGGCTATCCTAGATAACTAGCGAAGGAATATTGATCCAGGGAGAAATTTGATCGCCAGTTTCTGGGGTCAGGAAGGAATTTTGCTTTTTTTTCCCCTTATGAGACAATTGGCAAAGTTTCAATGTTTTTTTTTTCTGTTTGCCTTCCTCTGGATCAATTAACAATTAATAATAAATAGTCCACATTAAAAAGATCAATAGAGATCTAAAAAGGTTGAACTCTTTATTCATCCTCCAATACTATACTATTAATAATTATTAAAATCGACAAATTAATTAATAACTAATCCGCATATTGCAGATCAGAGGAGATCTTAACAGGTTGAACTTGATGGACTGAAAGTCTTTTTTTAACCTTAATTACTATGTAACATTACTATTTTGTCACATCTTTAATTTACGGGATGTTTATTCTCTGAGTATAATTTTTACCTATTTGATCCATTAGATAGTTTAGTTTTGAGTGAACTAGAAGTGGAAAAATATCATTTATTTTGTAAGAATAGTGTTCATTTCGATAATAATAATAATAAAATAATAATAATTTGGAACGCACAATAATGTTGAGTGCATTAGTGATAAATGTCACCAGTAAGAAGGGACAATAGGTGGAGGCTGAAGGAGTTTGAAGGACTATTTTGCCACCTAGTGGTCAGATATTATATCACTCATACTGATACATAGCTTGGAGCCCTGGGTGTGTGTCCAGGTGTTCATGGTGTGTAAGGTGAAAGATGCCATTATTGTGCATAGCAGTTTTCTTTCACAATGTTGAGAAAATAGATTGTATTGTCTCATCATCACAAACTGATGCAATAAAGAAAGAGCTGGAACAGCCAATGATTGGATCCAATCTGTTAGAAGAAGAGGAAGGACCAACTGGACTGGCCAATGATTGGATCCCATCAGTTCATTGACCATTATTATGCATATTTGCCAAAAAATTCAGAAATTAAAAATGGGAATTTGATAACACGAGCAGGGGTTTGTACTACTGGAAATGTTACTGGTTTTAGACATTAATTTTTCAGTGTTTCACTTTAGGGAGTGTGACCAGGGTTGGTCAGTCTAAGAGTCCACCAATCATCCTGAAGGAGGCCACACATCTCACAGCGTTTAGCTGTCACTTTGTAGCATAATATATTTGCTATGCATCTATAAAGACGCTTCCGCAACTCACTATAACTATATAATGTGCTAACACTATTACAGTATAGCAACATTGTAACTAGGGCAGGGCACGGCCCACAAGATAGGCAAGCCACATGATATAATCACAAAGTAAGTCTGGGATCAGGTATTTTTCTAGGTTTTGCATCCGCTCCCTTGGTGTACTTTTGTTAGTCTGAGCACAATTGTCATCCGAAGTACAGATACTCCAGTCTCTGCTGTGGATCTCTGCAGCTCCTCCAGGGTTACCTTAGGTCTCTGTGCTGTCTCTTTGATTAATGCCCTCCTTGCCCGGTCCGTGAGTTTTGGTGGGCGGCCGTCTCTTGGCAGGTTTGCTGTTGTGCCATGTTCTTTCCATTTTGTTAGGATAGATTTGATGGTGCTCCTGGGGATCATCAAAGATTTGGATATTTTTTTATAATTTAACCCTGACTTGTACTTCTCAACAACATTGTCCCTTGTTTGGAGAGTTCCTTGGTCTTAATGGCAGTGTTTGGTTAGTGGGGCCTCTTGCTTAGGTGTTGCAGCCTCTGGGGCGTTTCCAAAAAGGTGTGCATATGTAATGGCAGATCATGTGACACTTAGATTGCACACAGGTGAACATCATTTCACTAATTATGTGATGCCTGAAGGTAATTGGTTGCACCAGAGCTTTTTATGGGCTTCATAACACAGGGGGGTGAATACATACGCACATGACAATTTTCTGTTTTCTATTTCTTAAAATAGTTTTATGTATATATTTTTCTCATTTCACTTCACCAACTTAGACTATTGTGTTCTGATCCATCACATAAAATCCAAATTAACAAAACATTGAACTTAAGGCTGTAATGTAACAAAATAGGTAAAAAGTCAATGGAGTGAATACTTTTGCAAGGCACTGGATACAGCACATTTCATAAAACATTATTATTATTATTATTATTATTATTATTATCATCAGAAAATACTAAGTTAGTGTTCTCGTTTGAATGTCTAAAAATAGGATACTTATTTCCTGCTCAGGTTTGCCAGTAAAAGTGATTGCACTGAACTCTAGGGAAAATGGGCAGGGTTCACTCTAAATCCAAAAAACACTTCAAATATGGCTGTGTCTGTGGATATAAAAAGTCTACACACCCCTGTTAAAATGTCAGGTCTCTGTGCTGTAAAAAATGACAAAGATACATCATTTCAGAACTTTTTCCACCTTTAATGTGACCTATAAACTGTACAACTCAATTGAAAAACAAACTGAAATCTTTTAGGTGGAGGGAAGAAAAAATATAAAAATAAAATATGGTTGAAGTATGCACACCCTTGATTGATTTTATTACAACACTCAAGTCTTTTTGGGTATGAGTCTATCAGCATGGCACATTTTGACTTGGCAAGATTTGCCCACTCTTCGTTGCAAAAACACTCCAAATCTGTCAGATTGCGAGGGCATCTCCTGTGCACAGCCCTCTTCAGACCACCCCACAGATTTTCAATCGGATTCAGGTCTGGGCTCTGGCTGGCCATTCCAAAACTGTAATCATCTTCTGGTGAAGCCATTCCTTTGTTGATTTGGATGTATGCTTTGGGTCGTTGTCATGCTGAAAGATGAAGTTCCTCTTCATGTTCATCTTTCTAGCAGAAGCCTGAAGGTTTTGTGCCAATATTGACTGGTATTTGGAACTTTTCATAATTCCCTCTATCTTAACTAAGGCCCCAGTTCCAGCTGAATAAAAAAAGCCCCAAAGCATGATGCTGCCACCACCATGCTTCACTGTGGGTATGGTGTTCTTTTGGTGATGTGCAGTGTTGTTTTTGCGCCAAACATATCTTTTGGAATTATGGCCAAAAAGTTCAACCTTGGTTTCATCAGATCATAACACCTTTTCCCACATGCTTTTGGGAGACTTCAGATGTGTTTTTGCAAAATGTAGCCTGGCTTGGATGTTTTTCTTAGTAAGAAAAGGCTTTCGTCTTGCCACTCTACCCCATAGCCCAGACATATGAAGAATATGGGAGATTGTTGTCACATGTACCACACAGCCAGTACTTGCCAGATATTCCTGCAGCTCCTTTAATGTTGCTGTAGGACTCTTGGTAGCCTCCCAGACCAGTTTTCTTCTTGTCTTTTCATCAATTTTGGAGGGAGCTCCAGTGCTTGGTAATGTCACTGTTGTGTTCTCCACTTGATGATGACTGTCTTCACTGTGTTCCATGGTATATCTAATGCCTTGGAAATTCTTTTGTACCCTTCTCCTGACTGATACATTTTAACAATGAGATCCCTCTATGCTTTGGAAGCTCTCTGTGGAACATGGCTTTTGCTGTAAGATGCGACTAAGAACATTTCAGGAAAGACCAACTAGAGCAGCTGAACTTTATTTGGGGTTAATCAGAGGCACTTTAAATGATGGCAGGTGTATGCTGACTCTTATTTAACATGATTTGGAATGTGATTGCTTAATTCTGAACACAGCTACATCCCCAGTTATAAGAGGGTGTGCAGACTTATGCAACCACATTATTTTTCTTTCTTTTTTTTCTTCCCTGCACCTAAAATATTTCAGTTTGTTTTTCAATTGAGTTGTACAGTTTATAGGTCACATTAAAAAGGTGGAAAAACTTCTGAAATTATTTATCTTTGTCTCATTTTTTAAAGCACAGAAACCTGACATTTTAACAGGGGTGTGTAGACTTTTTAAATCCACTGTACATGAGGCAGAGTGTGGGCAAACATATCCAACATACCTAAATCATGTAAACTACCAAAAAAAAATTATATAATGCAAAATAAAAATAAATAAAAAAAAGGAAGCTACTTTAAATAAAGATTCTTCACCAAATAAGTATACGCACCAAGGGATAAAGTTAGAGTTTATTGCATATATAACAAGAATCAACATGACCCCCCCCTCCCCAGATGTCGCACCCTTTCTAAAACAACCTCCTCCTGTCAGGCTCCATCTTAAATAGTCACATTCCTTAAATATTTTGATTGAGACACAAAAAAAAAAAAAAAATTAAAAATTAAAAACAAAATATTAGTGTACATCTTTTACAAAAAAAAAAAAAAAAACAGCATTAAAACAGTGGGATGAATAATGAAGATAGCAGCAATACTTACAGACAGTACAAAAAATAAATAAATGTTATAAAGTGGTCAAGGGCATAAAATAAAAACAATATGTTTAAAATATATTTTTTGTCCAGAGATCACTGGGAGACTTTGCATTAGACACACAATCATTTTCCCGGCATTAACCCTCATTTTGTGCATAAATGGGGCCCAGGATTCGCCAATCACTCCCTGGCCGCCATATTTTTCACATAAAACGGTTTGATCAGAAAGACGATGCAAGATTAGTTATATTCCTCTCCCTTAGAGCGACTTTGGCAGGGAACTCCAGTCTATTCGGATCAGAACACAGCTTATTATAGGGGCACTGGTGCATGGCCCAGTGGATTCCATCTTAATAAAACAGTTAAGCAATCGTTAAAAATATTAGGTTAACATTAGCAGTCTATAGCAATAGCAAAAACTATTTGCTCGGAGGCGCTGAAACCTCCAAACACAGACCAGGCTCCCACTGTGCAGCAGGTAACAGGTAGAGGCAATTTGAATTATTAGGTCACGGTCAACAGTAAAATCAGGTTTCTAAAAACCAAAATCCATCAAAATGAAGCCCTCGGAATGACCGATATCCCACGAGGCTTCTACACGTGTAACTGAGTATCTTTAGAACAAGACCTGCTGGTAACAAAATGAAGCTTGTTGTCCACTCACCCCTTAAAAGCACAATTCTTTCACCGAAGTATGGTTTCATGTAATCACTTTCCTCCTTGACCATATGCACATATTTTACGGACCACTCACAAAACAAACCACTTAAAATCCAAGACGTACATTTCGGACATACAGCCCCCTTGACCAGACCTGCTCTCAGATTGCTTCCCCTATACACAGGCCTCCCCACACCATACACGGGCCTCCCCACACCATACACGGGCCTCCCCTCGCCCTGACCAGACTCACAGCCAACAAATTGCTTCTCCCAATTGAGTATACAGAGGCCTCCTCATCCACTCACACTGGGCATTCTTAGTCAACCACACTCTTCTCCATGCACCACTTTGACAAGACTCACAGATATCACACACAACCTCCTTGCCCCCGCCTAACAAACAGACTTAAACATGCTCCAAACTTCACCCCATGCCCACAAACTACCCAGACTACTACTATTGAAAGCTACAGACTTCATATGCACTACACATTCTTCTTGAAGAGACTTACAGGCCCCACCCTCCCCATTAACCAATATGTTCCTCCTTATAGAGTCCCAAATACCTACAATTAGGATTTGATCGTACTACTAAAGGAATAGGAGTGTCCGGTTTAAGGAGATCCCCCCCATCACATAGCCATAAGCATGCGCACTGCAGTGGTTCTTGCTTTCTACCAAATAAGTTTACACACCTGGCACACTTGACAAGTCACAGAGCTGCGCACATTCGTCTCAGGAAGAACATAAACTGCAGTACAAATGTCAGAGTTAACTTGTAGAAATTAGTAAAAACGTGTGCACATCACTCACCGGGGCAAACAATTCCTGCTCTTCTATATTCCTGCTCTGCTATTTGTACAAAAGGACTGATTTGGGGGTGAAGCAGGGAGCCTTCAGACCTCAGTGTCCGTGCACCATATTAAACGTCATAGCAAGTACAAGTACATCCGCTCTTCAGACTTCAACAGGTTAATACTGCATACTAAGGGGCCAAACCAGGCCAAGTTGGAATGGTTGCTTAAAATCTTAATTTTAAGCAATATCTGAAACTAGAATATTCTAATATCTCATGGAAAACTCGACAATCTCTTTCATCGACCTAAAGTTTAATGTAAACTGAAAGCTATTCTTCCCAAAATCAATAGAATATCAGCTATTTTCAAAGAAAATAAGACATTTACAGGAATTCATCTGTCTAAAATACATGTAACAGACTTTTTTCAAAAAGGTAAATTATGTCTAAAGATGCTAGGAATTCCTGATGAGGCTTGCCAAGAGCATACATTGACATTTAAACCTAAAATTGGTCAACAGCAAGAACCAAAATGAACCAGATGACCAGTGGGGGCCACATTAAAATGACAAAAATAATAAAATATTAACCTTCAAGTTCACATAAAACTCTGGCAGACTCAAAAAGGACCACATAACTCAAACTGCCGGCATATGGATGCCACCAAGACTGGGGGGTGGACAACTGCCGTTGGCTAGGACTGTTAAATGATGCAAGACGACAATGTGGAGTGATCATTGCCTCAAGTATTAGAAGAATTAACCCCTGTACCTTCATTCGGATTAATCTGGTGAAAAAGCAAGGTCTAAAACAAATAGAGCAGGATCATAATACACCGCCGGGTCATCATCCATACAAAGCTTTTTCGCTTGCCCGGAAAACCAAAACAAATCGTTTCTTGGCACAAAATATTTGTTAACACACTGACATTTTACCCCAGCTCTAAAACATCCTCTAAGACCATTATTCTTTAACATTAAATATCTAACTTTTCAAGCTTCTGCTAAAAACATTTTCTTTTTTTTTTCTCCTTTTCGTTTGTTTGTTTTTTTTCGTTTTTTTTCGTTTTTTTTATTATTTTTTTTGAGAAACAGATCTGCCCCTAATGTGCAAAATATTTACTGAATCTGCAGGACATGATCAGTAGCCCCATCCCAAACGGCGGCCATCCACTGTGCACAAGCCACTGTCTCGCGAAAAACTGCTCCTTGCACGCAGTTTCTGTAATGACCAATGGTTCTGCATATGTATTTGTGGCAAGAGCACAATTAAAATGAAAAGCTACAGGTAACCACTGGATCAGGACTCCTCGTCACTGATGAGCACAGACCGTGATACCGCCATGAGCAACTCCAGTTATAGGTCCTTCATAAGCACACAGCTCAGATGGGCATACTTTCAAGTGTTTCTACAAGGGTGAAAATCCACAGGCCACCAATGGTTGGGTACAAATACAGCCAGATAGGTAATACTTCAGGAATGTAAGGGGAATATCAGTTCCAACTGCACGAAGAGTTAGAATGAGTAGAATATCCATATATCCATCCCAGCAATGGTGGGAGAGAAACGAGATAGTGGACATGAGCACGAGGTCCGCCCGTTCCAGCACGTCTGCAGGATTTGATCAGGTTTTTAGCTAGTTTTTCCTTTGGTTAAATCTTCATTCCACGGCAAACCCACATGTCTCTTCCACTGCAGTTAAGAGCTTTTCATAGAGTTTCTCATAGGATTCATAAGGAGGAATGTCAATCCGGTTAAAGCTGAAAGAGCACAAAGAGGATAGGGGTCAAAACTAGCATTTTATTTCCTTTTTCTAAATACTCCAAGCAGGTCTGCGGAGTCTATGAACATACAAATTCCAAAAAAGAAATCCACCAAGAAAAAAAGAAAAAAAAAAATTGTCATCAATAAAACTGGACATATCAAAACAAACAAAAAGGCATGGCAAAACCCAACTATAAGCTCCAGGAAATATCATATGGCACTAAATAAATGTGCATGCTTCACAATTATTTAGTGCCATATATTTTCTGTACTTAAAAAGGTCTATTTACTGCACTGTTGGTTCTCTTCATGGTGTAAAACAGCACAATAATGTATGTTAAAATAAAGCCTTTGAAAAAGTCCCCGTGGAGGGACGAAACGGCCTGTTGGCATCATTTTTTGCAACTTTCTGAACCTGGAAACGCTGGAAGTTAAGTACAAACACTCTTTGGAGTGTATCTTTTCCTTCTGTACAAATTATATGGGCTCTACTATCTCTTATTTATGTATTGTTATATATCCAACATCTTTGCTTATTCATAGCTAATAGAGAGTCTATGGAGAACTATATTGGAGAGCTCATATCCAATAGTGCCATTGTCCTCTTGCAATACTCCATATTACAGTGGACCTGCAGAGCCTTTGATTTATGCTGGTCTTGTCTTCCAGTAAGTATTTTTCCAGGTATCAGATTTCACTTTTATGTATATCAGTTTATATATATATATATATATATATATATATATATATATATATATATATATATATATATATATATATATATATATATATATATACCACCCTTTTTTTATATATCACTGCACTATCCTATGATTATCAGTATATCCTGTATCAACAGGAGTACCAGTATATCCTGATTTATGAGGATCTTGCAGCACAGTCTATGGTATGAATACAGAATATCACCACATATCTTACTACTCATACCTCATATGATTAGAGTATCTATGTATCATATTTATACATTTTAATCGGCGTAGTTTCCGGATCAATAGTATCCAATAAAGTTTTTTTATTTTTTTTTTATTTTTAAATAATCTTTTTTGATATATGAAGGGGTGTAAAGCACCGAGGATACTACCTATATAGATCATTATTTTTCTATATTCTAAGTTAAAATATCTTTAAGGGGATTCCAGTATTCCATGCCTGCACAGATTTGTTAAGGGTTAATATTTTTTCTTGTTCGCTACTGGCCGGAGAGGAGCAATGATTCCCCTCTGCTGGCATCCACAGATGCAAGAGAGCAGAAATCTGCATTTTCTGCTGTAAATTAAAAAAAAATATATATATATATATATATATATATATATATATATAATAATAATAATAATAATAATAATAATAATAATAATAATAATAATAATAATAATAATAAAATATATATATATATATATATATATATATATATATATATATACCCATTACAAGATCTGTTCCCTTCATCCTGGAAATGGACTACTTGCTGCAGCAATGCAAAGGCAAGTGGGCAGTCTGTTATACATGTAAACAGATTTGATTTCTCAGTGACAACTGCAGGTCTTTCAAAAAACACAACAAGTATTTCAACATGCTTTTAGAAGATTATTCAGCACAATTTGGATCACTTCACAGTAATAAAGTGGCCATTTGACATTTTAATGTCAGTGCTTTTTATTGTTAAGCACAATATTACTCACCAGGTGTGGGCCTTGGGAAGGTTGTCTGTGTTGGCATCAATTAGATGGATAGTGAAGAGTCTGGGCCCAGCGGCGCCTGTAGAACCTTACAAGATAAGTTATAGTTAATGAACTTCATATTTATTATATCCCAAATATTTCATGACAGCAAGTTTTAGCAGTATACACATGACCGCAACAGTGAAGTAGTGATACAAGTTTCCTAAAATAAAATATATTTTTTTATACATTATATATATCTTTGTTATTTTTAAGCACGCTTATTAACCTGTCTGTCTATAACTTATTACAAAGGCAGCTGCTAATTTATATATATATATATATATATATATATATATATATATATATATATATATATATATATTAATATACATTTAGTGTCTTAATAGGAGTTTTGCTAGTTTGCAATAAGGGATAGGCTTAATTAAAACATCTAACAACCCTTTTCCTTGCTTAATCATGTTCTTAGACTTCATTTTCAATCATGTATTTTTCATTATACAATGGCCCTTTAATAAAATTCCTATTCGATAAATTAGAAAAAATAATTAAATCCCATTGTGTAATGAAACATACATATATATATGAAAAATTGAGTCTAAGAACATTATTAAGCAAAAAAAAAGGTAGTTAAGCTAGTTTTTGAATTAGGAAAAGTATATTTTGATGCCACTATTAGACCTTGGAAGCATCCATGATATGATTACGTGTGAGGGAAGAGTTCACAATTCTGGAGAGCTAGGTTTGCATTTCCTGATTCAAGTAGCCTGATTCTGGGTCTGCGAGGGAGAAGGTGCATGGTGTAATGTCAGTCAGATCCTATGCTACAAAGCCTTCTTGCCTCGCCTTGTTTCCTCCTTCCCTACCCCAATAGATAACCCAGCCCCACCACCCCCTTTCTGGATCTCAGGAAGACTGGCAGCAAACACAAAATGTATTCTTCTACTCAGAGTCTTCAAAAATTATAATTTTCTCAAAATGCTTTTATGCCCATGGTTTACACAGCAACTGAGATGTAAAACTTTCAAACAAGTGGCTTTTTCTCCGATTTACCCCGATTGTCTCAAGCTCATGTGAGGTTATCAAGGGATGGCGGATACTCTGCCGGGGAGCAGTCCAACAAGTGTTTCCATAAGAGAAAATGCTTTCATTGGCTGGAGGAGCGTTACTTTGGTTTACCTTTGCAAATTCACTTGTGACTGGCCATTTAGGACTACCTCCTAGTAAGATTGACCCATAAGGGATGGAGACAAGCAGCTCAACTAGATATTTAAAAGTTGATGTTAAAATGAATATTGTTTTTCTAAGCCACAGAATAAGATTTTTCAAGATCATTTGTACACGGTTTAACATTGTCTGGTCGGTACCTCTGGAAGCTATTAAAAGGGATATGAAAGGTCCCTGGATTTTACTAGGTATAGAACAACCCTGTGTATCCATTTACAGATTTTTATTTTATTAAAGAAGTGTCCACAAGCTCTGTATTTACAGCCTAAAATCTTACAAATATTATCCGATTGGGTCTGCTTTCGGCAGCTCATGAAGACAGACTCTGTAGTACGGTGTCTCATACAAACCAATCAATGACCATCTCTAAAAAAAAAAAAAAAACACGTTGCGGAGATGTGGTCTCCGATAGGCCAAGACGCTACACATCCAGCCCTATAGTTTGTCTACATACACTGCAGAGGGACAACCCACACAGGGACTGTTTGACTTTAGGCAGAGCTTAGAGCACTTTTTAATAAAATAAACAAAATTACATAAGAGAAAAAACACAGATATTGTAGATGCTTCATATCTGAATGCAAATAATATGGTTTCTACATTTTTCCTAGTTAAACCTGGAGTATCGTACAGATTCTCCTTGTAAGACTCTCTATACACACACAGAGTTTCCAAAAGACAGCTCGGCACAGTCACCTTGCAGAGCCTTAAAGCCTTGAAGAGGGACACGAGTGGAGCCCGTCACAAACTGCAGCAGACGGGCCCTCCGCTCCTCGTCAAACGACTCCACCGCCTGCCAGAACCACTGCACGATGTTGCTGTCGGCCATGCAATGCTTGAGCCGAGTGTTTGCTTTCCAGTCACCAAGGTCAATCTTATCCAGGCCACCAATTATGAGCTGGGGATCAAATAAATTGGTTAGAGGTGGCAAAGTGGCATGAACTGAACATTACAATTACTATCGATCACATACTCTAATTCTCTCAGACTACCGACTGCCCACACATTTTTACTTGTGATTTTCCATATTTAATTTTTTTTTTTTTCCTCAGGACTTGATGAATCCAATTTTACGCCCTGATGACGGCGCGCTGTTCTCCAGCGCGCAAAGGTCGGAGTGCCCAGATTATCAATACCCGTCGGCAGTACCAGTGATTCCTAGGTACAAATGGTAGGTCAATTAAAATGTTTAAAAGGGCATGTGTAATTATACATACACACGTATGTATACATGCTAGCATTTTAAGGTGATGGGTATAATAAATAATAATAATAATAATAATTATTATAATTATTATTATTATTATTATTATTATTATTATTATTATTATTATTATTCACACACACACATATAAGTAATATATGCAGGAAGCATTGTGCTGAAGAGCTGACAATCTGTTTTGATGTTCCTGCAGCATACAATGTAGGTTTGCACTGTTGTGGAGCTGAGGTGTAATTGTCAGTAATGTGTGCAGTGTGTAGTGTAAATAGGCTGCATGCGCGAGGGGTAGCGGTTAGGGTAGCTGTGTGCATTGTGTAAGTTAGTGTTGTAAAATGGCGGCGAATGTGATGTGGTACGCCGGTGTGGATGATTTAGCGTCCTTGGTAATAGTGTATGTTGTACTCCGTACGGCTTTTTGTAAAAGCCGTCTGTGCTTGGTAGTGCTGGCGTCTTTAGGGGTCGTGTAGCCTCGTTTTCTCGGCAGCCATTTTTTCTCTCGCTTAGGTGATTTAAGTGTCTAAACTGTGAAAATTGGAGTTAAACTGACGTGTAAGATGACTTGCAGACTCTTTGCGGTGTGTGATCTTATTATTTTATTTTTGTTTGTAGTTTGTGTTTTTTCGGTGTGCGCGGTTCGGCCGCTAAGTTTGTATTTTTTGCGGCTCGTATTTTGTTTTACGCAAGACGCGGTTTCCTTTTGTAAGTGTTACAGGACGTATTTGTTTTCCTGACATTTTTTCAAAGTGCTACGGGTCTCGCAGTGTGAATTGTCCACACCCATGTTTTCCCCTCGCGCACTCAGCCTATTTACACTAGGACAAACACACAGGGAAGGGGGAGATGGTGGAAAGAGACACATGGCGTTCCCAAGGACAAAACTTGCAGGTTAACGTAACCGGCAATGAGCGGACTCTCCATTAGGCAGGAGGAAAGGCTTGCAATGAGTGTCAAAGGCTCTAATTGCGATCCCCGCGATGAGCGCCGAAGGTGATCAGTGCAAAGCAGGAAAGTTAAAGTACATGGGGAGAGGCTCAAAGACACTTACAATTTTAATCCTGTCATTTGACGGGCAAGGTATGTAGGTATGTATGCATGTATGTATGTATGTATGTATGTATGTATGTATGTATGTATGTATGTATGTATGTATGTATGTATGTATGTATAATCATCTTCACAGTAGCCCAGATATGGGCATTTTATCATGCACTGCGTGGTGAATGTGTGCACGTGCTGTATCGCAACCATGACAAGGACAACATGGATAAGGGTCCAACACGGTTGCTAGGACAACAGGCATTTCAGTGAGAAATAAATAAAAGTATTCTGTACCTCGAGCTCTTTCTGTTCAAAAGGCTTCAGTAGATGCTGAGGGATCAGCTCATTAAAACCTTTCTGCAGAGCTAGGAACTGAGCTTCAATGCCTCTCATAAACCTCCAGTTCACGTACAACCTGAAGAATAGAAAAATAGCAAAGGGTTAAATGCAATCATGTGTGTAAATCGCGACCACATACTTCCTCTGTCACAGAAAAAAAACCTAAAAGTATTGTTTGTATAATCTAGTGGACTAAAATGCAATTTTATTGTAGATTTTTTAGCCTTAGTCATGTCCTTCAGTTCCGGATGTAATTTTTGGTGGATTCTGCTTGAGTTGCAGTTGTGTAACTAGCGGCTACACCAGGGTCGTGTCAAGTATAGAAGTAGGGAGCTTCCTGTGTTATGTACGGAGTGGAAAATATCCGGTCTCAAGGGTTATAACACAAAACAAACAGTCATCTAACTTTTGAAAAGGGCAACTTATGTGAAGGTGCTCATTGCCAGGCCCACAATCTGCGGCGTAGGCCTTTGGCACTCAGCGCGAGTCCTGCAAGACTTTGAAAATGGCGCTCATTGCCAGGCACATGATGAGCGCGAGGCACACATTTACGAACAGCCGACATGTTTTTGAAGCCCGTAACTCGGAAGCCATCAGTAGATCGTCAGAAGATGTCTTATTTTAAAACAAACTTACAACTTCACACACAGCACAGGGGGAGAGGCAGGGAGAATGTGAGTGAGGTTGCGAGATAATTTGGGGTTTAATTGGCATTTTTAGTAGATCGAAAACCGGCTAAGTGAGGAAAAGAATGGCGGCTGTAAACCCGTAATGGTTTGAAAAAAAGGCTCAAAAGAGAGGTCGAAGCCAGCAACACTTAGGCGCTCATCGCAAGGCCCGCAAGACTTGAAGAAACAATAGATATAGACAGGTGCTCAATGGGAGCCACGCAAGACTATCAGGGACAGAGAGGAGAAAGACACAGGGGTGGGAGGGGAAAGGGTGGAAAGAGACACAGGGGAGAGAAATAAGGGGGGAGAACAGACCTATGGAAGGGAGAGGGGGGAACTGGCACAGGAGTCAGAGAGTGGGGGAGCCAAAGGCGCTCAGCGCAAGGCACGGAAAGTTGGTTGACCCCATGGGAGAGGCTGGCAATGAGTGCCAAAGACACTCCTCGCGAGGCCCACAAGTTAGAGGGGGGAGAGCCTTGCATTGTGTGGCATTATTAGTAAGACGACACTGGCATAGTAAGCTACAACTTATAGTTGTAAAAACTATACTGCATATAGGATCACTGTAGTATCCCTTTAAGTCAAGATACTAGATTGATAAGATAATATGCCAGTGTAGTCTTATTTGCCACCTTATTAATGTTTCTTAATACCCACAATCCTTCCCCTTGACCAGGCTTACAGAGAGCAGATAAGTATTGTCCGCAATCACCTGTCTCGCTGTAGAACTTGCCAAAAAGTGTGAGCAGTAGGATATTTCCTTCTTACCTCACATACTCCTTTTTGTTATCCTCCGTCACCGGCACATTACGGCCATTTGGTTTCAGTTCATGCTGCAGGATTCGCCCAAACGCATTGTGCTCTACGCAGAAGGTGTGGTCCAATACCGGGGTGATATCATTCTCACTACAAAACAGGAGAAGGATGCGGCATCACAACATATTCGTAACTAGAGATGAGAATTATACAAAAGTATATATGTACACGTGTCAGGTTATCCAGAGAGCGACTCGCAGAGGCTCTCCAAAACACAAGGGGAATGACATGCTAAAGATACATTCCTTAGGTATTTGTGCTTTACTATAATGTCCAGGACAGAGAACATGTAAACACGCAATACTATACTCGAATGATAAAAGTACCCACACAAACGTGCACCAAAGTAACCAGAATGTGTAGCTGCGCTTCATCCAGAGTCCGGGTATAACATGCCAGGATAGGTCTAGGTCCTATTCATATCCTTAGTGGTATATGGAAGGTTTCGGTAATTTACTAGGTATATAATATACCTGGGTACTTATTTACTTTTATGTACTTACATTTTAGGCATAGAAACAGGGCTGCTAAAGCAGTTCTTAATAAAATAAACACTTCCTGCTTGGGTCTGCCCTCTGCAGCTCACAAAGACACAGGCTCTGCTGTACTTGTCATGGTGTGTCTCATACTAACCATCTCTCTGGAACATTCTGTAATATGTTGCTGAGACATGGCCCCTGATACACACACACACATCCCTACAGAGTCTGTCTTCATGAGCTGCAGTGGGCAGACCCATACACAGACTATTGGTCTGTAGAAACAGAGTTTATAAGTTAGAGTTAAAATAAAAGTACATCAAAGTAAATGGATACATAAGTATATTTTGTATCTTCCGGTTAATTGGTCTATAATTTAAGACGTGTCTGTTTCTTCTCTCAAACTTTAAAGGAATATGGAAGGTTTCTGGGATTTGAGAGAAGAAACAGACACCGTCTTAAAATTATGGACCAATTAACCGGAAGATACACCCGCTGAGCTAATAGCTTTATCTACAACAAATAATTAAGATTACCAGTGGAGGTGATCAAGAACATCATGACTAGTTAAAGATTTTTGTGACCATCGCCATTTGATTTTCAATTGTTAGCATTAAGGAATTTCCATTAAGATTTTCTTATTACAACCAGATGCCATTAGAAATGAAACCGGTGTGTACTTTTCTTCAATAAAGGGGATGTTTTCCCCCCAATAGCAATTTAGTCCACCCAGCACAACTTTCTGGTTTGCCAGGAACCAACCATGAGGAGTTGGATACAGATGTATTTCTGTTGTGTAAGATCTTGTTCCCATCCCAGTTCCGCCATGTATCCGGTACTTACAGAATCCACACCAAGCTCTTGTGCAGCTCCGGATCCACGGACTCCAGGTCAGACAGCTGAATGGGTTTACCCAGAAGCTGTTTGTAGAAAGGGACTGTAAACCCTCCATTGATGTAGTGTCCGTGAAACACAGCCAATCCCATGACCCGACCAACAAAATGGAAGTAAGACAAGTGATCCTGAGCAGAGACACATGGTGCAGAGTTAGAGCAAGGTTTATGTTGCAATGACATCTTGTGGACAACTGTATAATCGTATAAAACCTAATATATATAATAAGTAATGGCATTGACACATTAGCAAAATGTTGTTCTGTATGCAAAATAACTTACAATAGTTTAAAAAAATAAAAAGCATCACATAAACAGATTAAAAAAAATATATATATATATAAAAAAAGTATTTCATACACCCTTTATCTTACAAGAGAATTGAAAGATCCCACCCCCCAAAAAAAAAAAAAACAGTGACATTATGAGATGCCCTCTTCTGATGCAACAATCGTCCCATGACCATTTACATTCATCCACACAAGTCTCCTATATGTGCACAATTAGAGGGGAAAAAAATTGTTTTACTTTTTAAAATGAATGCTGAATTTGTGTAGTTATGATCAATAGATGTTAGGCTATTTCAGTGTGTTGCCTCTGCCTAAATGAGTGTGAAATATATATATTTATATTAGTGGGCAGGTCCAAGAAGAGGTCAGGCAATTTGCGGTCCACTCGAGAAGGAACTGGAAACCGACTCCAGTAACTTTGATAGTTCTTGGCCATAAAGTTATCTTAGCAGAGACATAACGATATGGCACCAGAAGAGAAGAGGAGTCAGAAGGTGCCTGCCACATTACCAGATCACTACTGAAGTGGTTGGGCTAAAACTGAAAGGACACCCAGCTGTGGATGTGTCTGGAAAGGAAAGTCCAATGCTTCCAAGAACAATTCAGTATAGGAACCTGGAATGTTAGAACTATGAACCAGATGTGGTCAGACATGAGATGACAAGGTTATACAGTGATATTATGGGAATTGGTGAACTTAAATGGACTGGAACGGGACATTTTACATCAGACAACCACCAGATCTTCTACTGTGGTCAAGAATCACGCAGAAGAAATGGAGTAGTCTCATAGACAATCAAGAGTGGCCAAAGCAGTGCATGGTTACAACCCAATAAATGACAGAATGATTTCAATTCAAAATTCAGGACAAGTCATTTAACGTCACAGTGATCCAAGTCTATGCACCAACCATGGATGCTGAAGTTGTCCAGTTCTACGAAGATTGCCAGGTATCTTTTGGTTCCATATTGTAGCATTCCTATCTCCTCTATGATAAGAGTACCATCTCTTTTATATAGTCCACAACACAAGCTGGGATCCTGTTCCACCCTGATGATAGCCAGTAAGCTTGAAACAGCTGTACATGGATAGGATACTCAGCTTGTGTTTAATCCAACCTTGGCTTTGCATTAAAGATGTAATACAGCAGGCATAAGCTTAAAGGAAGCCATGATAATGGCTATGGATTGAAGAGCAAAGCATTTATGGGCACATTTGCATGTCCCAGCTCAGCTTCCCAGAATGCAGTGTAATAATTTTCTCAAAATTCTGAGCTGGGAGCAGGTTTTTTTTAAACTGGTTTTAGACATTCAAATGTGAATATATATATATATATATATATATATATATATATATATATATATAAAAATTAAAATAATTGCGTGATACAAATTTTAAGTTTCAGGGAACACTAATAATTGTCATGCTTTTTCAATGTCCTCAGCTCCCCTCATCTTATAAGTTGTCACTCACAAATTCCCAAAATACTTACTTACAGTGTATAAACAGATTTTCTGTGCCCAAGTTATTTATACCATATTTTACGGAAATACATTTCAATATTTTCTTTATTTAAATGATGCACGGTCCATAGTAACACACACATGCTACAGATGGGAAGGAAGCCACAGAGATTGGTTAAGGTGTCCATGAGAGGAATCTACAAGTGGCATTGCCGGTGCAGTGGGACAGGGCGCAGAGGTACACACAGACATCCAAGCTAAGCTACTCATCTGGCTGGAAAACACTTACTGGGTTAATGGACGAATCAGGATTAATTTGTAGAGTGTAAATATTGTCGGTGGAATACTGGAAAAGTCCATAATATGGATTCAACATTTCATGGCACAGTAAATACAGCCACTCCCTGTCAAACAGAGCAATATAAGATGATGAGATTACATTATACACACAAACACAGATATGGATAATCATACACCTCCTGCAGCAGGAACACGCTCTCAAAAATAACTAACAAACAGCAAATTATAAGAGCTATGGTGTGGCCACGTGACAAGGAAAGGGATTTTCTAATGAGGCACAAAGTCATAATACTTGTACAATTGAAAGATACATAAAAAAAACACTGAAGTTGAATATTTAGCAGACTGAGGTTGTAGCAAACGCGAAACGGCTGTCCGGCTCAAATCAGTGGTATTTTATGCCTTTATAGGGGCAATTTATGCTATTTTTAGAATTTTTAAACAAATTTGTGGAGGAACATAGGGATTCAATTAAATATAAAAATAGCATCTAATTATAATTTTCTTCCTCGCTTGCAAAAAATTAACCAGATATGAGAGTTGTTGTAGAACATCAAATATTTAATTGATTTTTCAAGAGGAACAAATAGAACTTATTGATTCTTTACTATGCATGTGCAGTCTTCCAGTTTAGGAGGATAGTCGAGATTTTTATATATATATCCTATTTTTGATCATTCTATATAGGCAGACTAAAACAGAATTTACTATTGTATGCCTAATTAGCCTCATTGAATCTTCCTCTCATTGTAGTTCTCTACAGCTAATCATGTGCTCTCACAGTGTGATGGACTTGCACATGTCCATAGTGATTTAAGGAATTGACTGGGACGGGTTCTCTCAGTAAAAAAGTCACAAAGTGCATGTGCTACCCCAGTGAGAACACTTATCAGTGGTAATTAAAATGCATAGGCAAAGAAGAATAAATGAAGCGGATTATTCATAAGCACACATAATTATATTGCTATAAAGTTTCATTGTATCAAATTAAATTAGTTCAGCAAAATTAATTAGCAGAAGGTTTTAAAGTTTAGTTTTCAAGGATATTGAACTTGGCACTTTTA
This sequence comes from Discoglossus pictus, assembly GCA_027410445.1. Classification (NCBI taxonomy): domain Eukaryota; kingdom Metazoa; phylum Chordata; class Amphibia; order Anura; family Alytidae; genus Discoglossus; species Discoglossus pictus. Next base: position 102,739,305 of record CM050172.1, on the reverse strand, counting down.
TTAAGTCCCTTTAATTTAATATTTGATTACCATTTCAGAGCCAGTCCTAGAAACAAAGAAGTCAGTGGCCCATTATATATGGTTTATTTGGGATTCAAATTTTATTTTTATTTTTTTTAAATTAATTTTAATTGCAATTAAAAAAAAATAGTAAACTGTTCTATTCTATGGTGTTCAAGCATAAAACATTGAAGGCTTCTGAAGTGCATGCTATTTTATGGCGGGGGGATTGAAATAGGCCATTTTGTTAGGAATTTCTTACATGATAAACATTCATTCTAGCGATTCAAAGTAACAAACTGCTATTATGAGACTTCAGTTCTTTAAAGAACAGCCTGTTTAGTATCCAGTTCTAGTAGTTGAGTGTCACTTAATATATTTTAAAATTTATATTGTGTCTATAGTAACAGAAAATATTCCCACATTTCTATGAAGACCTTTTGAAGTCTGACAAGTCACTTCACATTTTAGTGGACACCACAGGAAGTGGAGAGATCTTCACCCACTGGTGGAAAAAATATTTAGTTAATTTATCCCTTAAAATCACACATATTCAAATCAAGGTGAATAAAGACCAACATTTCCCCCAAAATAGATGGAGCCACAATACCGACCTGGCCACGCCACCATAGTCTAATCCCTCCTCTCCTCGAAACTTCACCATAAGCCTCTTTTTCAGATCTTTCGGCCTCATCTTCATGATCTGTCGATAAGACTCCTGCACACAAATATACATGGTCAGTTAAATACCCCCCTACATGCTTATAGTTGTATTCACACGGAACAAATAAAGTCTGAAGTCATCTCTTGCTTCATGTAGTAACCTAAATATGAATGTGGGAGGTGGTTGGGGGGCCAAGCAGTAGCGCCAATTGTTATTCTTAGTTATATTAGTTTCACCCTCACTTATGTCAAAGTGCTATTTGTACATACTATTTTTGTGCTTTTACACATCATTTTATCTTACGTTTTAATGAAGAAACTTGGGTTTTGACACATGAAGTCTAGAGATAGATTGGTTACGTTTAACTTGCCATGTTGCCTTATTAATGGATATATCAGTCAGGAGCAGTACCTCAAAGATCTCCTCCCTGGACACCTCTATGCGGCAGTGGCCAGCTTGGGGTTGTTGCAAGGAGAGCTCGTGTCTTAGTACTTTTAGTTTCTGCACCAGGTCTCTCTCGTATCTCTGCGCAGGGAGCTCCTCGCCGTCCTCCACAGATCCATCACTCTGCACTGGTATAGACTGGCTTGGTTCCTTCAGCTGGGAGTGGTGGCTGCAAGAGAGATTTCCCAGTAACCATCACAGTAGGACCATACATGGACTACAAGCATAACCAATATAGATGCTATAAGCTCCGATAACTAAAATATCTCTGCAGTTTAAGGGTGGGGGGACGTTTGTGAACTAGGTAATATTGGCAGCTGTTTAAAGGCACCTTCACCCGATAATAAAGTTGTTTTAGGCTATCTGTAAACAGCATGAAAAACGGATTATGTTGTGTTAACCATTAGGATATTACATGTGGATGTTGTCACATTTATATACAAATGAGAACTCATAAATATGAATATGTTTCCTTGATGTGCTAATTAGAATTATAGTCTGTCGGTCTCTGCAGTGGCCATAATAAAAGAGCTGCAATGTTACCTGGCAGATAGACCCTACTCCCATCCTTGTCAAGCACTACGAGCTGCACATTAGCTTACAGAGCCTCACATTAAAATACAGAACAAGCACAAACAATTCTAAATATTTCAGAAATGTGTTCCTATGGAGAACAACTACTAGAACAATATATAATCCGTGTTTAATTGAAATTAAATCAACTTCCTGTTTGGGTGACGGGGTCCCTTTAGGCAATAATAATAATAATAATAATAATAATAATAATAATAATTATTATTATTATTATTATTATTATTATTATTATTAATATTATTATTATTAATATTATCATGAAAAAAATAGGTACAAATAGTTTAATACAATTATACATTTTACTTACAAAAAAATAAAAAACATTTGCTTGCACACATGCTTGAGATGGATGTAACAAAGTACAGTGGCCCTTTAACATTTACAATCAGCTGTTGTATGTAAAACAGTAATGTATTATGAATGCTGTACAATAACCCCTGCAGTGCAGCCCCGTTCTTCGCACCAATACTTACTTCATGATGTGATGTAATCTGGGGTCTGTGAATTGCGTTGTTCGGTTATTGTGATCTACAAAATATATTCTTCCTGATACTGTGCTCCTGACCTCCCATCCTGTAGGGAGAGGTCCGAGGTCGTCACAATTCACACTGTTAAGGTCTCTGTAAAGGAGGAGAAAAAAAGAGGGGATATCAAATGTCACTGTGCTGCGGTCTATACCCTTCTGGATCGTTACCTTGTATTGGAGAAGTGTCTGGTGTGCCTTAATGAAGCTGTGAGCTATACCACGTAGGGTCACCTAAGTCATAGCAGAGAAGTCAAGCAAAGCAGGGTCCACTGAAGAAGTAACTGGCAACCCACCCCAGCATCATTGCCAAGATAACCTTATGGATAACCACAACCAGAAACATAATGATAGATGTGTTTGGCGCTGACCATTGGATCACAGAAAGTCGGACACAACTAAACCAATTTTATACCTTTAAAAGTGCGATTTTTAGTTTAGGGTGTAACAAAAAAAAAAAAAAGGAAAACTTCTCATTAAAAAGAGACATACCACCTCAAGTATTTTCTCTACCAAGCCTGCTTCTTCCAGGATCTGCCTCAACAAGGTGTGTCTTTAATGGAATGCTAATTCCTTTGCAGATACAATGAAAGCATGGGCATATGTTGATGCCAAATTTCCATTTTGCAGATTGAATATGCAAAAGGTTTTTAAGCCTCCCCAACTCAGGAAGTAGATCAAAACAAAAAATGGTAAATTCCACTTCATATTAAGCCAATAAATTAAAAGCATGTTGCCTATTTTCAAGTAAAAAAAAAAAAAAGAAGACTATTTTACTTTTTTGACCATAGTGGTTCTATAATTTATACATACAAAGAAATTACTTCCATGCCAGTTTTAAAAGGCACTTCTGTATTAATTTGTTGTTGTTTAGTCGCTCAGTCTTGTCCGACTCTTTGTGACGCAGTGCGCCAGGCACACCTTCTGTCTGGTTATGCTCATCCATAAGGATTTCTTTGCAAAGTTACTGGAGTGGGTGCCAGTTGCTTCTTCGTTAAACCACAATTTGTCTGATCTCTCTGCTATGACCTACCCACCTTGGGTGACCATACGTGTGCAGCTGCAATTAAGTATGCAAGACCCTGGCAACAAAAAGGTTATATTTCCTTTGCAATTACAACCAATTATGTTTCTTTTTCTCTGTACTTTTACATTTCTCCAATAAATAGGAAAGAATGGTGCAATGCAGAAAGAAAAATCACAATGAAACTTTGTATTGTAGGATGACAATGTAACGAGATACAAATACCATGTTATGGTCACTATGACCTTGTCTGGTTCTGTTCACAAAGGACAAACTAAAACCCACTGAGCAAGTCATTGCTGCGTAAATAAGAGGTTTTCAAGACCAGGCCCTGAAATGATATTCCTTACCTGAAATGGACTACTATCTAAATCCAATACATTATGAACAATATATAGGCACACATTTTAATGTATTCTTACACTAATTAATATTGGGCTACAAGTTAAATTCCAGATTATCAATACCGGTCGCCATTATAACCAATTGTACCAGAAATTCCTAGGTGCGCACGCGCACGCACGCACACGCACGCACACAAATAGCAACTAGATGCATTTCCCAACACTCCCTTCTAGGGACCAAGAAGGCCACCAGCTAGGCCCATCAGCACGCAGAAAAACTCCTTGTACCCCCAATAAGCTTTATATTAAGCCCGCTGAGCCTTGTTAATATATGTGGAGCCTATTAACAATGGAGGTGCCGTTTTTTTGTCCAACAGAGCTCCTAATAGGAGTAGGTCCTCCACTGACTAAGTTTTCTGTCCACACGGTTGCCTTATATATTACATTTTACGGATGCTGATCAGCTGAAATGTGTCAGCCAACCAGCATTGCTTATTTTGAATATTTTCAGCTCCTTGTCCGATTGGTTAACACACAGACCAATCCGAATACACGGATGCCCCCTTAGAAGCCTTGTGAAAGTCCTGATTGGAACACTGGGCCCTGCTGGCCTAGTGCTGATCCCAAGGTCTTGATGGACTTCGTGGGGGTCCTTGGATGTCTTGACATCTCCACTAGCCTACACAGAGTCTATAATAAATCAGCTTTTTCTTTACTGCAACTAAGTTCTTGAGTATGAGATGCAGAAGATAACAGTGATGTTAGAGCAAGCCGTGCGCATTTCCAATATTAGGTACTAAACGGATGAAATCCGTCAACCCAACCAGTATGGACACACTTGCGAGCAGTCCATAAAAATAAAAAATAAAGTATTAAAATTAGTAGTAGTATTATTAGCCAAGCAAAGATTACGTTTTAAGAAAAGAATGTAAAGAAGACATATTGAAAGAAAAAATGTTTTCAAATAATAGCAATGCTAGAACAAGATGCCATGATTTCAATGAGCAAAATGTAATACTTTTGAGAAATTGTGGCAGAGGTCATGTTGAACTCTTCAATGACAAATGAATAAATGAAGGAGCACACTGTACCTTGGTATTCTGGGGTCGTGCCACGTGCTGACTCCGGTCTGTGTGTGCAAGAAGTAGACCTGGCCCTGAACCGTGGTCCTTTGTTCTGCAAAGATAAATGTATTTTTTTGCTGATGCAGTCCTTGTTTTGGGTAAGAACAGACTGACCTCGCTGAATAATACACTTTTACAAAAACAGATAGACACAACTTCCTCCTCCCACAGATTGCCAGGAAGAAAGAAAACAAATTAAGCACTTGTAGACTATAAACCCAGACGTCTGGCTTTTATTTTTACATTTTTAAGTAAAAGAAGGGAAGAGATCTGCAGAGAGGAAGAGGCTCTCCCAGCTCGCGTCTTATATACAAGGAGAGCCCGGTCACTCAATTCGCTCTCAAATTTTAACCACCTGACCAAGTATCACCCAAGCCAATTCTGCAACTCATGTTGGGAGCAACAAAAATGGAGTAACACACTTCTTACTCACCATAGCCTTCAGGTAAATCAGGCGACTGATAGCCGTGTGGCCTGTTCTGTGGTGTCTGGACGTGACCCCGGACCTCTGGCGCACGCAGTCTCTGTGCTTGGAGCCGCTGTTCCTGGCTTGGAGATTCAACAAGCCTGCAGTTTCCTCCCCCAGCCGCACCAGTCCCGTCTGAGTATGGAGCTGGCTCCTCCATGAAACAGCTGAGAGGCCTCCCCGGGCCGGACTCTTCATAAACAGTCCTATGTATAAAACAAATAATGATTAGCAGCAAGAAAAACTACAATTTACAGGTAGTCCAGTGTGTTAAAGCTTCAATATAGAAGAGAGTCATGACCTCAACTCAATGTACATTCTGCCCCATCCTTAAAGGAATATGGAAGGCTCCCGGTGTGTAATATTAAAATAAAAGTGCGTGCTAGCATACCTAAACAGCATTTTATTATTATCAAGTGCTTAAAAGCGCATTGTACTCACGGACACCTTCCAAATAGGTCTCCATCAGCTCATGCACACAGATGGTTTCTCAGCATGCTTGCAATCTTCTGGTTAGTACATCTAGTACCAATAGAAACACTGTGTGCATGAGCTGCTGGGGGCAGACCTTTGTTGAGACTATTTCATGGAGCATAAACCATTTTAAAATTAGGTTTAGATGCAAATAAAAACTTAAGCAATTTTAATATTAAAAGAACTAGCCCATCTCTCCCCCAAAATGATTTATCATTGGAGATGCGTTAAGAGGACTGTGAACCTATTTTAAACATTAATGCACTGCATATTTGTCCTTTCAAGTGAAATAGGATCTAGATATTTGTTCCTTCTATGTCAGATTTTCTTAAGTAGTACCTACCCTTCATTGTCCAGCAGACCTCTACAATCCACCACAGAGCCGCCAGTTCCAATTCGGTCACGTGTCTGTAAACTGACTAGAAGGGTTATAAAAAAAAAAAAACACAACTTTAGTGTTCCATGTACAGAAGAGGACCAAAAAACATATACAACATCACACTGTAACACATTTCATCACATGCAAGGTAATCTCTGCGGCATGCCGACCTTTGCGCACTGCAGACTAGCGCGCCATCATCAGGGCACCGAGAACAGCGCTCTGATGACGCTCTGCGCTCCAGCCTGCATCTCATATTTACAGTACCTGCTAGCAGGAGGAGGCTGCCAAAGCTAAGGCAAGGGGCTGACAGTGCCATGTAAGACTGGCATGTGGCACTAGGAGCATACATGCTCCTAGTGACACATGCACACAGTGACATTACATACAATATGCTCCTAGTGACACATGCACACAGTGACATTACATACAATATGCTCCTAGTGACACATGCACACAGTGACATTACATACAATATGCTCCTAGTGACACATGCACACAGTGACATTACATACAATATGCTCCTAGTGACACATGCACACAGTGACATTACATACAATATGCTCCTAGTGACACATGCACACAGTGACATTACATACAATATGCTCCTAGTGACACATGCACACAGTGACATTACATACAATATGCTCCTAGTGACACATGCACACAGTGACATTACATACAATATGCTCCTAGTGACACATGCACACAGTGACATTACATACAATATGCTCCTAGTGACACATGCACACAGTGACATTACATACAATATGCTCCTAGTGACACATGCACACAGTGACATTACATACAATATGCTCCTAGTGACACATGCACACAGTGACATTACATACAATATGCTCCTAGTGACACATGCACACAGTGACATTACATACAATATGCTCCTAGTGACACATGCACACAGTGACATTACATACAATATGCTCCTAGTGACACATGCACACAGTGACATTACATACAATATGCTCCTAGTGACACATGCACACAGTGACATTACATACAATATGCTCCTAGTGACACATGCACACAGTGACATTACATACAATATGCTCCTAGTGACACATGCACACAGTGACATTACATACAATATGCTCCTAGTGACACATGCTAGTCCTACATGGCACTGTCAGCCCCTTGCCTTAGCTTTGGCAGCCTCCAGCAAGCAGGTCCAGTAAATATGAGATGTGGCAGATGGGATGCAGGCTGGAGCGCAGTTCTCGGCGCCCTGCTGTCCCCCGTGCGACAGACGTGCCACCAACCTCTGTACATCAGACCACACACTGGATACTCACCTACTATTTGTCCCCGCACGGCATCACTGTCTGTAGGGTTTAATTTGCATAGATCCAAACGCTGATCTGCAAAGTAAGGAGAGCACATTGAAGATAGACAATGCAGGGGAACCAGCGGATGTGTTATGATAGGTCCCAATGACAGCCTAAGATGAAACTTATGGAAGTAGTGGTGCAGGAAGTTTGCTACATACTTCAAAATATATCAAAAAGGGTATAAAAAAAAAAAAAAAAAAAAAAGATACAGACACACAGACTAAGAGCCTCATTCAATTCAGGGCTATAACTCCCTCGCAGGTTGCCGATTTTCTGTAATTGAGTTGCGTGCTCAGGTTGCTCTACTTTTACTCAATTGACTGGGCCCGCAAGTTAGGCACCGCTCGCTAGAAATCCGAAACCATGCTCTCGACAGTAGCATTTGCGGGACGCAAGCCTGTAGCTCGTGATTCAAGCCTGGAAAAAATTAAATCAGAGCACAATCAATCCAGCACTGTAAATGATGGGGAACACAATGGGTGACATTAGAAATAAAGGCACAACATTCTCAAGCTCGCACAAAGCCAAAATAAAATACTTTAGTTCAGGTTTCGTCTCCGTCCAAAGTCCTACGGGCTTGAATGATCTCCAAACACGTAACTCGTTATTCAAGCCCAAGGACTTCAATGAAATATGGAGGTTGGATTCCAAAGTCTTACGGGCTTGGAAATTGAAGCGAGCTTGAGAATGTTGTGCCTTTAATTCTAATGTCACCCATTGTGTTCCCCAACATTTACAGTGCTGGATTGATTTTATATTTGCTTTTAAAGTGCTACGATTTGTCAGTAAGCCCTTTGCGAGACCTCCCTGGTACCATTAACCTGTGGTTAGAGTTTAGCCATTTGCGGGCTTGACCGAGTGGTTAGCGAATGAAAAGTTGGAGCAAATGAATAGCGATTTGCGATCGCAACTCTTGCGGCCGTGAATGATCAAAGGCTTTGAGGGAAGTAACTTGCAATTTGACAAATCTCAGCTCTGAGCCCGTAACTGGAAGCCAATTGAATAGCAAAGTAGCTTGCGACGTCTACTTGCGAGTACGTCTTGGGGTGAGGTTGCATGCGAATTAAAGTCCAAATTAGGATGTTTCGCCGCTTGAAAAAATAAAAATAAATAAAAAACAAGGCTACACGACCCAGAAGTGCAGAAAACACAGACAAGGACGTACGACTTTTACAAACAATAATTACGACCGACGGAACTTAAAAAATAAACAAATATGAGGTCGCAAAAACGATGAAGTTAACGGCCGGAACGCGCACATTTATTTTTTTTACATCCAGTTCTTATTGTAGACAATTTGCATAACATTAATTTTATAGGAATGTTGGCAATAAATATTTTATGAGCCGTACGGAGATTCATTTACCACGAGGAGATCACATTTAGAGCGCAATTTATGAGAAAATTTGTATCGAACATGAAGAAGCATTTTTATTTTAGGGGTGGAAAGCCATCACGCATTTATTGCTGTAGGATGCACCTTTATTATTCCCTCCTTACTTTATATACATTTTCCTTGGAACATTGAGGACATCCCCAAGGAGAGATTAGGGAGGAGGTGCTGCCTCACAGCATGATACCAGAATGCGTGCCAAGCCAGAGCGTGAGGTTGTCAGAAGGAAGCAGGTGCACATGGGAATGTACCCTCAGTAATTGGCATCATTTGCCATTTACTATTCCAGATATGGCGTCACCTATGAACTGATCCTCTACTTTGGGAGAGTATGGGTTTGTGAACGGTAATATAATACTATTTTATTAATATAATTTATAATAATTTTAGTAGGTTATAATGTTTATGATAATTATAATAATCATATTATTATAATTAGATTGTATAATAATAATAATAATAATAATTATACTACAAGAAATGTTTAGTGTAGGTTTATTTATATTGGTATTCACATAAAAACAATGTACTAGTTTATTGAGCAGTCTGCAGGGTCTATTTTCATATTCCAGCATTTATATATTAAAAACAGCACAATATAAAACAGGTCTGTTAATCTAGTAACTATATGGTCTAATTTACGCACAGTATCTCTACTTCTCCGTAAACACCTGATATTTTATTTATCCAATGCAGAACTGTACATCTGTTTGTGAAGTATGTAATAGGGTAACATCAGGAGGTTTGCACAACAAACATAAAAGCAATTGTTTTGTTTGGCGAAAATCTTAGGATGGATTGTGTCATAGGGAATTCCATCTTGGACTCAGTCGGAAGCTTAAATTATATTCTGGGATTGCTACCACTGAAATTTAATATCAAGGTGATATCTGAAGGAGGCATTTTAACAGAAGTGAATGCAGATCTTATATGAAAGAACATTTATACACACACACAATGATTCAGGTGTAAGTGGGATTATGTTGCAAGATAAATGAGGCATGTGCAGCGTTCAAGCTAAACACTAGACAGCTTCAACTTACAGCCGGTGTCCTTCAATCTGCTGATGGCATTGGAAAGGAGCCGCACACATCCCAGGAAGCCGGCTCCCTGCTTCTTGTGGATTTTCTTGTGGTTCCAGACACTGATGGTGATAGAATCAGTTTTCCCAACGTAGCTAATGAGGAAGAAAAACAGACATGTAACAAGCCTCGTCACGCTATCCTT
>CM050172.1:102586803-102724303 GCA_027410445.1 Discoglossus pictus | reverse complement strand
ACACACGTTATTTCCTGCTCAGATTCCCCAAAGATACACTTACTGCACTCAAGGAAACTGAAAAATGAGCCCACAATGCATTTTCACTCTTAGAGTTAAAAAAAAATAATAAAAAAAATACATGGCTCCTTTTTGGCAAATGCCCGCTGTATAACAAAGCGTGGTACAGAATGGATTATATATGTTTTTCTGTTTGCCTTCCTCTGAACAATTGTTGACAACAGGGAATCAATTAGGAATAAATTAAAAATTATATCACTTTATTAATATTGTAGATCACAAATGGTGATATAAAAACTAATTAAAAAATCAAGGATTGAAAACAAATTTTGTAAAAAATAAATAAATAAAAAAAAAAAGGCAAAATGTGTGGAAAAAGATTACCTCCTTAATATTTAGAATAATTATAAGAAACTCCCATTGGAGGGGTAATCATTGTCCCATCATGCAGAGCGGCGTCTCTTTTAGAAGAATTCTTCAATTATAACTGTGTACAAAGCCACGGTTTGAGATAAATGTACACCCAAAACTAGCCATGCTGAATACAAAGGAAACCTGACTTGTAGAGGAGGGTCTAATAATAATAATAATAATAATAATAATAATAATAATAATAATAATAATAATAATTATTATTATTATTATTATGGCCAGAAATCCTGCCAGAATTACTGTTAGCAAAGTATTGTCCCCTTTCTCTTATCATTGTCTCCTATCTATATACTGGAATTATAATAGTCGTGAAACAGGCTTCAACTAGATATCAATGTAATATTATATATACTCTAAAGAGTCTTCTAAGGAAATGGCCTGTATGTAATATACGCTAATAAAAGTCCACATTCATAATATTGGGTAAGGACGGGTTAGGGTGTACTCACACTGCATAACGCACGAACGACTACGTGCTCCAACGTGATCAATCACATATAATAGTAGTTGTCAAACTGCGTTTGTCGTCACAAATTGCAGTTTGACAACTACGATTGCCGCAACACCCGCGCATGCCCACCGGGGGTTTGGGGAGAGACACAGGGGAGGAAGAGGGGGGACAGAAGACACAAAACACACACAATGGAGCTCCAAAGGCGCTCATCGCGATACCGGTAAAGTAGGGGGGGGGGGGGGGGGGGGGAGACACTCAATGAGCGGAAAAGGCGCTCATTGTGAGGCCCGTAAAGTAGAGGGGGAGAGGCTCCCATTGTGTGGCAAACAACATTGCCAGGCTTCACATTTTATTGCCGTAATTTTTGACGGGCGAGTTGCTAGTTAACAAATAATCCACATATTATAAAAAAGGATCAGAAGAGATCTAAAGAGGTCGAATGATAATATATAAATTGTCTGTGTCCACAACGCTTACGATGTTGGTCACGGCAACCGCAAGGCCAACAGTACTTAGGCTACAATGAACACCAAAGAGCTCATCGCCAGCAGCGCACGCGGGACTTGCGACCAAAACCCGTACATGCACTGTGCACCTCACGAAAATTCAACTTTAACGGCCGAAGCAGGGAACTCAAAAGACCTGAAACAAACAGCACAGCAGGAGAAGCAGGAAGCCTGCGAGTCAGGTTGCAAGTTAGTTTGAGGCATTTATTCACGATCGAAAAGCGCCTTAGCCAGAAAAAAAATGGCTGCCAAAAAATCGCAACACGACGAAAACGTAAAAACGAGTCCTAAGCAGCAACACTAAACGCAACGTCTATAAAGTAAACAGGGTGAGATGAGAGCGCCAAAGGTGCTCATCTTGGGCCTCGCAAGGAGCGCTGGAGGTGATCATTGCAAAGCAGGAAAGTTGCAGCTCGCGATGAGTGCCGAAGGTGCTCAGAGGGCCCATAGCCTCGCATTGTGTGGCAAACACCATTGCCAGGCTTACAATTTTACTCCCGTCATTTTCAACAAGCAATTTCCTAGTATGTATTTGTAGCTTGAATAATTTAATTAAAAACAAACTGTCTGTTTTCATAGGGGACACAAAATGCACTCCTGAGTCATGTATGTTGAAGGCAACAAAGTTAAAATGATTAAGGTCACAAAGCAGCGACCAACCAGTACAAATATTACGCTTTCGCAGATACTAGATCTGAAACCGAGTCAGGTGCAAACAGACTTATACTCAAGTCAAGACGCATGGGAGGAAGGCTACTCCTATAGAAGTCAACACAGAGAGAATATGTAGATCTCCTTGGCCGGCAATTTCAGTTCCTGAAAAAGCAATTTTTGTAATTTTTAAAACCTGATCTTTAAAAGGTTTGAGAAATATATATATATATATATATATATATATTAAACACACATTTTTTTTCCATAGAATTTTCTAGACATAAAAAGATAAAATACAAGTAGCCTTTAAAGCAAAGCACTGGTTTATTGTGTGACTTGCTCTGTAGTCCCGTTACCAAAACGGTGCTCTTGAAACAAAAGTAAGAAATTCCCCTGAGGCTGCTGTAAGATGACTAACCAGTCGCCTGGAAGGATAAATTGGCCATAACATCCCAATGTGAAAGACAATAAATATGATGCGGCATGTGCCCGAGGAAATACAGGTCAGCGAGCATGCATCCTCCGAGCACGCAGACTCCTTGGGGACAGCAAACCCCGTCTGAATCGGGGAAACCAGTCTGTCTGCGAACACATTCCCATAATAATGAGATTAGCACGGCCTGCTCCAAGGAAAGCTCCTCCGGATTCATTCAGATCTACAGGACACTCGGCTGAGGATAATACAGAGGGGTGTTACAAGAAGCAGACCCCCATAATCCTATTAAATATTACAAAATGACACCAAAACCAAACTGCTTTACACGAATTACATATATTTTATATAATATTTCTGAATAGATGTAGTGTAGATATATATATATATATATATATATATATATATATATATATATACATATACATATATATACACACACACACACATAAATATTATATAGTATATACATCTCTGTGTGTGTTCCCATTTTAAAGAAATAAAAATACACACACACCTTATTACCTGCCTAGACTTCCCAGATATAGTTACTGCACTCTGGAATACTGGGCAGGGACATGCAAATGAGCCCATAATGCATTTTCACTCTTAATTCCAAACGCCAGCCCCCCCCGTTCTGGATCTTTACCTTTTTACAGTGGGGCTTGTGTACAATTAGGCTACAAGTTATACCATGCAGGTATACTAAAGATGTGCAGGTGAAATGAGACAATTTGCAGTCCACTGGAGATGGAACTGGCAACCCAATCCGGTATATTGGCCAAGAATACCAGACAAGCACAACCAGAGACATAGCGATAGAGATGCCTGGCATGCTGCGGTCCATAGGGTCACAGCAAGTCAGGCACAACTGAACAACAACATTGTGCGTGCAAGAAGAGGATTACTACTACATTTTTTTAAATAATCAGTAAACCATTTCTTGGTGGCGCAGAGTATTAGCACACCCACAAAAAGCATAGTGTTGGCACAGCGTTGCCACTTTATTGTACACAAACCCAGAGTCCTAACATATAACATCTTCATATATTTATTACCCACGCAGCCTTCCGGTTTCCTCCAAAGTCTGGCTGCCTTCCACATTCCTGAGAAGTTCATCAAAACCGGACAGCAGTTGTGAGTGACTGTGTACGGTGGAGGAGCGCGAGCTTAAACTGATCCATAGAAACTGATCCAAATAACTCAATCTACTGCCCACTAGTCGCTTTACAAACAGAAGCCGGTGGGGACGCCATAGTCACGCGATTCCACAATCACGCTTAGCAGTAGTTACATTTTTTTTAAATAAAAATGTATATAGAAGCTTCATTGATTATAGATGCAACAGAAATCCCAAATTAAACAAATTCTTCAGTTTTCCGGCAGTTGATTTTGAGAAGGAAAACCCCTGAAAACCCAAGCTCAATTAGCATAACATTATAACTTGCGGTGGCCAATCAGAGGCAGCTACAACATTGGTGCAATGTCTGGGGATAATCTCTGCAGCAAAATATAATGTGATGCGCAGTCTTGTTCCCACGACAAGGAAGCAGCTCACCAAAAGTTGTGAAACATGAGCAACTTAATAGAGTGGATGTTTTTTTCCCCCAAAACCATTTATAAAAAGCAAAATTTTATACATTTAGGACTTTTTTCCTGCAAAAAAAATGTTTAAGGTACATGGACGTTTCTCCATACTGATTATATCAAAAACATAAATTACACCGATTAACAAAAATAGATTTTATCTAAAAAAAAAAAATTGTTTCCATACCCCCAGAAGGGGCACTTGGTACTAACAGCTTTTAACCCTATACTAAGTTTCAAGCCAATAGCAGCACTGTGTGAGCTACTGGTGTGTGGTGAGGACCAAAGACTACACATCCCATGATGCTTTGCTTGCTGACACCGACTCCCCATACACTGCTATAATATTGTAGCTGCCTCTAACTGGCCACAACAAATTGTGAATTTTATGCTAATTTAGATTTTCAGGGGGCCTTCCTTCCCAAAAATCAAGAAAACTGAAGAATTTTGCAAACTTTAGGGTAATTTTATTATTTGGCATTTTTTTCAACAAAAAAAAAGTTTACACACTAATGTTTCCCTTTATCAGGTGCTGACACTTCTATATAGCTTTAAGTTAGCACACAGAGCTCTGCAAGATCTGAAAGTGAAATAAAGATCCACATGTAAGAGTGCTGGCGGTCTGTAACAATTAGCATTACAATGCCAGCCGGACGTGGCACCGTGCCACTCTCATTCTGCAGAGATCACTGTGACCTAAGCTCTCCAGGAAGGAACATTTCCCATGAGAAGCCTGGGAGCCCAGCATGCCAAGACACTGCACCATCGCCACTTAATGCAGATTAGTGCTTAATGAGCCACAGAAAGATTTAGAAAGTAGACACGCACTTTTGAAGACTTGATTACAAGCTGCTAATAGTCATTTGAGCTTTATAAAATAAGATTGCTTTGAAATAAATGTGCTTACAAGTTGCAAATTAAGGTCGGAGGTTAAAAAGTGTTTTACTCCCCCCTACCCCCAAAATGTAACAAAGGGAGTGAGCAATAAACATGGCTGCTTGTTGGTCTTATTCCATGCATGAGTAATTTAGCAAATCAGTTTGCTTTCGGTAGGGAAGGAGAAATCGCCCTTAATGTTATGTCAAAGGGACTTTACACAACAAATACATTTACACCTTTAGATCAGTGGAAATCCCCTCAAAAATTAGAGACAGAAACAACCCTCACAAAAGTCACCAATGACTTGCTAACTGCCAAATCAAAGGGTCACTTCTCCATTCTAATTCTCCTGGATCTTCTGCTGCCTTTGACACAGTTGACCACCCTCTTCTAATCCAAACTCTCCGTTCATTTGGCATCCAGGGCACAGCTCTCTCATGGTTCACATCGTATCTAAAAGATTGTACATTTAGCGTCTCCTTCTCTGGCACCTCTTCTTCACCTTTCCCTCTGTCTGTTGGCGTTCCCCAAGGTTCTGTCCTAGGCCCCCTCCTCTTCTCCATCTACACCTCCTCCCTTGGCACCCTCAAAAATCCTTTGGATTTCAGTATAATCTCTATGCAGATAATACTCAAATCTACCTTTCTGCACCCGATCTATCCCCCTCTCTTTTAGCTCAAGTTTCCTACTGCCTCTCTAGCATATCCTCCTGGATGTCCACCCGTCAACTCAAACTCAACATGTCTAAGACTGAACTCCTTATCTTTCCACCCTCTACTATAGCTTCCACTCCTCATATCTCTCACTGCTGACAACACCATCATCACTCCCACCTCCAAGGCCCGTTGTCTTGGGGTTCTACTGGATCCCGCCCTCTCTTTTATTCCTCACATATAATCGATAACTAAATCTTGTCAGTTTCACCTAAAAAGCATCTCCAAAATCCATCATTATCTTACACAAGACACAGCTAAAATTCTAATACAGGCGCCTGTCTCCCCTCCAATCCATAATAAACGCCTCCGCTAGACTCATCTTCAATACCAAATGCTCATGTTCTGCAGCTCCTCTCTGTCACTCCACTGGCTTCCCATAGCATCCTGAATCACATTTAAAATCTTGACCCTAACACATAAAGCCCTCAACAACAGTGCACCCCCTTATATCTCTGCTCGTTTCAAAATACTCTCCCAACCGCCCCCTTCGTTCTGCTAACGACCTTCTTCTTTCCTCCTCTCTCATCACCTCCTCTCACTCCCGTCTTCAGGACTTTTCTCGTGCAGCCCCTACTATTTGGAACTCCTTGCCTCGCTCCATTAGATTAACTTCCTGCCTCAAAACCTTTAAAAAATTACTAAAAACACACCTGTTTAAAAAAATCTTATCACCTTCAGCCTTTATAATTACAACTGTGCACTCCACAGCTTAATAACACTCCCACCCACACTCTACAGTACAACACACAGACCCCTCCAATAGACTAAACAAATTGCTTTCACGTTGCCATTTTGTATTTGTCACCCTCTTGTATCACACCTAAATCCTTAGATTGTAAGTTTGCGAGTTTTCAATTGTGTGTCCGTGTCTTGGAAACAAGCACTATGTGCATTTGATTATATGCTCAAAAACCGGGCCCTCCATTCTTTATAAGGTGTTAAGTTTGTTTTTTGCCATGTACTAACCCCCTGTACAGCGCTACGGAATATGTTGGCGCGATATAAATAAAGATAATAATAATAATAATAATAATAATAATAATAATAATATGGAAGGTTACTGGTTGTAGATAAAGAGTAGGGACATGCAAATGTGCCCACAAAGACTTCGCTCTTGCAATCCATAATGGCTTCCCTTAAGCATATGCCCACTGTATAAAACAGCTTTGAGCATAGCTAGGGTTGAATTATACAGAAGCCAGGATGCACACAAAAGGTATATAGTGTGTGTGTGCGCTAGTTTTATGTACTGTATTTTGTTAAGAAGTGGCTGAAATTTAGGTGTAGTGTCCTAGCCTATCCATTTCTGAAAAAAAAAAAAAATTGTAGCTGGCCATCACTGCATTTAAGGAGTAATAAGATTACATACATTTTACATTATTTCGATAATTGCCGATTATCTAGTGGGAAGGAACCTTGGAAACAAACGAAGCGTGATAAACTATCAGTCTCTGGGTTTGGGCCTTGCTTGCAGCACTTTTGATGGAAAAATTACAATTACAGGAGGCGTCAATGCTTTTCCATAGTTTTATTATAGAATATATTCTGTGTGTTATAATGGTTATACCAAAACAAAGCAGTGAAAAGAACAGGCCAGAGCACAAACTTCACCTTTAAAAGAGATCCCTCAGTAACAAAGCTTCTATCCAGCTAAACCTGGAAGGAGCAAAAACAAAAAAAACTAATAGTTTATAATTACTGGCCAGTATCCTTGAGAGGTCCAGCTTTTCATTCTGTCACAAGTTACTTCTCAGGTCCTCACTGTGGTGTGTCAGTCTCTCTCCGTCACAGACTGACTGTCCACAGTAAACTAGAAGTCTTTAAAGGCTATGCGCAACTGGGGCAATCAACTGCTGCAGGAGTTAACTCTTTCAGTCCTCCTGGGAGGACGAGAGCTTTGAATATGTGGCCAATGCAAATAGCTGGTCTCACTGTCAATAGTACCATAAAAAAATAGAAAGATCCGATTGCTTACAATGCAGCTGTATTTCATGTTTCAGTATATGTTCCATTATACTTACTGTTTTTACTTACTAAAGATTTTGTACATTATCAATATCTTCTACTTCTTCAAAAAAGCTGCACTGTAAATAGGAGACCTCAGCCTGATCCATAATAATGTCCCTAATTTCCTGTTTCAACATGTGATATTTAAATTTAGCTCCAGCCAGCGCCAACACCAACACCTCCCGCGACACCCTGACACATCAGAAAGCAGTTCTTGAAAAAAAGATTACAAAACCGTGAAACACATAATGTCACTGACTGACGACTGGACATATAAATTAGATATCTGACGGGCCTACACAATCGTGCAAACGGGATACTAGAAATGGAGAATATAATTTTTTTTGCTGCTGTGCGATTAAAACTTTGCGGAGGACGGGCGTCTAGATCAGGGGAGAGCAAGTGCTGGAGGACCTTATACAGACCAGTATTTGAGGATATCCCGGCTGTGTATCGGAAAGACTATCGCTTCAGATGATCCTGATTGACTCACCTGTACACAAAAAGGAAATGCTTAATTCCCGATCTGTGTGTGGCCCTCCTGGACCAAGCTTGCGCACCCCTGGTCTAGATCACTGGCAAGACCCAGTGCTTAAGTACTATTAATAAGCCAGTATTTACCAATGTGAGCATGGGCTATTTAAATCAAAGTGGGAGTTGAAGGGTCATAATAAACTATATTTCAGCCATGTGGAACATGAGTGGGATAGTAATTTATCTCGTCAGCAGCAATGAAGTTAAAAGAGGTTTACTTTTTAATAGCTTGTCCAGGCTTGCCATAGCTTTCCTCCCCAGAAACAAACATATTACTCTATCAATAAAGGTCCATATAGTTAGATCTATGCTATCCCCAGTAGTAACATATGGATGTGAGAGCTGGACCATAAAGAAGACCGAGCAGCATAGAATTGACACCTTCGAATTGTGGTGCTGGTGAAAGAGGCTTAGAGTCCCTTGCACTGCAAGAAGATCCAATCAGTACTACAGAAAATGAAGCCAAACGATCCACTGGAAGGTTTGAACATGAGACTGAAGTGCAAATATTTTAGATATACCATGAGAAGACAGGATTCCCTAGAGAAGATTCTGAGGCTGGAAAAGATTGAAGGCACAAGAACGGGATGGCAGAGGCGGAGATGGATAGATGATGTCACTGAAGCAATGAACATGAGCTTGATGGAGCTCAGAGGCATTGTGGCTGACAGATGTTCCTGGCATGCTGAGGTCCATAAGGTCACTGGAAGTCGGGCACGACTAAACAACTAACCGACTAAACACCACCACATATATGTTAGCATATGTTTGCGGATTACAATATATAGGATGCACAACCAGAAATAAAAAAAAACAGGTTTAGGACCCGAAAAGTATCTTTATATGTTTCCCTTATCCACTTTTTACCTATAATATGTTTTACATATACCCTCAAAAGGGATGATAAGTTATGTTAGCTTTGTCTTGTTTTTGGCTATTTTTGCTCTATTTTACCTGAGATTGTTGGGATGATGATCATTTTTTTTTTTTTTATAAAGAAAGAGAAGATTCTTATTGTACGGTCTTGTTAATAAGATACCCAAATAATATTGCTAGAAAAATGTAAGACACAAGAAGAAGTGGGCGGCAGAGATGGATAAATGATAGAATTAAATCATTAACATGAGCGTGATTGAGCTCAGAGGGGCAGTAGCTGACCAATGTGTCCGACGGTCCATAGGGTCAGGAGGCATGACTGAACGACTAAACAAAAATCTGTAACATGTAACTTTCATTCCAAAGCAATAACCGTCATCAGGTACAGATCACAAAGCCTGGTATGTTTCACGATATCCCTGATCTATAGGGTGTGTGGCTGGACTTTCCATAGGGCACTCTGCACTTCAGGCATGCAGGGTAAATACAGACAATTGCTTCCTAATCCCATAAAGAATGTTATCTTGGACCTCGGTCCTTCTAAATGGAGATAAACTGGAGAAAAGTAAACACTTCTTCTTTGGCATTAACAAAACAAACAATTCAACTGCAACAAGAGTCCACACAAAAGGAGAGGGTCTTATCACGCACCCCTGGGGAGCTCAGCCAGGAACATAACAGGGAGGGGAAGGCTGGCCATCATAAATCCCCAGATTACTTCCAGCAAGGAAAACAGGCTTAGTATATCTACAGTATTCACAAACCACGTGCAAGCTCACACAACGCGCTCACATGGCCAACGCAAGGCGCATCGCTGTTCATATAGTTTTCTAGTGCGCATGCGCTAAAACAACATTACATACTACAGAAACCATATTAGGTAAGGGACTGAAGAATAATAACACACACATTATATATACACAATAGCGACTTGCCCGTCAAAAATGACAGGGCAATAAAATTTCAAGGCATGGGAATGCTGTTTGACACATAATGTAAACCGTTTTGTACTGTGAGGACCTTCGGCGCTCATTGCGAGCCTCTCCTGTCGTGTACTCTTGGTCCTCAGAGAGATAAATATTTCTATGTTTATGTTAAGTAATAATGAATGGTTTCTTAAATCAATATACTTTATTTATATTTGATATATGCAGTGAGCAATTGGCTGAAGAGCTAACAATCTGTTTGTATTTTGCGTCTGCATACAATACACAGTGTGAGTG
Organism: Discoglossus pictus; assembly: GCA_027410445.1. NCBI lineage: Eukaryota > Metazoa > Chordata > Amphibia > Anura > Alytidae > Discoglossus > Discoglossus pictus. The sequence goes on along the minus strand of CM050172.1, from coordinate 102,714,002 downwards.
TTGGTGCCCTGCTTATAAAGTGTAATGAATGTTTGAAGTGCGCATCTAAATAGGCTGCGTGCGCAAGGTAAAGCCGTTAGTTTATTAATGTGGTACGCGTCTCGTGCGTATTTTCCGGCTTTTGTAATCGTGTTTCTTGTAGGTCGTAGTGTGCTGTGTAAAGTGCTACGCAGTTTGGAGCTAGCTCATTATAGAAGATGTTTTTTTACATGGCATATTTGTTATGTATACATACAGTCAGAAATGTCACTGAAAATAAGTTGTCCTAAGACTTTTCCTTATTAGTCTTCAAGTATAAACAACTGCATACGACAACAGTCTTTAGATGTAGTATACAGTGCGTAAACATTTTATAGTACAAGTGAGATTCTGGAAGCAGTTTAAAGGCACTTGGAAGGTTTCTGGATTTGCACTAGGAATATAATATACCTCTATTTACTATATTAAGAAGTACTTAGGAGGATTGAGAGTGGTCAACAACAGGCTAATCTGAAACGCTGCACTTCAGTGTGTATAAATGAGCTGCAGATGGCAGACCCAAAACAGGTACAAATTGTATAATTTTATGCAGAAATAAAACAGAGCTTTTAATTAATTCTTCAATAAATAAAAAGTACATGTATCTTATATAAAGTTGTCATTGTATGTAATGGCGCCGACACACATGCAAGACTTGCGAAGCAGCAGCGCAACACTTAGGCTGCAATGAAAAAAAAAAAAATTATAAACACACGCTCAGACACAGCACAGGGGAAGACACAGGAAGCCTGGGAGTGAGGTTGCAAGTGAATTACACACATATTTTGCAGTTTTCATTGCTCTAAAAATCGCCTAAACAAAAAAAAAAAAAAAGGTGGACGAAAAACCCCAAATTTCAGAAACCGCATGAAAACGAGCCTGAGCAATGCCAGGGTCGCAAAAGTTACAAAATACACGACGCTGAAAACAGTAACACGAACACCACCAGGCACGCAGGACTTTGAAAATAAAACCAACGGCAGCCGCGCCACACAAACCGGGAAGAAAGACACATGGCATCCCCAAGCACTAAACTTGCAGGTTAACGAACCCTGCAATGAGCGGCCTACGAGAGGCGCTCATTGAAAGCCACGAGATGAGCACAAAAAGGCGCTCATCACGGGGCTCACGATGAGCACCGAGAGCGGGAGAGGGTTGCAATATGCTTCAAAGGCGCTCAGCGTGGCGCTCGCAATGAGCGCAGAAGGTGCTCAGAGGACCAAAAGCCTCACATTGTGTGGCAAACAGCATTGTCAGCCTTACAATTTTAATCCAGTCATTTTTGACGGGCAATTTCCTAGTATTAGATATTTCTAATGAAATCTAGATCCCTTTAAGTACCCATTAAATTCCTCCAACGCTCATGCCGAGTATTCTGCTCAAAGACCACTCCAAAGACAGTATTCATGTCACACAAGTACAAACAGTTGCAGCAGAACAAGGAAACGGTCACATTCCCAGCAAATGACTTGGCCAGTTATGAGGTCAACTTTCCAGTGTTGCCTCAAATAAAGTGAAATGGGAACATTAGCACAAAACATTCAGCCAAAAGCAACCTCTACAGCACAAAGAGGACGCGGCCATGTCATTATCTGAAATGAAACAGATTTTTATACAGAATAGTGGCAAGGAATCAGCCAAAGTGGGAATAACTTCCCGGAAGTCAAGTCACTGCCGGCCAAGCATGATGATGGTTTTATAGGCTCTTAAAAAAACCAGGAAAGGATGCAGGCTACTCGGGGACAGGAAACAGGAATTTAAACAAAAAAAAGCTTATTGGCAGGGCAAGGTCTCCAACAAACTATGGTATTTACAGTTGTGACTGGAGGAGTGAGACTTTGGGTGAGTCAACATGAAGAAGCCCCAGATGGGTCAAACCCCCGATAGTAACAGGAGAAGTTTGGTGCTTTGTTGGTCAAACTAGAATGTTATTGTAGCTCCTACAGTGACCCCAGGCAACCTCCCTGCCCCCTCCCCAGTACACCAATAGTATGGCCAAGGTAGGGAGGTGCCCAGGGTCCTTATCTGTAACAAGAGACCATGCTGCAGGCTAGAGATGGGTGTGTAAGGGTGCTCCCAAATTTGCAATGAGAGGGGAGGTACAGCTGGACAGGATGTGCCAACCCATCTTATTTTTTATAGCACTAGTTGCATTCATGGTAGACCAGCCCCAAAACACCAGGTAATTCTCTTCTGTACATTCAAATGGTCAATATTATTGGACCTCAGTAGAGGTCTGACTGACCCCCCCTAGACAGTGAGTAAGGGGCACGTCTCTGTGTAAACCATAATCCCTACAGTGACATTTATCCCTTTTACAAGTCTTTTGAAATAAAAGTAAATCAACATATTTATAAAGGTCTGTTTTTTTTTCCCCCTTCTGGATTGCTAGCATGTTGTGGCGATGGGCCTTGTGTACCCAATGAGCTATACCATGTAGGGTCACCCAAGAGAGGTCAAACAAATCACGATCCACTTGGAGAAGGAACTGGCAACCCACTCCAGTACCTTTGCCAAGAAGACCCTATGTGTAAGCACAGCCATAGACATAATATTATAATAGAACATATATCACAAAAAGTAAAAAAAAAGAAAAAGTTAGGAGCTCTGTAACCAGATATACACAAAGACCGTATCAAATATATACTGTATGCTCACAAACATGCAACAGAATCTTATATATAACCGGCCCAGCAGGTCAGGATATCGTGACCAACAAATATTTGACTCCAGCTACTCATTCCTAATCACCACATTAACCATATAAAGTATCTATATGTAAATACTGTTACCTGCGCTGACTGGCGTGCGCACACACATACAAACAGGGACAAGCCAATACATGGGACAGTAACAATTATAAATGTACTTTAACAGTCGCCCTAGCGTCCGTCTCCCCCTCTGCTGGCTATGGTTACCTCCTACATACCCCCATTACCAGGCACTCATTGTAGTTTCACCCCCAGGCTCAGTACGTTCTCCTCACTGCAGGTCCCTATTAGTCACACTGTGGGGGCAGATTTTATGTCTGAGCGCCCCTAGTCGTATCTGGCTTTATACTGCTATTTGTATCAACTTTTCCTCTCTCCTGGATGTCTTTGGCTGCTGTCTCTCCTTCGCCTGGCTGTATTTCTAGGCTCCCCTGGCTATACTTGTCCCAGCCTTACACACGTGCCAACTGGGGATTGAGCCCCCTCACCTGGATGTGTCCCTGCCCTCTCCTCTGGCTGTCTCTACGGTCTCCCCCCCCCCCCCCCTCCCTCACCTCTGGCTGTCTCTACGGTCTGTCACCCCCCCTCCCTCTCCTATGGCTGTCTCTACAGTTCTCCCCCACCCCTCCCTCACCTCTGGCTGTCTCTGCAGTCTGTCACCCCCCCCCCCCCCCCTCTGACTGTCTCTACAGTCTCTCCTTCCCCCCTCTGACTGTCTCTACTGTGTGTCCCCCTCCTCTGACTGTCTCTACTCCCTCTACGGTGTGTCCCCCTCCTCTGACGTGGCTGTATTTCTAGGCTCCCCTGGCTACACTTGTCCCAGCCTTACACACGTGCCAACTGCGGATTGAGCCCCCTCACCTGGATGTGTCCCTGCCCTCTCCTCCGGCTGTCTCTACGGTCCCTCCTCTCTCTCCTCTGGCTGTCTCTACGGTGTGTCCCCCTCCCTCTCCTCTGGCTGTCTCTACGGTGTGTCCCCCTCCCTCTCCTCTGGCTGTCTCTACGGTGTGTCCCCCTCCCTCTCCTCTGGCTGTCTCTACGGTGTGTCCCCCTCCCTCTCCTCTGGCTGTCTCTACGGTGTGTCCCCCTCCCTCTCCTCTGGCTGTCTCTACGGTGTGTCCCCCTCCCTCTCCTCTGACTGTCTCTACTGTGTGTCCCCCTCCTCTGACTGTCTCTACTCCCTCTACGGTGTGTCCCCCTCCTCTGACGTGGCTGTATTTCTAGGCTCCCCTGGCTACACTTGTCCCAGCCTTACACACGTGCCAACTGCGGATTGAGCCCCCTCACCTGGATGTGTCCCTGCCCTCTCCTCCGGCTGTCTCTACGGTCCCTCCTCTCTCTCCTCTGGCTGTCTCTACGGTGTGTCCCCCTCCCTCTCCTCTGGCTGTCTCTACGGTGTGTCCCCCTCCCTCTCCTCTGGCTGTCTCTACGGTGTGTCCCCCTCCCTCTCCTCTGGCTGTCTCTACGGTGTGTCCCCCTCCCTCTCCTCTGGCTGCCTCTACGGTGTGTGTCCCTCCCTCTCCTCTGGCTGTCTCTACGGTGTGTTCCCCTCCCTCTCCTCTGGCTGTCTCTACGGTGTGTCCCCCTCCCTCTCCTCTGACTGCCTCTACGGTGTGTTCCCCTCCCTCTCCTCTGGCTGCCTCTACGGTGTGTCCCCCTCCCTCTCCTCTGACTGCCTCTACGGTGTGTCCTCCTCCCTCTCCTCTGACTGCCTCTACGGTGTGTCCCCCTCCCTCTCCTCTGACTGCCTCTACGGTGTGTCCCCCTCCCTCTCCTCTGACTGCCTCTACAGTGTGTCCCCCTCCCTCTCCTCTGACTGCCTCTACGGTGTGTCCCCCTCCCTCTCCTCTGGCTGCCTCTACGGTGTGTCCCCCTCCGGCTGTCTCTACGGTGTGTCGCCCCTCCCTCCGACTGTCTCTACGGTGTGTCCCCCTCCCTCTCCTCTGGCTGTCTCTACGTGTGTCCCCCCTCCCTCTCTTCTGGCTGTCTCTACGGTCCCCACTCCCAATCCACCTGGCTAGTCTTTGGCTTGGTCTCTGCCTCCCCCTATCCCGGCCGCACTGTAAGGCTGCAGTGTGTCCCCCTCCCTCTCCTCTGACTGCCTCTACAGTGTGTCCCCCTCCCTTTCCTCTGACTGCCTCTACGGTGTGTCCCCCTCCCTCTCCTCTGGCTGCCTCTACGGTGTGTCCCCCTCCGGCTGTCTCTACGGTGTGTCGCTGTATCACCAGTCCCCTGGTTCAGTGTCTCTCTCCACTCCCCCTAGTTGTCTCTCTGGTCCTCCTGGCTCGGCTCTCTGCCTCTCCACGGTCCGGGCCTCACCTGTGAGCCGCACTTTGATGCTGGAGCCCCCTCTCCGGGTCCCGGGGTTCGACATCCCGCCCAGGCACCGAGTGAGGCGAGCCGAGCCCGCATCCGTCACCCCGGGCCTCTCATACACCCGCCGGTCGTTCCCCTCATAAACACCGCGAGAGCGAGCGGCCGAGAGCGCGCACCGTACTGACGTCACGCAGAGCGCCGGGACACTGAGTGTCACGTGATACCTCCACGGGCGGAGGCGCGTTACCATGGAGACAGGGAGAGGCGGGGCCGAGAGGAGAGCCGCGACATCTGCTGGAAGGGAATGGGAAATGCTCAGAGAGAACCCAAAGTACTGACAGTAATAATACTAATATCCAGTGACTATAATAATACATACAATAATACATAATAACACACAATTATATTATAATACACAGTAAAACAATAATAATAATACACAGAGTCATTCAGTCGTGTCCTACTCTCCATGACTCTTGACCACAGCACTCCAGGCATATCTGTCAGTCACTGCCCCTCTGAGCTCCTTGAATCTCATGCTCATTGCTTCAATGACCTATCCATCTCCGCCTCTGCTGTCCCCTTCTTCGTGTGCTTCAATCTTTCCCGCCATCAGAGTCTTCTCTAGGGAATCCTGTCATCTCATGATCTGGACAAAATATTTGAGCTTCAGCCTCATGATCAAACCTTCCAGTGAACAGTTTGTCTTGATTTCCTGTAGTATTGATTTATTGGATCTTATTGCCGTCCAAGGGACTCTAAGGTGTCTTCACCAACAACACAATTATCCGGCGCTCCAACATCTTTATGGTCCAGCTCTCACACCCGTATGTTACTACTGGGAATACCTGACGTCTAACTATGGGGACCTGTGATGACAGTGTAATATATTTACTTTTTACTAGCTTGTCCAGACTTGCCATAGCTTTCCTTCCCAGGAACAAACATCTTTTAATTTCATGGCTACAGTCATAATCTGAAGAGATCTTGGAGCCCAGGAAAATACAATCTGTCACTGCCTCCACTTCGTCCCCATCTATTTGCCAGGAAGTGAGATTGCAGTTTGCCATGATGTTTGTCTTTCTAACGTTGAGCACCAGGCCAGCTTGTGCACTCTCTTCTTTTACCCTCATCAATAGGTCCTTTAGTTCCTCCTCACTTTCAGCCATCATAGTATCATCGGCGTATCTGAGGTTGTTGATATTTCTTCCAGTAATATTGATTCCGGCTTTGGACTCGTTAAGCAGGATGTGCTCTCCATATAAGTTGAATAAATAAGGTGACAATATACAATCTTGTCGCACTCCTTTGCCAATCTTGAACCATTCTGTTGTCCCATGTTCGGTTCTGACCGTGGCTTCTTGGTCCACATGCAGATTCCTCAGGAGGAGGATGAGATGATCTGGTACTCCCACCTCTTTAAGAACTTTCTATATTTTGTTGTGATCCACACAGTCAAAGGCTTTAGAATAGTCTATGAAGACGAAGTAAATGCTTTTATGAAACTCTCTTGCTTTATCTATTATCTATCAGACATTGGCAATTTAATCTCTTGTGGAATCTGGCTTGCACATCTGGTAGTTCCTGGTCCATATATTGTTGGAGCCGAGCTTGTAAGATCTTAAGCATTACCTTGCTTGCATGTGAAAATAAAGCAATTGTTCAATTATTGGAGCACTCTTTGGCACTGCCTTTTTTGGTTTTGGAAGGTGATGACCTTTTCCAGTCTATTGGCTATTGTTGAGTCTTCCAAAATTTTTGGCATAGGGCAAGCAACACTTTCACAGCATCATCTTGTAGGATTGTGTTCCCAGTTCAGCTGGGATTCCATCAACTTCTGCAGTTTTATCAGCAAGGCATTTCCTCTCTGCTAACTGCTCTCTCTCTATCCCTCTCTCTATCCCTCTCTCTCCCCCTCTCTCTCCCTCTCTCTCCCTCTCTCCCTCTCTGTTCTATTGGTCCCTTATACCATATTTTATTGTTTTCTTTTAGCCCCAAATTTTACCTGCATCTGGTTTCAGAAGACCTCACTGGTTACTCTGAATTCTGGGAGTTCTGCCAAATATTGATTGAATATTGACTGATCACCTGATTGCTGGCTAACTAAATATTGACTAAATACTCAATGAGAGCTGAATCCTGAATGAATATTGGCACACGGACTGAATACGACGCACTAACTACCAGAGTGCTGATTTACTGTTTGCTGTATGAATACTGACCGACTGAATACTGATTTTCTAAAAAAAAAAAGGGACTCTACATGGTTGCCTATTAAATTATCATTTCTATCACATATATAGTTGTGAGCATACGAGCTGTTGCTCATGCTTGCGAAGCGAGGGTCGCAGTTGCTGGCAAGGAGCGCCGAAGGCGAACAAAATACGAGACACGTTACGGCCCATTACGACCTCACAAAAATCGGCCAAAACACGCGCACATCAAAACATGAAAAATACAACAAATACACACAACAAATACATGAAAAGCTTACTTACAGGAAGAGGGAGCATCCAGGAAAGTTACACCTCAATATATCTACGTATTTGCCGAACCCCAAAAACATTACAAACACAACAAATACAAACAACAAACACATAAAAAGGTTACTCACAGCAAGGGGGGCACCCAGGACCTCTGCAAGTGAAGTTACACCTTCATTTACCAAAAATTTCGGAGTTTAGAGACCTGAAAATCACCTAAGCGACTGAAAAAATGGCCGCCGAACAAAACGAAAACAAGGCTAAAGGTCCCTAAACACGCAAAACACCACCAAGCAGCTACGCATATTCAAAAAAACTCGCACGACATAGAAAACGAATATTCCGAAAAACTCGCATGACATAGAAAACGAATATTCCGAAAAACTCGCACGACATAGAAAACGAATATTCCGAAAAACTCGCACGACATAGAAAACGAACAACGCTACATCAGCCACATTATATACACCAAACACCCTTAGCTCACTTACAATTTTATTGACGGGCAATTCGCTAGTTATAATATAATAATAAAGGAGCGCTCAGTTTTCTATATCCCCTCCCACGCTCTTTGATCTGCAAGTGCATCACTTATAGTACAAGTATTCGCTTCGCATCATTTGGTGGTACGTAGCGCCTTTAGTTATACAGCTCGGTTTGATGGTTCTCTAGCCCAATAACACTTTGATAGTCCCCATCATTCAATATTCTCATAAAGAAGCTTAAGACATAACGGGTTACCCAAGCCTTTGGTTAACAAAATATCCGAGGAAGATTAGTAAACCACTTTCCGTATAAGTTGTCAGTTATTATTATTACTTATTGAATACTGGCTGACTGAATAATGACTCGGTAGATACTAATTGGATACGTATTGATGGATAATTCATTGAGTCACATACTAAATGCTTATTGGCTGATTATATACTAGTTAAATGAATACTAATGGCTGACTGAATGTGGACTGAACACAGAGTGAATGCTGATTGGCTGAATAAAGACTCATTGAATGAATAATGGCTGAGTGGAGACTAATTGAATACATATTGGCTCACTAAATTCTCATTGACTGAATAAAGACTGAAAGGATATTTATTGAATATTGGCTGGGTGACAGAATGCGGAGTGAACACGCATAGTGCGCATTGATTCAGTGACCTACTGAATATTTATTGGCTGATTAAAGACTCATTGAATGAATAATGGCTGAGTGGATAATAATTACATACGTATTGGTTGACTAAATACTCATTGACTGAACACCGACTGACAGAATATTGATTGACTGAATACTAACAGCCTTATTAAATTGCGATTTGGCCAATTGAATAGGGCTCTATATAAGCACATAGCATATTATTTACAGAAGTTTTTAGTTGGTCATCTTCTATCCAAAAGCGAGGTCTTCACTAACTAAAAATATGCTCTGTGCTTATATAGAGCCCAATTCAATTGGCCAAATCACAATTTAATAAGGCTGACAATGAATATTGATTGATTGAATACTTGTTGAGTGAATTGCTTTTGGATAGAAGATCACCAACTAAAAACATCTGTAAAATAATACGCTCTGTGCTTATATAGAGCCCTATTCCATTGGCCAAATCACAATTGAATGAGACCCATAGTCCTTTTTTGTGATATGATTTCCTGGGTTTTTAGTGTCTGAATTTCACGGATGGAGGTAAGCCTTGTTTCCTATTATTTAGTAATAACGTATCCTCTTTCTTTTCCTCTCTGGCACTTTATTCTGATAGGATAAACACAAAAGAGGGGATGTGCAAAAATTCAATATAGCCTTATTTTGCCCCAAATCACACAAGTGTGGTGGCTAAACCAAACACTGTCTAATCAGGAGAAAAACATCCCTGGAAATAGTTGACAAGGAAGTAAGTTTATGTCAGAAACACCGGTTAATAAAACAACATCATGTGGGATCCAATCGATAGAAGAAATACAATAAACGTCATCCAACTTTGAATTATTCTCTTGATTTCAAATGAATCTGCTTGATCTGTGCTTAAATGTGCACGAGCCCGTCATGTGGTCACCCATCCTTGGATTTGCTCGTCCAGACTAAACTAAAGACCTTTCTAGTCCAAAACTTTATATTTTGCATTTAAGTGAGCTTGTTACAAAGGTTACAAAGGTTGTTGCTATTTTGTGTAGAAACTAAATTATTTTTAAGAAAAATAAAACTAAAGTAACACAGAAACAGATAAAAACAATGTGATTTATCCACATTTATCTTACAAGTGACTTAAAGGAAACATGAGAAGACGTGTAAACAAGGTCTTGTGGTTTTGTTTCTGTTTTCACATTCAAAAGAATAGGCATAATGGACTTCCAGTGGGCGGCCATACTGTGTGGTTGCCTGGAACAAGAGATCTTAGAGAGATGGAAATAATCATCTGAATATCATTGAATCAAACAGTCATCCAACAACCAAAATAAATAAAAACCAAAACCAAAATCACTCTCAATAAGTCATTAACTTTTTGATTTTCTTAATCTCACAATTGTGAAATGTCCATCCCTTCCCATCCTGGAGGTCACGTTACAGAGCTGTGGCCTAATGAAGATTCCTTTTTCTTGGTCAACCAGCTCAGGGTTTTCACTTTTAGGCAAATAAGCCTTTTTTTCTTTTACTGAGGTGGATATTTTCAGCTGACCTAATCATGCAATCTACTAAAACATCCCGATAACTTCAGTGGCACGTGCGTTGGCCATAACCTTCATGAATGAATTACATCAGATGACTACTACTTTAAGAGTTGATTTGGCAAAGCTCCTTCATATGACCAAGGACCCTCCCAGACACCAACAAACATCTCCTCAATGCATTTAAGCTGACATGCAAGGAGAATGATAATAGAGTAGACTGTGGAAAGCCGTGTGGCAATACACATTGGGTCATCTCTGGACCATTGAGCTGTCCAAGAACCCAACAGGTATTGGGCAAGGCCAAGGATAACCTTGACGGCATTGTACACCCTCATATGACCCTTATGACTGTCTTAGAAATACCGGTAAAGCTGCTGGTACAAAAACACCTTGGCCAGCAAACATCTCCTTCAGGAATAAAAATGCACACATTCAACGGGTAGATCAGGCAAAGGGTAAAGGCTGACTATATAAGGCTGACTTATTTGGGTAAGGAATATTTATCAGGAGGCAAGGAACAGCAGGTAAATATATGCCATTGCAATGCAATGGCCATGAGTGATCAGTTCATACAACGTCACTTGTGAATTAACTAGTGATTAATCATTTACCAGTGGCAGGGCTATTAATCAAAGGGAAAACATGACTGATGGCAGCCTCATTGGTACTTGTGCCATTGAACCCATAGTTTAATAATAACTAAGACATGGAAGAAAATAAACATATCTAAACAACCTGAACTGGTATAACAACTCTTACTAAAGCAAGTTAATAAACTATGATGCAATAAAACATCTCTGTACGGTTTCATGGCCCTTCCCAGAAATGTACCGTCTCACCAAGTACAGATGTGTCATTCCTGTCTGGATAAGCGGTGTCCTCTCTGAGGAAGACCCTCATTGTTGCTCTGTGTCATCTGTAAGATGTTGCCGTACCTTCTTGCCTTTGTTTCCCTCCCTAGGGTCTAGACTAGAGTGGACGGCTCCCTTCACCATGTCCCCATGTCTGGGCAGTTCACTCCAGGATCCCTTGCTCAATCTAGGCTGGAAACAACTTAGGGAGTGGAGTAATAAAGGATGTGTATCAACAAGCTTGGTGCTTTCTACTTGTTACATTATCCGGCCATGAGTAATCCGATGGTGCCTGGTATCCGAGCTGTGTCTGCTCCACACCTAGAACATATGGACCTGGCCTGCTATGTCTGCCATGTTTGTCATGCTAGACGGCTAGTGCAGACTGATCATTTGTGACCATCTCTGTCCTACAAGAGACTCCAACAGTCCAGGATTTAAATTTGTTGAACCTGGGCTCATGCAGAGAGAGATTGAAAACCTGGGTTGTTGGCGGCCCTCATAGAAGAGAGTTGCCCACCACTGCCATGAAGTGGTTAGGCTTGGCATTGGTCATGCAATCTTCTGCCTTGTGCTTGTGCTAGCTCCCTGATATGTTTGGCATACACCAATCATGAAAGATGCCATTAAATTGGGTGTATAAATATATCCGGTTTTATAGTACAAGCTCTATACCTGCATGCCTGAAGTTAGCCAATTCTCAACAACTTCAGACGTGTGCTATATGACCTCTCCCGGAACAGAGTGTTTCTTACAAGAATTAAGCAAGTTTTAGGCAATTTTAGACAATATAGGATCACGTGGCTCGAAATTGAAGGAGCAGAGGGCTACCGGGTGAGTTACAAATAAAGTATCCACTGTAATAGTTAGCAGCATGTCAGTAACGTCTGCGCGATGCGTACTGCGCAGGCGTTACTCGCATGCTGTTTGCCAGCGCAACTGCGCATGCATGTCGCTGGGGGAGGGGGGCAGCAGAGGGAGGGAGAGAGAGAAAGGGAAGAGAAGAGAGAGGGAGGGTACAGAGGGAGGGGGATCAGGGAAAGAGAGAGGAGGCAGATGGAGGGAGAGAGAGGGGGGAGGGAGAGAGGGGGACAGGGAGAGAGAGAGAGGAGGCAGAAAGGAAGGTAGAGAGGCAGGGAGGGGGACATAGGGAGGGGGACAAAGAGAGAGGAGGCAGACGGAGGAAGAGACAGAGAGGGAGGAAGAGAGAAGGAGGGGGACAGGGAGAGAGAAAGAGAGGGGGAGCAGGCGGAGAGATAGGGAGGGGGAAAGGGTGAGGGAGGGAGAGATAGGTAGGAAGAGGTGGGGACAGGGAGAGAGAGAGAGGAGGCAGACAGGAAGGTAGAGAGGCAGGGAGGGGGACAGAGAGAGAGGAGGCAGACGGAGGAAGAGAGAGAGAGGGAGGAAGAGAGAAGGAGGGGGACAGGGAGAGAGAAAGAGAGGGGGAGCAGGCGGAGAGATAGGGAGGGGGAAAGGGTGAGGGAGGGAGAGATAGGTAGGAAGAGGTGGGGACAGGGAGAGAGAGAGAGGAGGCAGACAGGAAGGTAGAGAGGCAGGGAGGGGGACAGAGAGAGAGGAGGCAGACGGAGGAAGAGAGAGAGAGGGACGAAGAGAGAAGGAGGGGGACAGGGAGAGAGAAAGAGAGGGGGAGCAGGCAGAGAGGGAGGGAGAGATAGGGAGGGGGAAAGGGCGAGGGAGGGAGAGATAGGTAGGAAGAGGTGGGGACAGGGAGAGAGAGAGAGAGGAGGCAGACAGGAAGGTAGAGAGGCAGGGAGGGGGACAGAGAGAGAGGAGGCAGACGGAGGAAGAGAGAGAGAGGGAGGAAGAGAGAAGGAGGGGGACAGGGAGAGAGAAAGAGAGGGGGAGCAGGCAGAGAGGGAGGGAGAGATAGGGAGGGGGAAAGGGCGAGGGAGGGAGAGATAGGTAGGAAGAGGTGGGGACAGGGAGAGAGAGAGAGGAGGCAGACAGGAAGGTAGAGAGGCAGGGAGTGGGACAGAGGGAGGGGGACAAAGAGAGAGGAGGCGGAGAGAGGGAGGGAGAGAAAGAGAGGTGGGGGAGAGAGAGAAAGGGAGGGAAAGAGGCAGAGAGAGAGGGAGTGAAGGAGGCAGAGAGAAAGAGAGGGAGGGAGGCAGAGAGGGGGAGCAGGCAAGCAGAGAGGGAGAGAGAGAGAGGGAGGGGGAGAGAGGGGGGAGGGAGGGAGATAAAGAAAGGGCGAGAGGGGGGAAGGGAGAGAGAGAGGAGAGGGAGAGAGCACACAGAGCACAGAGAGAGGACAGATAGAGAAAGAGGGTGCAGAGAGAGACAGAGAGCTCACACAGAGAGAGAGGGTGCACAGAAAGATGTAGAGGGCACACAGAGACAGTACAGAGAGAGACAGCACAGACAGCTGAACATAACATATGTTACTAGTAATAATAATAATAATACTGTACATGTGGAGAGGTTACCGCTGGCGCCTGCCGGTGTAGAGGACATTGTGGTGAGAGCGCAGACGTCTCGCTGAGACCTGAGAAAGTGCCGCCACTAGCAGAAGCGCAGGAAAACAGGCTTCACATTAATAAGGTTGTATGGATGGAGGATAGAAGAATAAGAGGAAGAGCTTTTATAATTAAGGGTAAGCTAAATATAGAGAAAACGTCACAAAATAGCATAGAAGGATAGTTGGGATCAAATGCAACTCCGTAGCATTAGCAATAACAGATACCGTCATACCCAATAAAGAGCAAATACTTCTCAGCGTATGGTGTCCCTTCATATAAAAGCTGGAAAAATACAAACTTCATATACAGTCAAATACATTGGGCCTCATTCTATTAACGGCCGTAGGAGATGCGTGGCCCCAAGGACCGGCCGCAGGCTATTTGCCTATTCTATTCCCTTGCGGCCGAGGGCTCCGGCAGGCTTGGGGCCGGCGCCCTGTTATCCCTTGCGGCCGCACGCGCCGCAGGAAAGCCTTTGATCTTACACGGCCGCAAGAGTTTCGGCCGCAAGAAAGCCCCGGTTGCTATTCAAATGCTATGTAGACCCTCTCGTCATGGCCGTAATTATCTAAAACCGAGCCGCAGTTTACTTGCACCAAAAAGGTCCCGCTTGCACCCAATTAAGCACATAATAAAGCCATCTGATGAGACGATAAAGTGATTGGAGGTGTTAGCATTCATAGCACAACATTCCCCTACACTCAAATCCGTAAATCATTTTTATTTTAATTCATGTCAAATATCCGTGGACAAAGTCCCGAGGGCTTGGAGCACCTCAGACCCGCAAAGGCTGCGGGATTAGCCTCCGTCAAGTGCGTAAATGGGTAAAATAGACCTACGGGTCGTAAAGGGCTTACTTACAAGTCGTAGCATAGAAAAGCCATCCTGTACTTTTATTAGAAGTGAAAGTGATGTTTGGTTTCAGAATTAATAGCTCAACATTCCCCTACTCTCAAATCTGCAAATAAAGATATTTAACTTCATCTATCATGCAAGCCCGCATGGGTTTGAATAAGGAGCTACGGGCTTGATCATTGAAGTCCGTGGGACTTGTACGGATTTTAAAATCAAAGTACAATTTGGCGATGTGCAAGCTTGAGAATGTTTTGCTATTAATCCTCATGCCCCCCCCCCCCCCATTATGTTCCCCATCATTTACAGTGCTTTGCAGTGCTGGATTGAATATATATTGGCTTCTACAATGCTTTGTTTGCGGCTCTCAACCTCCGAACCCGTACGGGTTTTAACAAGGACGAGCCCGCGGGACTACGGGACGGAAAGTAAACCGTAAATGATATATCGGATTTGGGCGATGTGCAAGCTTGAGATGGTGTTGCTATTAATCCTCATGTCCCCCATTATGATGCCTAGCATTTACGGAGCTTTACAGTGCCATCTTGAATTTATATTTGCATTTACAGTTTTCTGACTTTGCAGCCGGAAAACAAGATTTACGGGCGCTGGAAAAACGCTTGCGGCCGTTTGCATGATGTGCGGCCGGCCATAAGGGGTATATCCTTGCTGCGCCGTCCATTTGAATAGCAGGGTAGCAGTAGCTCGACACAGGGCCGGAAGATGGCCGCAAGGAATCACAGCTTTGAGGACATTTTACGGCCGTTAATAGAATGAGGCCCATTGTATATAACCGCATAGACTTTGGTGTTTTATGGTATCTTAATGAGCTCCTTAAAGTGGAGTCTATGTGAAGGCCTACTGACTTACCTTTGTATCATTGGGCTGGTGGCCTCTCTTTAGTTAAACACTATCAATATTTTTTATAACACCAATGTATTTTAAAGGAAGATAAACCTTGGATACAAATTCAGCTTGATATTCCTAATCATTAAAGGAATAATATATTCTCCAACTGGTTACAAACATCTCAAGAAGAGAGTGTCTTCAGAAACAAGTAGTATAAGTAGTATAGCTGAGTCCAAGTTTGGAGGTTCTTACTACAGTGTGCTTAAATATAATATCAAGAGACATTTCCAAAGATAATTGTGGTAAATTAGCTGACAGAAAAGAATGGTCTCTACAAACTCCATAAAAGCCTCAATCAAAATAACCAAAGTGACAACCAGAATAAGAAGCCTAAAAATAAGATTATACTCATGGCTTTCACCTAAGTATTAGCCACATCAATACAAATCAGAACATTGGATTTGTGATCTATAACCTGATCTCTGGCATTATGGACCCAAAAGCACATTGTCCCAGAAGGGAGTATAAACTCCAAGAGCCCCACAATCACCATCTTTGATTAATCCAGAATGAGATGAAGGTAATTCAGAGGTCTCAGTCCAACCATGTCACCAGGGGAAATGTTAGCATCACTACAAGTGATACTGAGAGCGTAGCTAAAAGAAGCAGCAGTAAAAGAGATAAGAGAAGGGTTTGGATATGAACCAGAGAATACATCAGCTTGAAACAACACAAGATGACTTAGCCTTTATGCGCAAAGAGAGCATCTCTAGTACCTACTCTAACACTCATAAGATAGAGGATAATAGAGAAGCGGTCTAGGACTTGGAAAATCATTTGAGCACGAATAACTTAAAAGTTCATGGCTGGTAGTTCCAGTCAATCCACGGCCTGTATGACTCACGGACTTAGTAGGCCACGGGGGAGATCTAGGAAAGATGGGTGTGCTCCTGTGTGTCATAGCACGTCACTGACAGGTGCTGGGCCCAGCCAATCAGTTTTGAGTGAGAACTTTAAGATCTGGCTGAGTTTAAGTGCCATTTGTTAAACACTGTTTGGCTGCAAGTCTTTGTCATGCCTGCTTCACTGCTGCAGCGGTGGGGTCCTGTGCTGCTTCTTTTGTTCTTGTCTGTATCCTGTACTGCTGCTGTTCCTGTCTGGATAAAGTTCTGCCTGTGTCTAGCACTGCTGCTTCTGTTCCTGTCTGAATAAAGTTCCACCTGTGTCTAACACTGCTGCTTCTGTTCCTGTCTGAATAATGTTCCACCTGTGTCTAGCACTGCTGCTTCTGTTCCTGTCTGGATACAGTTCCACCTGTGTCTAACACTGCTGCTTCTGTTCCTGTCTGAATAAAGTTCCACCTGTGTCTCGCACTGCTGCTTCTGTTCCTGTCTGGATACAGTTCTGCCTGTGTCTAGCACTGCTGCTTCTTTTCCTGTCTGGATAACGTTCTGCCTGTGTCTAGCACTGCTGCTTCTTTTCCTGTCTGGATAACGTTCTGCCTGTGTCTAACACTGCTGCTTCTTTTCCTGTCTGGATAACGTTCTGCCTGTGTCTAACACTGCTGCTTCTGTTCCTGGTCGGAAAAAAGTTCCACCTGTGTCTCGCACTGCTGCTTCTGTTCCTGCCTGGATAAAGTTGCGTCTTTGTCTAGCACTGCTGCTTCTGTTCCTGTCTGGATAAAGTTCTGCCTGTGTCTAGCACTGCTGCTTCTGTTCCTGGTCGGAAAAAAGCCCCCCCCCCATGTCTTGCACTGCTGCTTCTGTCCCTGTCTGGATAAAGTTCCGCCTGTGTCTAGCACTGCTGCTTCTTTTCCTGTCTGGATAAAGTTCTGCCTGTGTCTAACACTGCTGCTTCTGTTCTGGTCTAGAAAAAGTTCTGCCTGTGTCTAGCACTGCTGCTTCTGTTCCTGTCTGGATAAAGTTGCGTCTGTGTCTAGCACTGCTGCTTCTGTTCCTGTCTGGATAAAGTTCTGCCTGTGTCTAGCACTGCTGCTTCTGTTCCTGTCTGGATAAAGTTCCGCCTGTGTCTAGCACTGCTGCTTCTTTTCCTGACTGGATAAAGTTCTGCCTGTGTCTAACACTGCTGCTTCTGTTCCGGTCTAGAAAAAGTTCAGCCTGTGTCTAGCACTGCTGCTTCTGTTCCTGCCTGGATAAAGTTGCGTCTGTGTCTAGCACTGCTGCTTCTGTTCCTGTCTGGATAAAGTTCTGCCTGTGTCTAGCACTGCTGCTTCTGTTCCTGTCTGGATAAAGTTGCGTCTGTGTCTAGCACTGCTGCTTCTGTTCCTGTCTGGATAAAGTTCTGCCTGTGTCTAGCACTGCTGCTTCTGTTCCTGTCTGGATAAAGTTGCGTCTGTGTCTAGCACTGATGCTTCTGTTCCTGTCTGGATAAAGTTCTGCCTGTGTCTACCACTGCTGCTTCTGTTCCTGTCTAGATAAAGTTCTGCCTATGTCTAGCACTGCTGCTTCTGTTCCTGTTTGGCAAGAGTTCTTGTTTTACAGTGATTTTGCTTGACCGTGATTTTGCTATTGTTTCTACACATGATACAAGCATTGTACTTTAACTTTAAAGCCATACTCACCAAGCTTTGTATATCCTTTTTTTGTTTATTAAATTTGTTTTGCAACCTCACCCCTGAATAGTCTGACTTTCTAGTATCCAGTTTGTGACAACAAAGGGAAGATAAATCCCCAGCGTGGATATGGGTGGCTCATAAAGCTTATCTTAGGGGAGAGTGCATCAATGCTGTATTGAACATTTTTTTAATTCTTTTTTTTTTGTTTCAATAATTTGTATTGATACTACTTTTAGACATACATTTAATTGTATATAACTGCTTCAAATAAGCTCACCATTGTGCAGTTTGCAAGTAATGTTATTACTACAGAGTCACTAGTCAGAATTTGGAGCTTTCTCGGCCAAACCTTCCAGTGAGGAGGTATCCCCTTTAGGATCACATGTCTACTCTTCTTTCTGTCCCTTGGAGATTTAATTGGTTATCTACTGATGTGGTGCCTAGGGTTGTCCAGTGGTTTTGTTTTTAAGAATTGTGGCGTTATTCTACTTAATTGAATTTGTCACTCAAAATAATTTGTATAATTTGTAATTTAAAAAGACAACCAACCATAACCTGTTATGTAACAGTATGCACAATACTGCACCTACAATACAGCACATTGGTGCAACAGATGATGTTAGTTTACACAGGACAGCACCCACAATAAAACACTTTTGATAGGGCATGCTAGATATACATAGTAGGTTATTAAGGATATATGAGACAACATTCTACAAATCCTAGTTGTCTTTTTAAATACAAATTATTGCTGCAGAGAATGAATCCATATACATTGCTACATTGCTGTAGCAGCCTCTGATTGGCCACAACAAATTATGAATTTTATGCTAATTTAGTTTGGATTTTCAGGGGCGTTCCTTCTCAAAATCAACTGCCAGAATATTTTGTAAAATTTACGGTAAGTTTATTAATGTTTATTTGGGGATTTTTTTCCTGCAACAACATGTTTTCATACACTACTAATTCTCCTCTTCCAAATGCATTCATAATCCAGCAAATGTCCATGTACCTTTAATCTATAAATAGAAATCTCACACAATTAGGGCATATTGTAATTAAGATGCAATTATTTTATGTTATACATTATTGCAACAGAGTATCACATACAGAGTGTTATAATACATATAATTTTATTTAAAATATCAGATTATTTTGCTTTTCTCTGAATCTAATAGCATCACATGTACTGTAATCCACCACACTTGCCATTTCCCTTTTTGTTGGCATTTTATTTGTGCCAGCTGTGTTTGCTTCCGGTCCCTGCGGGCTATGGATGCCCTAGTTTTTGAGAGTTGGCTTGTTGAGTCAGTTTGCAGTGACACCTGACACTATGAATTTAGATGACACGTTCTCTCCGACCGTCCCTCTGCAACTCATCTTTACATGACTAATGGTTTATGGCACATACGTGTCGCCCGTAGCATTCCCAACGCACACAACCCACCATTACTGAGAACAGCCATGGCTGGAGATAATCCCCTTGAGTTTAAATGATGTTCTTCTTCACATCTCAAATGGTCATCAACACCTCAACACAACACTGAACATCACCGGTCTTAGATGAACCTCCATCTAATATAAATAAATCACTGATTTTTTTCTCAGCTCTTTGGGGGAAGAGAGTAGGTGCCAATTTTTTCAAGTGATAATAAATTGCACTCGCCCCTCTTCTCTTCCCTGTCCCTCCACTGATAATATAAGGTAACCACAACCGCTCAGGGTCCACGCTAGCACAAAGTGCTGAAAAATACAATTTTCTCCTAGCTTAAATAGCTATTTATGGTGTTTTTTTGATGTTTAGGGGTTCAGTTGTGTCTGACTCTCTGTGACCCTATGAACCGCAGCACACCAGGCACATCTTGTGTCTGGCCGTGCTAAAACATAAGATTTTCTGGGTAAAGATACTGGAGTGGGTGCCAATTCATTCTCCAACTGACCACAATTTGTCTGCTATGACCTGTCCATCTTGGGTGATCCTACATGGTATAGCTCACAGCTTTATTGAAGTACACAAGCTCCTTCACCACGACATGGTAGCGATCCAGAAGGGGGGTTGTTTGTTACATATTCACAAAATTATGATGTTTTCCTGAATCACAGTGGCCCTTTAAAGGAACACTTTTTAAAACCTGTAAAGTGATAGAAAGCATTAGTAAGCCTACATAATGTTTCTGAATGATTACCATAAGCATGGTATACTAACATGGGCGTAGGAGTCCAAAAAAAAATTGGGGGTGATAATTCCCTAACCTATCTGCTCAATTGATT
This sequence comes from Discoglossus pictus, assembly GCA_027410445.1. Classification (NCBI taxonomy): domain Eukaryota; kingdom Metazoa; phylum Chordata; class Amphibia; order Anura; family Alytidae; genus Discoglossus; species Discoglossus pictus. The sequence goes on along the minus strand of CM050172.1, from coordinate 102,693,932 downwards.
AGCTGCACCTGGGCAGCCCTGATTTAAGACCGCTTCTGGAGTATGGGATGGACTGGTTATGGACTGATTGTTTGAAGCTTGTCTGGCCTGGAGAAATACACTGAGACAGGTAGCTTGTGACTGTTTGGAGCACAGTGGATACCTGGAAATCTGAAAAAATACACAGGTCAGTGATTTTATAGACTATTGGAGTGTTGTTGTTTTTTTGTTTGTTTGTTTTTTTGCTCCACTCAGGTTTAGCTGGATGAGGTAAGGTAGTGCTTCAGTGGAAGCTAGGACTATTATTATCAGTGATTTGTTTTTTTTTTATCATTGAATACATTTTTAGTAAAACTTGGAAAAGTATCTACAGCTTCTTGTATTGTGTCCTCCATCAAAGTGCCTAAAAGACAAACCGTAGAGAAGACTGGGAAATTATCACACAAAATAATCTATAGATCACTAAAGATTACCACAGATACATTCCCCCCATATCTTGAAAGGGGTGTAGTCCTTCAGAACAAGATCTGGGTTCAGTATCAAGCAGTTTGAAATATTAATGTGCAATTATAGCAGTAATTAAACATCACATTTCTGTTTCCTTCTGTTTTCAGCTAATGTATCACATTTTCTCCAATAAACAAATATTTAAAAAGATGGAAATTCACTTCATAAATACAGAGTGCTTGTAATAGACCACAAACAAAAACCTACTGAAAAGAACCTGTATTCATTATAACATACAAATATTAAAATATAACTTTTATTATTTTTTATTAATCCAATTGAAATTAAATAGTAAAATCCAATTGCACCAGCACAGTCATATATTAAGTGTACCCATAGCATATGAGAAGTTTAGTAAATCAATTACACAGATATGAGAAGTTTAGTAAATCAATTACACAGATATGAGAAGTTTACTAAATCAATTACACAGATATTAGATTTTAAGTGTAATTTTCTGTGAATAAGGATGGCCAAAAAAAGACTTTTCCGACCATCCTAGCTTGAAAATGTCATGCATACTGGACTTTGTTTTCTTTTAGTTTCACACCGTTTTTATATTTCCTCATTGCTACTTTATTTTTTATTAGATTATTACTAAAAGTTATATTTTAATATTTGTTCGTTCTGATAGATACAAGATCTTCTCAGTGGGTTTTCCTTCATGGTCTATGTAAATCAGGTGCTCAAAGTTAGGGCACTGCTTTAAATCGGGAGTTTTTTTTCCTAACTTCTACACTAATGTCAATCTTTACAGATGGGACAGCCCTAGGAGCCAATAGGAAATGCGAACATTATAAATCTTATGAGTGGGAAGTACAGGAACAAATGCCCATAACTAGGCTTTTGCAAGGGAACATATATATATATATATATATTGTTTTTTAATTCAAAATATAAATTTATATTAAAAAGATGTGACAATTGTATTTATAGCTTCAATCTTTATAAAAGTGTTTATTTTGTGTTAAAATGTGATATAGATATAGACAATGTATCAGAGCATTTGTTCCTAGGCAACATGGTTTTGTGACGTGTATTAACCCTTTGAGTACTCGGTAGTTTGTTACCCTGGATTTTGTATTATAAAACAGGCTTAATACCAACATATCATATTTTTTAATTGCACATATGTTGATATTGGATAGTTAAGTGGCAAATAATGTTGACATTTCATCATTTTATAGTGATTTTTGTGGTATACTGTCACTTTAAATGCTTCTGGGGGACTTAGCAAAGGTTTGAATACCACTTGCGAGTGAGCTTTGGTGCACATAAATCTTTCTTCTACCTTTTGCAGTTACGGCGGTGCCCTGGTTTGCGTGTGATCCGTAAAATCTTATTAGCAGAGGGTTTGGATGTCAGAGGCTAAATGGAGATTTATGCCTTGCTTTTTGTCTGTGTCATGTAGTTTACTCATAGCAGTGACCCGTAGGAGTTCTCTCGCAATGTTTTAGGGATGGGGGATTCGTGTAGCTATGTAGGATTTACTCTGCAGTTAGGGCACTCGTAAGTGCTTTTTCAGGGATTAGCATAGGGCCCATACTTATGTAAAATGGATCAATATTTAATCTATTGGAGCAGAACCATCAGAAGCATCTCTCAGTGACGTGATCTTCAGAACTAAATTGGATTTCTTTTATGATATCTTCTAGTTTCTTATTCTTGCTTTATCAGCGAAGCAAGAAAGATAAATTTAGCTGACAAGTTCAGGCAATTATGTGACCAATTAACAGAAGTACATTTTCCTAGCATCTCATGAACTTTATGATCTCTAATGGTCAATTGGTTTCCTTTGCCCAAATATCTCAAAGTTAAATGGACTCTTTAGGCATTTTTATTTTATATAACTTTAACTATGTTACTTAATTTTATGCTCTGCAAAGTAATTGTAATATATAATGTACACTTCACTAACTTCCAAGAAAGCCTTAAAATAATGGATCCTCAGCTTCCCTGACTTCCCTTTTCTTCCTTTCTCTTGGTTGCTGTCATGTTATGAAGATATGACCTAAGGCCAGGCCCACATGGTCACACTACCACGGTCACGTTGCAACATGTAAGGAAACAGTTGGTTTGGCTGTGCCTCCTTTAGGTTCAAGTCTTACACTTGTGTCATTTGTAAACATCAACCAGCGGCTTCTAGAGTCACACTTAATCATGGCGGCGGTAATGGTTTTGGCAAAGCAAGGTCTTCAGACTAATGCCATTACATGTGACCTAATCTACATATTCTTTTTTAATTTGCAATGGTATTATACACACCTTTACTGGATAGGGGCTGCTGATGCCAAGTCAGTAGATTTTGTTATGCAGTCGTGTCCGACTGTGACCGTATATACATAAGGTTATCTTGGCCAGTTCCTTCTCCAGTAGAGAAAAGGAAAGAAAATCCCTTTGTAGTGGTGCACTCCTAAGAACCTACTATAATCAATAGTAGCCAATAAAACTTAACTTTTAATAGTTATTATAAAACCAATGGAAGTAATAAAAAACTAAACACACGACGCTACAGCTGCCAAATAATAAATATATTAATACCTCTACTGGCTACACTGCATTAATCATAACAACCACCAAATGATTGGGTTGACGCTATGCTGCCCACGCTCCCTTAGTCGCTGGCCGATGACGTCATCACAGAGCGTCGTGGCAGCACATGGGAACGCCAAGTCCCATTAGGATAGCTTTATTGTGATTATCTGCATCCAACTTTGCTTAGCATTAGTACTATCCTTGTGACTTCCTCAATTTTTGGCTTTATATATAAACAACAATGATGTGTATGGACCTTAAATTCATATAAATTATCAACAGTGCAATATTAAGCACCTTAGCATCTTATCATTGTGGGAAAATCCCAAGTAACACTTAGTCACGTTACACTGATCAATTCACAATTTATTTATACGAGAGGACTTTTTTGGGTCCTAATTCACTTTAGTATTAGCTCCAGCACTTAGCACTTTTTGCTTATTTTATCTTCATCATTTTATCCAATCATCTGGTTGTTGTTATGATTAATGCAGTGTAGCCAGTAGAGGTATTAATATATTTATTATTTGGCAGCTGTACCGTCGGGTTTTTAGTTTTTTATTACTTCCATTGGTTTTATGATAACTATTAAAAGTTAAGTTTTATTGGCTACTATTGATTATAGTAAGTTCTTAGGAGTGCACCACTACAAAGGGATTTTCTTTCCTTTTCTTTACCATTATGGATCCCTGGTAGCACCCCATTATATCAAAAGTCCCTTGGCTCAATGCTTAGAGCCACCTTGGTTGTCCTTTTTACCTTCTCCAGTAGACCTTGTTTGTCCTTTTTACCTTCTCCAGTAGACCTTGTTTGTCCTTTTTACCTTCTCCAGTAGACCTTGTTTGTCCTTTTTAGCTTCTCCAGTAGACCTTGTTTGTCCTTTTTACCTTCTCCAGTAGACCTTGTTTGTCCTTTTTAGCTTCTCCAGTAGACCTTGTTTGTCCTTTTTACCTTCTCCAGTAGACCTTGTTTGTCCTTTTTAGCTTCTCCAGTAGACCTTGTTTGTCCTTTTTACCTTCTCCAGTAGACCTTGTTTGTCCTTTTTACCTTCTCCAGTAGACCTTGTTTGTCCTTTTTACCTTCTCCAGTAGACCTTGTTTGTCCTTTTTAGCTTCTCCAGTAGACCTTGTTTGTCCTTTTTAGCTTCTCCAGTAGACCTTGTTTGTCCTTTTTAGCTTCTCCAGTAGACCTTGTTTGTCCTTTTTACCTTCTCCAGTAGACCTTGTTTGTCCTTTTTACCTTCTCCAGTAGACCTTGTTTGTCCTTTTTAGCTTCTCCAGTAGACCTTGTTTGTCCTTTTTAGCTTCTCCAGTAGACCTTGTTTGTCCTTTTTAGCTTCTCCAGTAGACCTTGTTTGTCCTTTTTACCCTCTCCAGTAGACCATGATTTCTCTGGTTTGCAATATGCAGGGAAATGGATGTTCCTCCAACTGGTGGGTGTAAAAGGCTTAAAAGTGTAAAGTGGTTGCACTCTGGGCACCAATGCCATGGATGGGGGGGCGGCATTTGAACGGTTTCATTTTGTAATGCACGGTGAATTGTCGGACCTACCATCTTGAGTGACCCTTCATGGTATAGCTCACAGCTTCTTTAAAGTGCATCTGTCATCTTAATTCTAACGGATTTAGTGGCTTGCCTCTGTGGGCCAATGAACAGTGACAGATTTGAGCATTACAAGATGGCCAATGAAATCTAGATGTATGCATGCTCTGTGAATTTCCCACCCGTTAGAATTTAATCAGGTTTTCTTAATGGTTCATGCAAACCAATCTTGGTAAGGTTTAAAGCTGCTCTTAAAGGGCCATTTACCGCACTATAAGCGCTCATGATGTGAAATAGGACAAGATTTGTTAAAAAACAGTTTAATTACACTAACGGCTAAAAAAAATTGTAAGTGTTTACATACAAGTCTGTCCTGCCTACTGGCTGTTACATGAGTAATAGCAGGGCAAGTTGTGATTCTCTATGTGGAAGGCAGTGAATGATAGCAGCTTTACCTTACACTGCATTGACCATAGTTGCCATGTTTATGTGAGTCCAGCATTCCATGCCTGCACACATACATTTGTAAAGGATTATTTTGGTTTTGATCACTAAACTGTAGCCCCTGAGCGAAACACTTACCCCGTGAGATGGTCTCCATTGGTCAAATTAGAGAAACAAGATAAAATTAGAAAAGGTTTTAATTAAGAAAAAATAAACCCATTACACAGTCTGTTCCCTTCAAACTGGAAATACAAGCCATCTGAAAAAACACTACGATTATCTTAAAAAAAAAATATATGGAGACTCTTGTAACCCGACTGGTTGCAGTAACGTTGCATCATAAGGCAGTCTAGAGATATTTTTTCCTTTCTTTATTATATGTGCAACATTTTTACACCGTTGCATATTACAGCCTCTTCATAAAAGGGTTCAGTTTTGGCTTAACACATTGTCCTTTTGTGAAAATATTACACACTTGAGAATAGATCTGTATTCATTTATGTTAACACCCTTTACACATATCCCCTCCGTGGCAGTACAGCCAGACTTTAGTCTTGAGTTCAGGAACTGGATGATGGGCCAATTTTAGAAAAGCAGCCTTTCCATTTATCTTCTACCCATTTCATGAGTTTTATTTCACTAGCTGATCCCGCTTATCCTCAGGAGGCTGTGCCCGGCCTTGTAAAGCCCAGGTCCATTGTTTTTGGTGCTGTTAAAGTAGGAACGGCCACACAAAGGGCTACCAAGCAGAAAACTACGGATCTTGGCAGAAGCCTTGGATTCTCAGATGAGAATCTAAAAAAAAATGGCATCATGAGCCCACGTCTACAGTTTAGTAGATGGAGATGCTGCCCTCCTCTAGAGGAAGTCATCATATGCAAGATTATGATATGTAGCTTAGTACCCTCCATGATCCCTGTACCCTTACCCATATTTGGATACTTTAGGCTGTATGTTTGTGATGCCACCCCAAATCACTAACATTAGTCCCATAACATGTAACCTGCACGAGATTTAATATAATAAAAAAAAAAAAAAAACCACGAGCAAATCAAAGTCCCATCATCCCCCAGTTTGTGGCTCCACCCCATCTAAATCACTTGACTCCATACATGCCGATCACATCACCTGCAATACATACAGATTGTATTAAATATAAACCTTCAGTCAATGCATCAACCCCGTCCTTAGCAACCTTTGAACCAGCACCATACATTACACAAAGTATCTGGTGCAGGGCTGACACTAATCAGCCTTTCTGATCCACCCAGAAGCAGAAACCTTAAAGCAGCATTGCATTTGGTAGCCAAGTCCCTTCCTTGTATTCTGTCCAGTTAGGGTGGGAATGACCAAACCCACCCTATTTGGAAAACTGGATTTAAACAATGGCACAACCATCATAGAGGTGGTGTTCATGTGCTTATTGCATTTAATGCTTTATATGTGAGGGTGAAGAGAGCTGGACCGCTCAAAATATCAGTATACCATCATACCAGTGTCACAGTAGGAAAATAATGAGGTTTAAAACTTCTTAATACATTAAGTGTATATCATATTTGGAACATCCTCTTTAATAGAAGGTGGAGATAAGTAACTTCCATCTGAAGTGGTAATGTCCAAAAGGTAAGTCTGAGCTAGATTACCAGCCCCCTTCAGAAACTAAAAGGGGGACCCTACAGGACACCATGTTCTAGATCAGTTCAAGGTAAAGGCCAAATTCTCAGACACAAGTTAAGAAAAATGATCAGCGCCAAGAGTCTGCAAAAAATGGTTTTTATTTAGACACATAAATAGAATAGATCTTGGGTTCCCTGTGTACCAAGGTGGCGCAACATATTCAGAAGTTGAAGCTTTCCTTCTGTTCATTTGGCAACTGGAAGGTGTACTCTTCCTTGCCAGCTTCTGGCTCCAGCTGGTCATCAGTATCCTGTGGGGGGCAAAGGTCAGGTTAGAGATCAGAATACACAGTCTATAGTATGCTCTCAGGGGCTGCGCGTTGGGTAATGTGCCTACATAAAGGAGTTAGACCATGGATGGCCTGGTGGTTACATTTCTTATTGGGTAGGAACACCAAGATGGCTGCATTTCTATAGCAGTTGGAAGGAAGGGATGTGTGTAATCTCCACAAGGCTCTAACAATATAGCATATTGAGTCTCAACACACCTCTCCAGAGAAGTACTTCTCTATGAGCGCCAGGGCCGCGTGATAGACCATGTGATTGTCGTGTATCTGCAGGGCTTCTATCTTCTCCAGACCACCCAGCTCCTCCACGATCAGGCACAGCTTCTCCAGCTCACCCAGCTTCTCTGCAGCCTGGAACACAATTTGTTGTTGACAAGTTGCACGTCAGAGCTCTACATGGCGCACATGATTATTAAAATGGCCATGCACCCACTCAGTTGGGAGTTTCGTTTCTAGTATCTCACCAGGAATATGTTTGACAGAGCATCCAGGATTACCAGGATAGTTTTGCTGTCCTTTATGTTAAGAAGACCGATTAGTGGCTCCAACACCCCACATTGCACCAGCTGTACCACCTGCTCCACAGTGCCTCCACTGGTGTAGTTGGTCACTGCCCACACTGCCTCCTTCTGGGCCTTGAAGTCTCCCTGGAGAGAAGGAATGTAGTCAATGCAAGAGACAAAAACCCAAGACAGAAGAGATGTTTATCTAGGAGATTGTATAATGTTTGGTAGTCATTAGTCACTGACCACAGGTTCCCTATCCCATCCATTGGGCATTTATTCCTGGTTACAGAAGACCAATATAAAGGAAGCCTTGCACCTAAATAAGATCTCAAAGGACGTTCTTAAGTTCAGATGTAGCAGTGAAAGAGCTACAAGACCCATGAACGTTAGATGCAAACTACTTAAGTAGACTGAAGGCAACAGTGATAAATGGATTGGCCAGCGACAACCAGTATTCTGGGTCCATGCCAAACATTGACCTTAATGTCAACCACTTGCCAAAAATAGAGCCACTGGCCAGCCTAGAGAAGCTTAGTAACTTGTATAGTTAAACATTTCTATGAGTGCTCTTATAACAAGTAGATGCAATGTGCCCTTAGCAAGCAGTGGTTCTCAAGGAACAGTCCCATTATTTAAAGATCGCACTATTGGTACTTTAGTGTTTTGTTCACCTGTCCAGATGTTCTCACCTTCTTCAGTAGCTCCACAAGAGGTGGGAGGAGGCCACAGGTGATCAACTGCTGGATCTGCTGAACAGGCCCAGCCGCAATGTTACTCAGAGCCCACGCGGCCTCCTTCTGGACGCTCTGCTTGGTGTGACGCAGGAGCTGGGGCAAGACAGACAAGATGCCACCGTTTATAGCGGCCTGGGTCTGCTTATCTGTTCCAGTGACAATGTTCCCGACAGTGCGCAGAGCCGGTGTCTGGAGGGGGAGAAAAAGCAGGGTACACTTAGCGCCATCACTAGAGGGATTAATGATCCCAAGTTGTCCATTTAAAGACCATTACAAATTGCAGAATCTGTTTATTACTTGTCAATTAAGTCTACACATTGCAGTTGGTAAATTAAAGTGCCAGCTATATTAAATAATGGAATTTAGAGTAAGGTCTGCGAAATTAAACCCTTTAATTGATGTTTTCTTGGAATTCATAATTGTGTAGGAACTGGAATGAATTAGTGTTTCTTTGGTCATTGAAGGCTGAAGGTCCCCTTCCATAAGAACAGATTAATGGTTATATTTAGGAGGATTTGTACTAACAAGTAAGTCCTACATTTGTATTTATGGTTCCATTATTTGGAAGTTGCTAAAAAAAAAAAAGAAAAAAAGAAAAAAAAAAAAATGGAACCCCGATTTTTATCATTGGTCACGTATGATCTACCATCTATGTCCCCAGTCACAGTATTACTTGCATTGGAGGACCAGACAAGGTCTCACCAGAATGCTTAGCTCTGGGCTGTACATCAGCTGGACCAGTCTGTCCACATTGCCAGCCCTCACCACCACATCAATACGATCATTGGAGCCATCTGTAAGATATGACAAGGCCCAGCAGGTATCGGACAAGATGTCCTTGTCCTCATGGTGTAGGAGTTGAGTTAGCGCAGGCAGGATCTGGAGCACAGCCGACATGGGTGGGTACGGGTTCTTGTTGCGGCAAAGGTTGGACAGAGTCCATGTGATGTTTCGGAGGTAGCCAATCTGAAGGTGAGAAAGACATTAGGAAGATCTTCCATTAGTTCAGGCAGAGCATTGTATGCAACATGCAACGGACACAAGGACAGAATGACTACGTACTGGTGTTTGTGGAGAAACGAGTGCGAGGAGGGGAGGGATCACATTGCAGTTGATAAGAGCGTCTCGGTACATTGGGCCATCACCTTCAAGAGGAAAGGAACATAAGATCCGTCATTAAGTTTTAGCCGAGTCTATGATCTAGATACAAGAATCCTTGAGCACACGGCATTTGGGGCACTTATTGACCACCTGCCCAATTCTGAACATATTTTGCAAATACCAAATCACTTGTTTCATGTCAGATTAGACAAAAAGCTTTAGTGTATTATATCCAGTTAGGCTTTAATTTGGATGTCCATTTTCTTCTTGGACCCCAATTTGCCACTGGATGCAGATAAGATCTCCATTCAGTGCCATTAAATCTTTCTACATTGGAATACAACAAGTCTTAAGAGGTAAACGAGGTACCATGTGTTCTAGTTTGATTCTGTATTTTTTTTTGTACCAGAACACATCCATCCTCCCACCATTATTAACGGGTCATGGAGCAACTTTTCAAGAATTTAAAAGCATATTAAAGATCCTGTTTAGAAGAAATTGAAGCGATCTTTTTGGAATTTGCTCTATGCATTTCAAGTCCCTTTAAGATACTGTGATAGTAAGATTTAGACTCAAGTGGTGTCCTAGACCAATAGGACAACGTTATAACTCAAAGGTTTGAGTGAGTGAATAGACAATATTGGTTAGTTAACACCTTACACCCCCCCCCCACAGATTGCACCACCCCCCCCCCTCAACAGAGTGCGCCACCCCCCCCCCCCCCTCAACAGAGTGCGCCGCCCCCCCCCCCCCCCCCTCACCAGCTATGTTGCCCAGAGCCCATACAGCTTGTTCACTGATGTGCACATGAGGTGAGGACATCAGAGATATGAAGGCTGGGACCGCTCCTCCATCCACCACAGCTTTGGTCTGGTCAGAGGTGCCAGATGCAATGTTGGTGAGGGCCCAGGCCGCCTCAAACTGAAGGGCGGCATCATCATTACGGCTCAAGAACTCCACCAGTTTAGGAATGAGCCCAGCGTTAATGATGTCATTCAGAGGAGGGTTCCTTTCACGGGACAGCATCTTCCTGCAGGGCACATATTAGGAACATTAGAGACCTGATGGAAGAGGGTGATGGGCACGGACCATACGACCCTAGCCTACGTATTTATGGTGTCCAGTGTGACAGTAGGAGTATTACCTTGCTGCCTGTGTGGCCCTCATTTCAAGCTCGCCATTTCCAGAGTTCATTCCTTGCACCATTTCTTCGAGGGATAGTAGGGGCGCCTGAGAAGTCAGAACAGAAGAAAGCATTAAAGACTAGAACAAGAAGTCATACATTGTGGGAGCTGACCAGCCCTGGAAGACTGCTCAGTGCATTTACTACAGGAGAGCAACTTATAAATAAAAATCTATCTTTAAAGATTATTCAAGAAGATGCAGGTTTAGGTCATTGGTCTAGTACAGTTAGACCCAATGGTGGAGGAGGATCCAGAAGAATAATGATCTGTTATTGTATCAGGAATACTGCACTTAAGAAAACACGTCTAAGTCAGTATTTGTACTGAATCTTTATGCAGAGGAGCAGTACCTGAACACCAAGACAGCTGCCTAAATGTGTGAAGCTTTTCCTAATCTACAGTGGTCCTTTATTCCAAGCAAGCTTCAATCCCATATTGTATTAAAGAAACAGATAAGGGTATATTTCACGGACAGGCGTGTTACTAATATGAGCACTCACCCCGACATGCGCGACTTTCTGCTGGTCGGGCGAGAGCGGCTCCTCGGGGAAGCTGGACACGTTCCTTCTCTTGAGGATCTGCTCATCCTTCTTGGCTTTCCTAAGCTCCACGCTCACCTCCACCCTACGGCGTCTCAGCTCCTGCAACAAGTAGACAGCTGAGCACCCCATGACTCTAAATACATATAGGCTAAAACAGGTAATTGCAAACACTATCAACCGAAATTACAGTAGGCTTACAACCTTTCTGATCCACCCACCTTTTTTCTATTGGGAAGATAACCAGCTCTTAATGTATTGTTCTCAGCATAAATCTACATGCAGCTGAAATGATTGAGCATGCTCAGACCCCAGGAAGCAGCTTGTGTCCATGTCCCTTTAAAATGCCATATTTTTTTTTTTAATTAACCACTTTTCTTGTTGCTGCTTCAGGATATTTTGATAATGCGTCAGCCAAATAAACGAATTAGAGCACAAAATCTTAAGCGTAAAGGTTCTTTGGGGCTTGTCCTCTGCCAACCAATGAGATCTACAGACTAAAACTGACAATGCCGAGAGCTCATGGTTTAAAGGGATATCTGCATTTTACTAGGTATACAATATCTCCAATTACTGTTAGGTACTTTATTTTGTAACTCTTTTAAACTTCTCACTACCTAAAACCTAACAAACAGTCTCTGTATGGGCCTACCAGTGAAGCTGATGAAGACACAGACTCTAGTACTGGTTGTGCAGTGTCTCATACTAACCAATCAGTTACCATCTCCACAACCTGCTGCTGAGATGTAGTCGATAGGCTAGAACACTACACATACAGCGTGACAGTGTGTTTATATGCTGCAGAGGGCAGACCCATACAGGGACTTATAAGCATCTAATATAAAGTACATAACCGTAAACAAATAAACAGGTATATTTTATACCTAGTGACATGCAGGAACCTTCCATATCCCTTTAAAGGCACAGAGACTTAAGGAGGAATAGAGTAATTACCGCAGTGTCCTTTCCCTTATTCTTGAACTTCTTGAGACGCTCATCTGTTTCGTTTGTGGTCGGCATCTTTTGTGTCTGTGCTGCTCAATGTGCTGAGGGGAGAAATAGGACGGCAGTTAGGCACAAACTACGCAGACACAAGATAAGCATCTTTATATTAAAGGCCCATATTTATAGTGAGCTTGTGAGATTTATCTTTAAATAAAAAAAAACAATCTTTCCGTGGTCATGTGACTAGATACTATTGTCCCAAACACCAACAATTAACATAGATGTACTTTATTAGACCCCCTTTTTCTAAAGTGAATCATTCCTGAGAAATTCCATGTGGTTGCTGTATTTATTCACAAATAAGCAGCTTACACTGATTAATTAGCTTCAGGGATGTGTCAATTAGTATTACAGCCGGCTTTTTTTGTATCTGACAGCCAACACAGAGACCCCCAGGGTTATCTGGTGGTTATAACCCTCTCCCACCCTTATCAAGCAGTCTGAGACACATTAGCAGACAGTTGCTGCAAAATGAATGCTAGATATTTCAAAAAAATAATTTAAATCCCCTTTCTTGATTGGTACCTTACAGTGAAGGGGATTGTGTACTCCAATGAAGCTGTGAGCTATACCATATACAGTAACTAAAGATGGGCAGGTAATAGCAGAGAGGTCAGACAAATCAGTCCACTGGAGAAGAAAGTGGCAAACAAGTGCAGTATCTTTGCCATGGAAAGCATATGGATAAGCACAACCAGACAACATGTCCCCGGTACTCTGGTCTATAATGTCCCAAAATTAAAACAACTTTCTATTTGGGTGACAGACCCTTTAATATTAAAGGTTAAAAATAAAAAATAAAAAAAAAGTTGTCTTCCAGGTCCCTTTAACTATGACTAAAAACATAAGGGTCAGTCTCAGACTGAGCCAACCTGGGGGGTTAGTACAGTGATATGATAGGGCGGTGGTCCTGCTAAGCAGAGCTGCCCCCATCCTATACGTGGGATGGAGCCATTTTATAAGAGGGGGGGGGGGGGGGGTCACCAGTTGCTTGGCAGTATTGCACCGTGTATCCCCCACCAAACCCCCATGGTGCGAGCCCTGTATCCGCCTCCCTTACCCGCTCGTCCCTGCAGGTCCTCTCCCTCTGTACACGTGCGGTAACAGCATCGCTTCCGGACTTTTAAATATCCCGCGTAGGCGTCACTATGACGACACAATCAGGTGGCCAATCACAGCTGTGGGCGTGATTATAGAGTGAGCACAGTGTTGGGATGAGTTGTAATTGGGAGTAATTACTGATTTGCTAAATTGTACATGTTTATGAGGAATATTCACTATATACAGCCCAGGAAAGTAGTGATACCGTGTGGTCTCTGTCCAGGCCTGTTATAGGGGGTAATACAAATATATAATATACATTGTATTGGCTGGTTGTTTCGACTGTAAACCATCACTGAGATATTCATGTATGATTCAGTATGCTAATTTGTTGCTCAAACTGCTTGATAAGGATGGAGGATATGTGGTTTGAAAACTTTCAATACATTAAACTGACTGTCTCTATTGTAAGTCATCACTGAGATATGCAGCATTGATTGTATGCCTTTTTATGCTAATGTATATCTCAGTATTCTTGATAAGGATGGGGATTGTGATCAAACTACATGATAACATTGGGGGGGGGGGTTATTTTGGACGCCATAGAGACATAGACAGAAGATAAACAGACAGTATTCAGAATCACTCATTAGTATAAGATCACAACAAAAATAATTATTTGTATCTCAGCGACTTTAGAAACAAACGACTAGTACAATGTATATTTAGTTCTTCATTACCATTAAGAATGACTAAAAAAATAACAAGATGGGTTTTGGGGTGAGAGAGTCCAATTATTTATTTTGAAGAATGTGTCGAGAATAATAATTGTTTAGTTGTTCAGTTGTGTCTGACTCTCTGTGACCCTATGGACCAAAGCACGCCAGGCACATCTTGTGTCTGGTTGTGCTTATTGGTAAGGTTTTCATGGCAAAGATAGTGGAGTGGGTTGCCAATTCCTTCGCCAGTGGGCTGTAATTTGTCTGACCTCTCTGCTATGACCTGCCCATCTTGGGTGACCCTACATGTATAGCTCACAGCTTCATTGAGGTACAAAAGTCCCTTCACCACAACAAGATAGTGATCCAGAAGGGGATAATAGTAATACATAATAATAATAATAATAATAATAATAATAATACTGAAGAAAGGGATTGGAGGTCCTGATCAGACCCAGGTCTGCTGATTACTACCAAACTTTCTGTATATAACTCAATATCTCCCTACAATGGCTTATATTATCTTCTGCTGCTGCAACAATAAAAGTCTGCAAAAAAAATTGTGATTGCAGTGAACATAGTATATAAGCATTTACAGGGAGTTTGTCATTTCAAGACCTGAGACTCCAGATCTTTCTACCCCTTCTGACAATTCAATGGTTAGAGTGAATTAATGAGTGGAGACTGACTGATAGTTAGCACTGCAGGGTTGGGATCTTTCCTGTTATTTGCACGCTGCCGCGCACTCCACTATTTTACACTGTGTTTTCATGCCACTGGTGTTTGCGTCACTCGTTTCCGACTCTCCGTGACCTCATGGACCGCAACACACCAGGCCCAGCCCTATATGGGTCATGGGATTTCTCGGTTCCCTGACTGGAATCAAACCCAGGTTGCAGCGGTGAAACCACTGAATCCTAACCACTGGACCACCAGGGAACCAAGTCTGCCACCTAACCCTAATACCTTATCCCTAACACTAAAGCCAACCCTAACCCTAAACTCTAACCTTAAACCCTAAACCTGATGCTGAACCTAAACCCAAACCCTAATGTTGACCCTTAACCCTGACACTAACCCTAAACCATGACCCTAACCCTAATCCATAACTCTAAACTCTAACCCTGACACTAACCTTAAACCCGTAAACCTGACGCTGAACCTAAACCCAAACCCTAACGCTGACCCTTAACCCTAAACCATCACCCTAAACTTAAACCCTAAACTATAACCTTAAACCCTAACCCTAAAAACAAAGTTGCGGCAGGCAGATCAGCACGAGAGCAGGCAGCAGCATGGCGGGCATATAACAGGAACCGTCTCAGGGTTGCCCAATACCTATTCTCGAGGGATGGTATAACAGGCATGCTTAAATTCCTTAACTGTGATTGGATTTACCACTGGAAGGCGGATCCACCTAACTACTACCTCCACGTTCACTCATTACCCCAAAATGGTTCAACTTGAATCATGTCCTCTTGTTCTTGCTCCTCTTTTTCTGGAAGATACTTCCCTCCTGAACTTTGTAAAATCCTTTGATACATTTGAAGATTTTTATAAGATTGCCCCTTTATCTTGTGTCCTCTACATAATTGCTTATATTAAACATAGTATAGAACTCAAGCACAGGGAACTCAAATATTACTCCATCATATAGTTTTTGCATGAAAAATGCGTGTTTGATAAGTGAAGTCCTTGAAATTGTGTAGAAATGCAGCTTTGCAGCAGTGTCAGGACCTCCCTATGATAAAGTCTGTTTTGGGAATATCAATTGCAGCCAACCAATCTAGAACAAATACATGTTTTATCCATAGAGCCCCATAACTCAGTTGGTGCAGCGCACGCTAATTAGACAGAGGTTCTGGCTTTGTTGCAAATGCAGTTTGCAGGGAGATTGAAAATTTAATATTTAAATTATTTAAAGTCCTAATTTACCATAAAACAAATCACTTTTATGTTTTAAAGAGCCCTTTCATATACACGGAAAGAACATATATGGATTTTCTGTTCCATTACTGTATGGGACAAAAATATATTAAAATGTACATTTTATTGATTGCCATTAAAATACTTTTATTTAAAAAAATCATAAATTGAGATTTTATATGGATGTATTAATTAATTACTAGAACGCAAGTAAAGTTACAGTCCCTTAAAGGGATATGGAAGGGCCTGGATTTACCATGTATATAATACGGAATATGTTGACATGTTACAAATAATCTATAATATATATATATACTAGTCGTTTACACATAAATGCCAGTATAATATTACATGTATCTCTTCCCCCTCCCTCCCCTGTGTCTCTTCCCCCTCCCTCCCCTGTGTCTCTTTACCCACCCCCTCCCTCCCTTTGTCTCTTTACCCACCCTCTCCCTCCCCTGTGTCTCTTACCCCCACCTCCCTCCCCTGTGTCTCTCCCCTCTCCCTCCCCTGTGTCTCTACCCCCCTTTCCCTCTCTGTCTCTTTCCCCCTCCTCCCTCTCCTGTGTCTCTTTCCCCCTCTGTCTCTTTCCCCCCTCCTCCCTCTCCTGTGTCTCTTTCCTCCCTCCTCCCTCCCCTGTGTCTCTTTCCCCCTCTGTCTCTTACCCCTCTCTGGCGCTGCACACGCGCAGTGCGGCATGTACAGAATCCGTACAAATAGTTTCTATAGGGCGCTTGCGCTCCCACTGGATCATTACGCACTTTTTAGAAACTATATTAGTGACTAGCGACTTGCCCGTCAAAAATGACGGGGCAATAACATTTTAAGGCATGGCAATGCTGTTTGACACACAATTTAAAGCTCTAAGGACCTTCGGCGCTCATTGCGAGCCACTCTTCTCATTTACTTTTGGTCCTATGAGCACCTTTGTCTCTCGTCACCAAGACAGATATATATGTCTATTTTTTTCTATAATAATTAATTAATTATTTACTTACTAAATTAATATACTTTACCTATTTCTAATTAATATATCCAACAATGAATTGCCTGAAGAGCTAACAATCTCTTTTTATTTTCCTGCAGCATACAATGTACAGTTGTCCTGTTGCTGCCCTGAGGAGAAAGTGTCAGCAATGTCCCAGCTGTGCAGTATAAATATGCTGCGTGCGGGAGGGCAAACCGTTTTAGAGTTTGGTTGTATAAAGCGCCATTTTAGATTCGTAATGCGTTAGTGTTGTAAAATGGCGTTGTTTGTCTGTGCTACGCGGGTCTCGAGCATTTTCCGTGCTTCCTATCTGTGTATTTGTGTACCTCGTATGTCCCTGGCAAAAGTCGCACGTGTCTGGCGGTGTTGTGCTCATTTCGGGGTCGAGGAGCCTCACTTTCATTTTTTTCGGCCTCCATTTTTTTTCTCGCTTAGCCGATTTTCAATTACCTAAACTCGTTCAATTCGACTTTAATTAGCGTGCAACCTCACTGGCAGAAGTCATGGCTGTCCCCCATGCTGTGTGTGGATTTTTTTATTTTATTTATATTTTTTTTGTTTTGTTTTGTATTTTTGAATGTACGCATTTCGTCCGTTAACTTCGTATTTTTGCAACCTTGTATTTAGTTACCCGGGTCGTAATTAACAGTCGTACGTCCTTGTCAGTGTTTTCTGCGCTTCATTTTCATTTTTTTCGGCCGCCATTTTTTTTCTCGCTTAGTTGATTTTCAAGTGGCGAAACGCCTTAAAATTTAATTTAATTCGCATGCAACCTCACCCCAGACGTCCTGGCTGTCCCCCCGTGCTGTGTGTGGTGTTTTTGTTATGTTTTTCGTTATTTTTCAGTGTTTTTTGTGTTTTTTGATGTACGCGTTTCGGCCGTAAATTTTTGTGACGTCGTATCTTTATTTTTTTCGAAGTCCCGTGGGTCGTAATTTTTTTTTATGTGTAAACCCGTATTTCCTCTTTCGCGTTAGTGTTTTTTTTCTAAGTCGCGCTTTCCTGTTTTTTTTGTTTACCGGGAGTGAGCCTCCACCTCCGCAAATGAAGCCCCTCGCTTCGCGTGACGACGCGTGACTAGCACTTTGACAACTATTTTATGTGATAGACAATGCATTAGCGCAATTGTTCCTAGGCACGATGGCTTCCTGGCATGTATTAACCCCTAGAGTACTGGGTTCTGTGTTACCCTTGATGTTGTATAATGAAACAGACATAATAATGCAATATCATATTTTTTAATTACACAAATGTTTATATTGGACTGTAAGTGTCAAATAAGGTTGAAGTTTCATCATTTGTTATTGTTTTTTGGTTCTATACTGTCACTTTAATTGCACTGCGGCGCTCAGAAAAGGTTTTAATACCACTTGCTAGAGGACTTTGATACACGTATTACTTCTTTCAGTTTTTTGTAATTGCTGCACTGCCCTGGTTTGTGACTGATCCGTAAAATCCTATTTGCACAGGGTTTGGGTGTAAAAGTCTAATGGAGTCACTCATAATCTTTTAGTAGAGTAACTATTAGAGGAGATTTAGCTGTGCTTTTTGGCTTTGTGGTGCCGCAGTCACTCGTAGCAGTTCTCTCACAATGTTTACAGGATGGGGCAATAGCCTGGCTAGGTAGGATTTACTTTGTTACTAAACCACCTGTAATTGCGATAGTGGAGATTACCATAGGGCCCATAGTTTGGCAAAAACTTCACATGTTTGAAAGTATGTAACAAACTGATAGCATTAGCAGTTGTGTACGCCATGATCACAGACACAGCCGTCTCTGCGTGTGTGTGATAGTTTTACGTCTTATTCCTATTGTGAAGTGGTCACGAAGCGAGGCGAGCAGTTGAGGCACGCAACTGCGAGACCCGTGGGACATAGGCTACAATAAGCGCCTTCATTGCAGGGCTCGCGATAAGCACCACAAGCCTTCATTGCAAGGCCCGCGGGAGTTAGGCTACAATGAGTGCCAAAGGTGCTCATTGCAGGGCTTGCGATGAGCGCCACAGGCCCGCAGGACTTTCAAACAGCCTAGACATGAGCACAGAAGGCGCTAATGTCAATGGCCGCGATAGCCGCCGAAAAACGTAGCACTTTGACGCTGATCGCGAAGCACGCAGTTTACTAATTTAAGGGCCGAAATAGTTTCAAGTGTGTAACTCGAAAGACCCCCAAAAACAGCCAAATAAGGAAAGAATAAAAATAAAAACACACTCCCACACAGCACAGGGGCAGAGCCAGGAAGCCTGTGAGTGAGGATGCAAGCAAATTTGAGCCATATTTGGCGTTTTTCGTCGATCGAAAATCGGCTAAGCAGGGAAAACAATGAAATAGGATGAAAAGGAGACTGAGCAACGCCAGGCACGCGGGACTTAGAAAATACACTACGCTGAAGACAGTAACACACGAACAACGCCAGGAAAATAAAACTAACGGCAGTCAGCGTGCGCCATGCAGACATTCAGCAGACACACAGAGGAGAAGAAAACAGGGAAGATGGTGGAAAGAGACACATGGCGTTCCCAAGCACTAAACCTGCAGGTTAACAAAGCCTGCAAAGAGCGGCGAAGCCATTCATTGATGGGAGGAGAGGCTCGCAATGAGCGACAAAGGCATTCATTGTGAGACCCCCGATGAGCGCCAAAGGTGCTCAGCGCAGGGCTGGGTGGTGTGACCTCTTGGTTCCCTGACTTGGAATGGAACCCAGGTCAACAGGGGTGGAAATACCAAGTCCTAACCACTAGACCACCAGAGAATCAATCATGCTCTCTCTTTCTCTCTTTCTTTTTCTCTCTATTTCTTTCTCTCTCTTTCTTCCTCTTTTACTCTCTCATTCTCTCTTTTCCCTCTTCCTTTCTTTCTTTCTCTATCTCTTTCTCTCTCCCCTTCTTTCTCTCTCTTTCTTCCTCTTTTACTCTCTCATTCTCTCTCTTTTCCCTCTTTCTTTCTCTCTCTCAATTTTCTTTCTTTCTCTCTCTCTCCCTTTCTTTCTCTCTCTCCCTTTCTTTCTCTTCTTTATTTATTTATCTCTCTCTTTCTCCTCTTTCTCTCTCTCTCTTTATGTCTCTCTCTTTCTTTCTCTCTCCCTTTCTTTCTCTCTCTCTCTCCCTTTCTTTCTTTCTTTCTTTCTCTCTCTCTCCCTTTCTTTCTCTCTCCCCTTCTTTCTCTCTCTCTCTTTCTCTCTCTCTCCCTTTCTTTCTCTCTCTCTCTCCCTTTCTTTCTTTCTTTCTTTCTCTCTCTCTCCCTTTCTTTCTCTCTTTCCCTTCTTTATTTATTTATCTCTCTCTTTCTCTCTCTCTTTATTTCTCTCTCTTTCTTTCTCTTTCTCTCTCTCTCTCTCCATGCAAAGAAATGTAATATTACAAATTTGCAATTTTAAATTGTTGTTTAGTTGTTCATTCAGGTCCAAATCTCCTTGACTCTATGGACCGTAGCACACCTGTGTCAGTCACTGCCCCACTTAGCTCCCTCAAGCTCATGTTCATTGCATCAACGACCTCATCTATTCATCTCCGCCTCTGCGCCCCCTCCTTCGTGCACCTTCAATCCTTCCCAGCATCCTCGCCCTCTAAATACATGATACCAAATCAGTGTCCCTTTAATATGTAGAGGTCACCCAGATGGAAAATGAGTCTTGAGTAAGATTTCTATAAGATAAGTAGTAATTTTTCATGGAAAAAAATAGATTTAAACCCTTTTTAAAGGAATCATAAACAATGGAGGGTTTCCGTGACTTTTAAGGACAGCTGTTTTTTTTTTCAAGCATTTAAAAAACAGGTTTAAACATGACAAAAGTTGTGTTTTGTGTGAAAAAATATTGAGTAAACGTCATTGAAACCGGTGTGCACAGCATAGATTTCATTGGCAGACAAGTATGACTCATACAGCTATGTTACTGCTCATTGGCTGACAGAGCCAAGCCCACAGAATAGTTAAATATCATTTTTTTTTCTGTTTTGAGAGCAAATACACAGCAGTACATTATCAATTTGGCTCTTTCAGATGAACCAAAGGAAAACATGCTTTCAGTGTCCCTTCAACGAGATCTGTGGTTGTATTTTCCACCATTTTGAATAAGGGCATCATGGATTATTTCCTGGCAAAGGACCGTGGACTGAGCAACCAACATAAATTGAGTTGCTTGTAAATACATGTTAAAGTGTTTTAACTCTCTCTCATTTATAAATAAATAATCATTATTAATTATTGTATGATTTTTTGGATCTCTTCTATTTCATAGTCGTTTCCTGTAAGAACAGTGGGGTTGAGTACTGCGCCACAGCACCACCTGGTGGTGGAAAAATTTACTGCAGGCAAAGAAGTACTCCATCCTCCGACGTGTCGCATCTTGATGGCGCTGAGTCAACATGGAGGCCATCGCTATGTTCGGCGCAGGCACTCGGCTCCCCAGGGCCTCGGGCGCGCCTCTCATAGCTCAAGGCCTCTTCTCTCAGCGCGCCTTATGAGCCAGATTGGAGGATGGAACAGTTCTTTGGCTGCAGTAAATGTTTTACACCACCAGGTGCTGCTGTGGCGCATCCACACACCACAGTCTTGAAATCAAAACCAGATTGCAAATAGAAAAGGACCATTTTTTTTGTTTTTTTTTAGGTTTACACCATTAAATTACATTTGTTTACTGTACTTTAATGTAAATATATCATATTTATTTTAATATAACTGTTTCCCAAAAGCTGTTGAAGTATTTGTGATGGAGATGAGCCTCCATCTTTATTTGTGTCACTGGCTGGTTCTCCATATTAGGAGCTATATACGTGGTGACGTAATTTGCTATGCGTCTAACACCATGTACATGCGCACTAACGCACGAGTGGAAATGTCTGTACAATGCGCATGCGTAGAACGTCGCCCACACAGTGCGCAAGCGTGCGGTCAATGAACGCCTACACCTTGCGCGTGCGTGCTGGTTATTGCTCGCCCCACAGTTTGTGCATGCGCAATTCTGCCTCGGTATCCTCCCTGCGCATGCGTGGTTTGTTCCCTGTCAGTCCGTGCCGCCTCCTCTCCGCGCCGGGTTCGCGTTGACTGACCAGAGTCCGCGAATTCAGCATCTGCAGGTGAGAAGGATTCCAGGGCGAGAAGGACAGGCAGTGAGAGATAGACCATACATAGAGTGACACCTCATAGAGAGAGAGAGGTCAGACAGAAAGACACCTCATAGAGAGAGAAAGAGAGGCCTTAGAGAGAGAGAGGCCTGACACAGCGACCACCTCATAGAGAGAGAGAGGCGCCTTACAGAGAGACACCTCATAGAGAGAGAGGCCTGACAGAAAGACCACCTCATAGAGAGAGAGAGACCACCTCATAGAGAGAGAGAGACCACCTCATAGAGAGAGAGAGACCACCTCATAGAGAGAGAGAGACCACCTCATAGAGAGAGAGAGACCACCTCATAGAGAGAGACCACCTCATAGAGAGAGACCACCTCATAGAGAGAGACCACCTCATAGAGAGAGAGGCCTGACAGAGAGACCAGCTCATAGAGAGAGAGAGACCACCTCATAGAGAGAGACCACCTCATAGAGAGAGAGAGTGAGGCCTGACAGAGAGACCACCTCATAGAGAGAGAGAGACCACCTCATAGAGAGAGACCACCTCATAGAGAGAGAGAGTGAGGCCTGACCGAGAGACCACCTCATAGAGAGAGAGAGAGAGAGGCCTGACAGAAAGACACCTCATAGAGAGAGAGGCCTGACAGAAAGACCACCTCATAGAGAGAGAGAGACCACCTCATAGAGAGAGAGAGTGAGGCCTGACAGAGAGACCACCTCATAGAGAGAGAGAGACCACCTCATAGAGAGAGAGAGACCACCTCATAGAGAGAGAGAGACCACCTCATAGAGAGAGAGACCACCTCATAGAGAGAGAGAGTGAGGCCTGACAGAGAGACCACCTCATAGAGAGAGAGAGAGACCACCTCATAGAGAGAGAGAGAGACCACCTCATAGAGAGAGAGAGAGACCACCTCATAGAGAGAGAGAGAGACCACCTCATAGAGAGAGAGAGAGACCACCTCATAGAGAGAGAGAGAGACCACCTCATAGAGAGAGAGAGAGACCACCTCATAGAGAGAGAGAGAGACCACCTCATAGAGAGAGAGAGAGACCACCTCATAGAGAGAGAGAGAGACCACCTCATAGAGAGAGAGAGAGACCACCTCATAGAGAGAGAGAGAGACCACCTCATAGAGAGAGAGAGACCACCTCATAGAGAGAGAGAGACCACCTCATAGAGAGAGAGAGACCACCTCATAGAGAGAGAGAGGCCTGACGGAGAGACCACCTCATAGAGAGAGAGAGGCCTGACGGAGAGACCACCTCATAGAGAGAGAGAGGCCTGACGGAGAGACCACCTCATAGAGAGAGACCACCTCATAGAGAGAGACCACCTCATAGAGAGAGACCACCTCATAGAGAGAGACCACCTCATAGAGAGAGACCACCTCATAGAGAGAGACCACCTCATAGAGAGAGACCACCTCATAGAGAGAGACCACCTCATAGAGAGAGAGAGAGAGGCCTGGCAGAGAGACCACCTCATAGAGAGAGAGAGAGAGGCCTGACGGAGAGACCACCTCATAGAGAGAGAGAGAGAGAGAGGCCTGACGGAGAGACCACCTCATAGAGAGAGAGAGAGAGGCCTGACGGAGAGACCACCTCATAGAGAGAGAGAGAGAGAGGCCTGACGGAGAGACCACCTCATAGAGAGAGAGAGAGAGAGGCCTGACGGAGAGACCACCTCATAGAGAGAGAGAGGCCTGACGGAGAGACCACCTCATAGAGAGAGAGAGGCCTGACGGAGAGACCACCTCATAGAGAGAGAGAGGCCTGACGGAGAGACCACCTCCTAGAGAAAGAGAGGCCTGACGGAGAGACCACCTCATAGAGAGAGAGAGAGGCCTGACGGAAAGACCACCTCATAGAGAGAGAGAGAGGCCTGACGGAGAGACCACCTCATAGAGAGAGAGAGAGAGAGAGGCCTGACGGAGAGACCACTTCATAGAGAGAGAGAGAGAGGCCTGACGGAGAGACCACCTCATAGAGAGAGAGAGAGAGAGAGGCCTGACGGAGAGACCACCTCATAGAGAGAGAGAGAGAGGCCTGACGGAGAGACCACCTCATAGAGAGAGAGAGGCCTGACGGAGAGACCACCTCATAGAGAGAGAGAGGCCTGACGGAGAGACCACCTCATAGAGAGAGAGAGGCCTGACGGAGAGACCACCTCATAGAGAGAGAGAGGCCTGACGGAGAGACCACCTCATAGAGAGAGAGAGAGGCCTGACGGAGAGACCACCTCATAGAGAGAGAGAGAGGCCTGACGGAGAGACCACCTCATAGAGAGAGAGAGGCCTTACAGAGAGACCACCTCATAGAGAGAGAGAGAGGCCTTACAGAGAGACCACCTCATAGAGAGAGAGAGAGGCCTTACAGAGAGACCACCTCATAGAGAGAGAGAGAGGCCTTACAGAGAGACCACCTCATAGAGAGAGAGAGAGAGGCCTGACAGAGAGACCACCTCATAGAGAGAGAGAGAGAGAGGCCTGACAGAGAGACCACCTCATAGAGAGAGAGAGAGGCCTGACAGAGAGACCACCTCATAGAGAGAGAGAGAGGCCTGACAGAGAGACCACCTCATAGAGAGAGAGAGAGGCCTTACAGAGAGACCACCTCATAGAGAGAGAGAGGCCTTACAGAGAGACCACCTCAGAGAGAGAGAGAGGCCTGACAAAGAGACCACCTCATAGAGAGAGAGAGAGGCCTGACAAAGAGACCACCTCATAGAGAGAGGCCTGACAAAGAGACCACCTCATAGAGAGAGGCCTGACAAAGAGACCACCTCATAGAGGCCTGACAAAGAGACCACCTCATAGAGAGAGGCCTGACAAAGAGACCACCTCATAGAGAGAGGCCTGACAAAGAGACCACCTCATAGAGAGAGGCCTGACAAAGAGACCACCTCATAGAGAGAGAGAGGCCTGACAAAGAGACCACCTCATAGAGAGAGAGAGGCCTGACAGAGACCACCTCATAGAGAGAGAGAGGCCTGACAGAGACCACCTCATAGAGAGAGGCCTGACAGAGAGAGAGAGAGGCCTGACAAAGAGACCACCTCATAGAGAGAGAGAGAGGCCTGACAAAGAGACCACCTCATAGAGAGAGAGAGAGGCCTGACAAAGAGACCACCTCATAGAGAGAGAGAGAGGCCTGACAAAGAGACCACCTCATAGAGAGAGAGAGGCCTGACAAAGAGACCACCTCATAGAGAGAGAGAGGCCTGACAAAGAGACCACCTCATAGAGAGAGAGAGGCCTGACAGAGAGAGAGGCCTGACAGAGAGAGAGGCCTGACAGAGAGAGAGGCCTGACAGAGAGAGAGGCCTGACAGAGAGAGAGACCTCATAGAGAGAGGCCTGACAAAGAGACCACCTCATAGAGAGAGGCCTGACAAAGAGACCACCTCATAGAGAGAGAGAGGCCTGACAGAGACCACCTCATAGAGAGAGAGAGGCCTGACAGAGAGAGAGAGAGGCCTGACAAAGAGACCACCTCATAGAGAGAGAGAGAGGCCTGACAAAGAGACCACCTCATAGAGAGAGAGAGAGGCCTGACAAAGAGACCACCTCATAGAGAGAGGCCTGACAAAGAGACCACCTCATAGAGAGAGGCCTGACAAAGAGACCACCTCATAGAGAGAGGCCTGACAAAGAGACCACCTCATAGAGAGAGGCCTGACAGAGACCACCTCATAGAGAGAGAGAGGCCTGACAAAGAGACCACCTCATAGAGAGAGAGAGGCCTGACAGAGAGAGAGAGAGGCCTGACGAAGAGACCACCTCATAGAGAGAGAGAGGCCTGACAGAGAGAGAGAGAGGCCTGACAAAGAGACCACCTCATAGAGAGAGAGAGGCCTGACAGAGAGACCACCTCATAGAGAGAGAGAGGCCTGACAGAGAGACCACCTCATAGAGAGAGAGAGAGAGAGGCCTGACAGAGAGACCACCTCATAGAGAGAGAGAGGCCTGACAGAGAGACCACCTCATAGAGAGAGAGAGAGAGAGGCCTGACAGAGAGACCACCTCATAGAGAGAGAGAGGCCTGACAGAGAGACCACCTCATAGAGAGAGAGAGAGAGGCCTGACAGAGAGACCACCTCATAGAGAGAGAGAGAGAGGCCTGACAGAGAGACCACCTCATAGAGAGAGAGAGAGGCCTGACAGAGAGACCACCTCATAGAGAGAGAGAGAGGCCTGACAGAGAGACCACCTCATAGAGAGAGAGAGGCCTGACAGAGAGACCACCTCATAGAGAGAGAGAGAGGCCTGACAGAGAGACCACCTCATAGAGAGAGAGAGGCCTGACAGAGAGACCACCTCATAGAGAGAGAGAGGCCTGACAGAGAGACCACCTCATAGAGAGAGAGAGGCCTGACAGAGAGACCACCTCATAGAGAGAGAGAGGCCTGACAGAGAGACCACCTCATAGAGAGAGAGAGGCCTGACAGAGAGACCACCTCATAGAGAGAGAGAGGCCTGACAGAGAGACCACCTCATAGAGAGAGAGAGGCCTGACAGAGAGACCACCTCATAGAGAGAGAGAGGCCTGACAGAGAGACCACCTCATAGAGAGAGAGAGGCCTGACAGAGAGACCACCTCATAGAGAGAGAGAGAGAGGCCTGACAGAGAGACCACCTCATAGAGAGAGAGAGAGAGGCCTGACAGAGAGACCACCTCATAGAGAGAGAGAGAGAGGCCTGACAGAGAGACCACCTCATAGAGAGAGAGAGGCCTGACAGAGAGACCACCTCATAGAGAGAGAGAGAGAGGCCTGACAGAGAGACCACCTCATAGAGAGAGAGAGAGGCCTGACAGAGAGACCACCTCATAGAGAGAGAGAGGCCTGACAGAGAGACCACCTCATAGAGAGAGAGAGAGAGGCCTGACAGAGAGACCACCTCATAGAGAGAGAGAGGCCTGACAGAGAGACCACCTCATAGAGAGAGAGAGGCCTGACAGAGAGACCACCTCATAGAGAGAGAGAGGCCTGACAGAGAGACCACCTCATAGAGAGAGAGAGGCCTGACAGAGAGACCACCTCATAGAGAGAGAGAGAGGCCTGACAGAGAGACCACCTCATAGAGAGAGAGAGGCCTGACAAAGAGACCACCTCATAGAGAGAGAGAGAGGCCTGACAAAGAGACCACCTCATAGAGAGAGAGAGAGGCCTGACAAAGAGACCACCTCATAGAGAGAGAGAGAGGCCTGACAAAGAGACCACCTCATAGAGAGAGAGAGAGAGGCCTGACAAAGAGACCACCTCATAGAGAGAGAGAGAGAGGCCTGACAAAGAGACCACCTCATAGAGAGAGAGAGAGAGGCCTGACAAAGAGACCACCTCATAGAGAGAGAGAGAGAGGCCTGACAAAGAGACCACCTCATAGAGAGAGAGAGAGGCCTGACAAAGAGACCACCTCATAGAGAGAGAGAGAGGCCTGACAAAGAGACCACCTCATAGAGAGAGAGAGAGGCCTGACAAAGAGACCACCTCATAGAGAGAGAGAGAGGCCTGACAAAGAGACCACCTCATAGAGAGAGAGAGAGGCCTGACAAAGAGACCACCTCATAGAGAGAGAGAGAGGCCTGACAAAGAGACCACCTCATAGAGAGAGAGAGAGAGAGAGGCCTGACAAAGAGACCACCTCATAGAGAGAGAGAGAGGCCTGACAAAGAGACCACCTCATAGAGAGAGAGAGAGGCCTGACAAAGAGACCACCTCATAGAGAGAGAGAGAGAGGCCTGACAAAGAGACCACCTCATAGAGAGAGAGAGAGGCCTGACAAAGAGACCACCTCATAGAGAGAGAGAGAGGCCTGACAAAGAGACCACCTCATAGAGAGAGAGAGAGGCCTGACAAAGAGACCACCTCATAGAGAGAGAGAGGCCTGACAAAGAGACCACCTCATAGAGAGAGAGAGGCCTGACAAAGAGACCACCTCATAGAGAGAGAGAGGCCTGACAAAGATACCACCTCATAGAGAGAGAGAGGCCTGACAGAGACCACCTCATAGAGAGAGAGGCCTGACAAAGAGACCACCTCATAGAGAGAGAGGCCTGACAGAGACCACCTCAGAGAGAGAGAGAGGCCTGACAGAGAGACCACCTCATAGAGAGGCCTGACAGAGAGACCACCTCATAGAGAGAGAGAGAGGCCTGACAGAGAGACCACCTCATAGAGAGAGAGAGAGGCCTGACAGAGAGACCACCTCATAGAGAGAGAGAGGCCTGACAGAGAGACCACCTCATAGAGAGAGAGAGGCCTGACAAAGAGACCACCTCATAGAGAGAGAGAGGCCTGACAGAGAGACCACCTCATAGAGAGAGAGAGGCCTGACAGAGAGACCACCTCATAGAGAGAGAGAGGCCTGACAGAGAGACCACCTCATAGAGAGAGAGAGGCCTGACAGAGAGACCACCTCATAGAGAGAGAGAGGCCTGACAGAGAGACCACCTCATAGAGAGAGAGAGGCCTGACAGAGAGACCACCTCATAGAGAGAGAGAGGCCTGACAGAGAGACCACCTCATAGAGAGAGAGAGGCCTGACAGAGAGACCACCTCATAGAGAGAGAGAGGCCTGACACAGAGACCACCTCATAGAGAGAGAGAGGCCTGACAGAGAGACCACCTCATAGAGAGAGAGAGGCCTGACAGAGAGACCACCTCATAGAGAGAGAGAGGCCTGACAGAGAGACCACCTCATAGAGAGAGAGAGGCCTGACAGAGAGACCACCTCATAGAGAGAGAGAGGCCTGACAAAGAGACCACCTCATAGAGAGAGAGAGGCCTGACAAAGAGACCACCTCATAGAGAGAGAGAGGCCTGACAAAGAGACCACCTCAGAGAGAGAGAGAGGCCTGACAAAGAGACCACCTCATAGAGAGAGAGAGGCCTGACAAAGAGACCACCTCATAGAGAGAGAGAGGCCTGACAAAGAGACCACCTCATAGAGAGAGAGAGGCCTGACAAAGAGACCACCTCATAGAGAGAGAGAGGCCTGATAGAGAGACCACCTCATAGAGAGAGAGAGGCCTGACAAAGAGACCACCTCATAGAGAGAGAGAGGCCTGACAAAGAGACCACCTCATAGAGAGAGAGAGGCCTGACAGAGACCACCTCATAGAGAGAGAGAGAGGCCTGACAGAGACCACCTCATAGAGAGAGAGAGAGGCCTGACAGAGACCACCTCATAGAGAGAGAGAGAGGCCTGACAGAGAGACCACCTCATAGAGAGAGAGAGAGGCCTGACAGAGAGACCACCTCATAGAGAGAGAGAGAGGCCTGACAGAGAGACCACCTCATAGAGAGAGAGAGAGGCCTGACAGAGAGACCACCTCATGGAGAGAGAGAGAGAGAGAGACCACCTCATGGAGAGAGAGAGAGAGAGACCACCTCATAGAGAGAGAGAGAGAAACCACCTCATAGAGAGAGACCCTCATAGAGAGAGAGAGAGAGACCACCCACCTCATAGAGAGACCACCCAATAGAGAGAGAGACCACCTCATAGAGAGGCCTGACAGAGAGACCACCTCATAGAGAGAGAGGCCACCTCATAGAGAGAGAGACCACCTCATAGAGAGGCCTGACAGAGAGACCACCTCATAGAGAGGCCTGACAGAGAGACCACCTCATAGAGAGAGAGAGAGGCCACCTCATAGAGAGAGAGGCCACCTCATAGAGAGAGAGGCCACCTCATAGAGAGAGAGACCACCTCATAGAGAGGCCTGACAGAGAGACCACCTCACAGAGAGAGAGAGACCACCTCACAGAGAGAGAGAGACCACCTCACAGAGAGAGAGACCACCTCACAGAGAGAGAGACCACCTCATAGAGAGGCCTGACAGAGAGACCACCTCATGGAGAGAGAGAGTCCTGACAGAGAGACCACCTCATGGAGAGAGAGAGTCCTGACAGAGAGACCACCTCATGGAGAGAGAGAGAGACCACCTCATGGAGAGAGAGAGAGAGAGAGAGAGAGACCACCTCATGGAGAGAGAGAGAGAGAGACCACCTCATGGAGAGAGAGAGAGAGAGACCACCTCATGGAGAGAGAGAGAGAGAGACCACCTCATAGAGAGAGAGAGAGAAACCACCTCATAGAGAGAGACCCTCATAGAGAGAGAGAGAGAGACCACCCACCTCATAGAGAGACCACCCAATAGAGAGAGAGACCACCTCATAGAGAGGCCTGACAGAGAGACCACCTCATAGAGAGAGAGACCACCTCATAGAGAGGCCTGACAGAGAGACCACCTCATAGAGAGAGAGAGAGACCACCTCATAGAGAGAGAGAGAGAGACCACCTCATAGAGAGAGAGAGAGAGGCCACCTCATAGAGAGAGAGGCCACCTCATAGAGAGAGAGGCCACCTCATAGAGAGAGAGGCCACCTCATAGAGAGAGAGGCCACCTCATAGAGAGAGAGGCCACCTCATAGAGAGGCCTGACAGAGAGACCACCTCACAGAGAGAGAGACCACCTCACAGAGAGAGAGAGACCACCTCACAGAGAGAGAGAGACCACCTCATAGAGAGAGAGACCACCTCATAGAGAGAGAGACCACCTCATAGAGAGAGAGACCACCTCATAGAGAGAGAGACCACCTCATAGAGAGAGAGACCACCTCATAGAGAGAGAGGCCTGACAGAGAGACCACCTCATAGAGAGAGAGAGAGGCCTGACAGAGAGACCACCTCATAGAGAGAGAGAGAGGCCTTACAGAGAGACCACCTCATAGAGAGAGAGAGAGGCCTTACAGAGACACCACCTCATAGAGAGAGAGAGAGGCCACCTCATAGAGAGAGAGACCACCTCATAGAGAGAGATGGCCTGTGTAAATATGTTCACACCCTATGTATATACAATTCTATATATAGTGCAGTGTGTATGCAAGTTTAATCTTGTACAGAGCAGCACGTGAAATCACATAAAGTATATTATCATTTTTTTTAAAAAGGTGTCAATTTTACAGATGGATATGTTGTTTGTGTGTAAATACACACTAGCGAATTGCCCGTCATAAAAATTGTAAGGCAGGTAATGCGGTTTGCCACACAAAGTAAGTCTTTTGGTCGTCTGATTACCTTTTGGCGCTCATGGCAAACCTCTCGGTTGGTGTTTTTTTTTGTCATCTGAGCCCCGTCGGCGCTCCATTAAAAGGGCCACGCTGAGAACCTTAGCCGCTCATTGAGAGCCTCTCCCCCGGTGTACTTTTGCTCCTCTGAGCACCCTCGGCGCTCATTGTGAGCTGCGCGATGAACGCCTTCAACTTTTATTGTGATCCCGTCACCTGGTCCTTTTTTCTTTTTTTTTTCTCTCTATATGTATTTTTTTTATGGTGATTAATTAAATCATAAATTAATATACTTTACCTATTTGTAACTAATATATGCATCAAGCAATATCCTGAAGAGCTAACAATCTTTTTTGATGTTCCTGCAGCATACATTTGCGCTCTTACTGAGCTGAGGTGTAAGTGTCAGCAATGTGTAAAGTGTGTAGTATAAGTAGGGTGCGTGAGCGCTAAGCATTCGTTTTAAAATGGCGGCGATTGTATATGTGTTATGCTGGTGTAGATCATTTTGCGTCCTCTCTAATAGTGTATTTTATACCTCGTAAGTTCCGGTATAAAAGTCTTATGTGTCTGGCGTATTTATTTTTTTTGCGTGTTTATTGGTCGTGTAGCCTCGTTTTTTTTTTTTTTCGGCAATTAACTTCATATTTTTTTTTCTAAGTGCCCTGGGTTGTATATATTTTTTTTTGTAAGTCTCGTTTTCCTTGTTGCAAGTGTTACGGGCCGTATATTTTTTAAGGCAATTTTTTTTCAAACTGCTACAGGTCTCGCATTGTGAATTGCATAATTGAGTTTTGTGTTGCAGTGTAGTTCCGCGGGTCGTAGGGATGAGTGCCTAGGGCGGTCATCTCCACCAGCGTAGTGAGCACCTTTGTTGCTCCCTGCCTAAGTCGTACGGGATTGTAGGGATGAGCGCCTATGGCGCTCATCTCCACCGTTTGGCCTTGTAGAGCCACACACACAAGCTAGGATTTGATGATATCCCTGCTGTGCACAGGCAAAACTATTGCTTCTTAAGTCATCCTGTGCACAAAAAAGAAATCCTCAAATCTAGGCCTGTGTGCGACTCTCTAGGACCGATCTTGCATACAGAGCATTGCAGGCACATTGAGTTAAATATGAAAATAAGAAATAACTGTATAAATGTGTTCAAAAGATGCACTGAGTGGAAGTGCCCTGTGTATTGGAGCTGAGCCCAAAGGATCATTCTAGAGCCGGCTCATCCCGTGCTGTGTCCACCCCGCACATCCAGACATGTAATGTTATTGTGTCTATAACCAGCCCTACTGGTATCTCCTGCTTCTCCACACCTCCTCAGCTCTACTCCTTGTGGTGTCATCTGTAAGGGCGTGTGAGGAGTGGCATGAGATCATCCTTGTGTGTACACACAGCAACAGGTATTGATTAAAGAGATATGGAAGGCTCCATGATTTAATATTAAAATAAACTACTGAAGTGTGTGTTTCAATGTATAAATAAGTACTTAAAAGCTCTGTTTTACTCACAGAAACCTTCCAAATAGTTCCTATAACGATCTGCTCCCTAAAATGCATGCACACAGTGTTTTTATTGGTATTAGATCTACTAGCCAATCACTATTTCTCAACATCATGGTTTGAAATGACTGAGACAGTCTGTGATTGGTTAGTACATCTAGTACTACAGAGACACGGTGTATATGTGTTACAGTTGGGTGAGCCTTTTTGGGGGCTATTTGGAAGGTTTTAGGGAGTAAAAATTGTTTTTAAGCACTTGTTAATAAAATTATGTTTAGATGCAAAAACATACTTGGGTAATCTTTACCAAGCTATAAGAATGTGACGTGAACACAACCCCAATATAAAACTGACCGGTGATATTTATAATGTACTTCTTTAGACCGTTGGTTTCAACTTGTTAAGGAGATCTGGCAGGTTCCTGTGTGTTGCTAGGTACCGTATATGCCGGCGTATAAGACGACCCCCCAACATTGCCACTCAAAATATAGAGTTTGTTACGCGACCGCAGCGCCTCCGGCCCGCCCCTGCAACGCGACCGCATCTCCTCCGGCCCGCCCCTGCAACGCGACCGCATCTCCTCCGGCCCGCCCCTGCAACGCGACCGCATCTCCTCCGTCCCGCCCCTGCAACGCGACCGCATCTCCTCCGTCCCGCCCCTGCAACGCGACCGCATCTCCTCCGTCCCGCCCCTGCAACGCGACCGCATCTCCTCCGTCCCGCCCCTGCAACGCGACCGCATCTCCTCCGTCCCGCCCCTGCAACGCGACCGCATCTCCTCCGTCCCGCCCCTGCAACGCGACCGCATCTCCTCCGTCCCGCCCCTGCAACGCGACCGCATCTCCTCCGTCCCGCCCCTGCAACGCGACCGCATCTCCTCCGTCCCGCCCCTCCTCCGTCCCGCCCCTGCAACGCGACCGCAACGCCTCTGTCCCGCCCCTGCATCTCCCTGTGACTGGCACGAGCTCTGTGTAGACAAAGTGCACCCGGCGTATAAGACGACCCCCCCACTTGGAGGCATGTTTTTGAGGGCAAAAAAGTTGTCTTCTACGCCGGCAAATACGGTATGTAATAATATCCCTGTCTATGTATTTACTTTTATTTACTTTATTTTATTAAGAAGTGCTTATAGGCTCTGTTTTTACTGCCTAATATCAAATAAATAGTCCCTGTATGGGTCTGCCCATTGCTGCTTATATAGACACAGACTATGATGTCCCTACTTTGCTGTGTCTGTGACTAACCAATCAGTGACCTTCTCTCCGCAACATTCTACTGAGACGTGGTCCTTGATAGGCTAGGACACTACCCTTCACATCCATCCTTACAGAGTCTGTATCTGCATATGCTGCAGAGGACAGGCCCATACTGGGACTATTTGTTTGATATTGGGCAGTAAAATAAACAGCTTAAGAACACTTCTTAATAAAATATGATGCCAAACCTTTTTGTTTTTCAGCCTCTATTTAAAAGATCGCTGTCATTCAAGAAAAACGGCACTTATTAGTGAAATATATTAAACACATTAACAATATTTGCATTGGTGCAAATCATGAACACTTTTTTTAGAAAATGACAACACTGAGCAATTGTGTTTGTTGTTCAGTCGTGTCCAACTCTGACCCTATGGACTGCAGCATGCCAGGCACATATATCAATATATATAAGAGACATAAGGTTATCTTGGCAAAGACACCAGAGTGTTTAGTCAGATTCTTTTCCAACTTGTCTGACCTCTCTGCTATGACCTGTACATCTCGGTTGACCCTACGTGGTATAGCTCACAGCTTCATTAAACAATACAAACCCCTAAGCTATACATTGCGTGTTGCTTTCATAACTCTTTGCTCACTGTACGTTTTCTTCCAGTGCCCTTGTGAGTAGCAAAATATTAAAATACTAGCGACTTGCCTGTCAAAAATGATGGGGCAATAAAATTTGAAGCCATGGG
Organism: Discoglossus pictus; assembly: GCA_027410445.1. Lineage (NCBI taxonomy): Eukaryota > Metazoa > Chordata > Amphibia > Anura > Alytidae > Discoglossus > Discoglossus pictus. The sequence goes on along the minus strand of CM050172.1, from coordinate 102,659,632 downwards.
AATGCTGTTTGACACACAATGTCAAGGTTCTTGTACTCTGAGGACCTTCGGCGCTCATTGCGAGCCTTGTGCTGAGCGCCTTCGCCTAAGTGCTACGCCTTAACGGCTCGCCTCGCTTTGCGAGGCTCCCAAGCAATGAGCGCCTTTGGCGATTATCGCCTAACTTGTACGCATCACGCAAAGCATGACGACGTCTCCTCGCAGTTTGACAACTATTATATGTGATTTGTGCCAATGAGAAAAATAAGGATTCCGGACCTTGGTTTACTTTTCACAAAAACACTTGGACCTTGAATAATTGACTGGGCTTTGGTCCAACGACATTTAAGATGGTTTTCCTGTTATCTATGCAAAGCATTTTTTCTTCGAGCGTATCTATGTGTAATTTGTATCTGTTCGTCTTGTACTAAAACTGTGAACTTTCATTTGTTCTTTATCTCTCGGAACATTACATCACCTCAGTACCTTTTCTCTTTATCTTGTAGCTTCTCCTCTTTGAAAAGGAAACCCATTAGAATGTCCTTGCACCAGTTTTTACTTGAACCCATCAGCTGCCATGCATGGAATAAAGATCGCACACGTAAGTACAGTACGCTGAGGAGTATCTAGTGATAGATGAGTGCGTATTACAGAGAAAAAAATCTGTTTTCTTAATGGCTGTACATTCAAGAAGCACTGTATTTTTTTTATATATATATATATATATATATATTTACATTTGTGTTCACATTTTAATGTCTAAAACATGTTAAAAAAAACTTGTTTCCTGCTCAGAATTCCAAGAAATACAGTTATTACACTGCATTCTGGGAAGCTGAGCAGGGACTTGCAAATGTGCCCAAATATGCTTCATAACCATTTTAAACATGACTTCCTTTAAGCTTATGCCCACTGTATTATACAGCTTTTATGCAAAGCCAAGATTGCATTATACACAAGCTGGAAAGCCCACCCACGGACAGCCGTTTCAAGGTTACTGCCTATCATCAGCGTGGGGCGGGATCCCAGCTTGTGTTGGGGACCTTATGAGTAGGTAGTTCACCACAACAATCTCACCGTACAGTATATAAATAGTACATTTGTGCTCACATCTGAATGTCTAAAACAAGTAAAAAAAAATAATCATTTCTTGCTCAGAATTCCAAGAAATAGTTATTGCAACTGTGCCAACAAATGCCTCGCTCTTCAATCCATAACCATTTTAAACATGGCTTCCTTTAAGCTCATGCCATAACTTGAAGAGCGTAGTTAAACATAAAAAGGAGCACAGTTAGTGTTTAAATAGGAAATGAGTGATGTTTGAATGAATTATGTTTTCTACTAAGCCCTTAGGGCATCTGCTTCTCGGCCAATGAGGAGGAAGGGGTGATGTGTCAATTTCAGTCTTATCAAATTATCTTGGTAAAGACTCTAGGATGGGGACTAACTGTCATTTTTTGCTTCTTTTTCCAGAGATCGCGATTAGCCCAAATAACCATGAGGTTCACATCTACAAGAAGAGTGGGAACCAGTGGGTGAAAGGACATGAGCTGAAGGAGCACAATGGCCACATAACAGGTAGACTCTTGGTCCATAATACTACTTATTTGGGTCCTGCTTAATGGGCCACTTTGTGTCCGATTTAAGAGCAGAATTGGGCAAGGAGGAATTTGCGAAAGGTGGAGGCTCCAACGTTGGCTGCAAAAATACGACCTTAACAGCGGAAAACATTAAAAAAAAGACTAAATACAAACAAGAATCAAATAAAAATCTTACCCACAGCAAGGGGGGACACCCAGTCTGGAAGTGAGGTTACACATCAATTTAAGTCCAATTTACTGAGCTTAAACACTCGAAAATCCCCTAAGTGAGAGAAAAAATGGCTGCCGAGAAAACGAGGCTACACGACCCCTAAAGACGCAAACGCTACCAAGCACATACAACTTTTACAAAAAGCCGTACATGGTACAAGATACACTATTAACAAGGACGCTAAATCATCCACAGCCGCGTACCACATACACATTCACCGCCATTTTACAACACTAACATACAGAATGCGTAAGAACACAGCTACACTAACGGCTTCCCCTCGTGCACGCAGCCTATTTACACTACACACTGCGCACATTGCTGACACTTACACCTCAGCTCCACAACACTGCAAACCTACATTGTATGCTGCAGGAACATCAAAACAGATTGTCAGCTCTTCAGCACAATGCATGCTGCATATATTAATTACAAATAGGTAAAGTATATTCATTTATGATTTCATTAATTAATTATCATGAAAATCTACATATATACAAAAAAAAACACTATCGCAATAAATGCCAAAGCCCTTCACCGCGTGCCTCACAAGGAGCGCCAACGGTGCACATAGGACACAAACTACACCTAAGGACAGGCTCACAAAAGGAGATCAGCGCTGACCTTACAATGACCGCAAAAGCCCCTCTAATAACAAAAAATACACCAACCAAGAGGCTCGCAATGGGCGCCAAAGGATCTACTTACTGTCTGGAGCAAACAGCATTACCTGCCTTACAATTTTATTGCCCCGTCATTTTTGACGGGCAAGTCGCTAATTACAAATAAAAGTAAAAAATAATAATAACCTGTCTGGTAGTGATGGAACCTTCTACATATAAACAGTCTTTAAAGACTGATGTGATCTTAAAATGTTTTTATGTTCATGACTTAAACAGCTGCACATGTAGTTAGCTTGTTATACAACTTCTGTGGCCTTTTATTTGTGCCGGTAGGATGGGGTGTATGGTCCGCAGCCCTATTTGGGAGTCAAGTGAATAGATGTCTTAGTTGGGTGCCTTGCTATGAGTAGGTATGTTAAGTAAGGGTAGCAGACCTAGTGTAAGGAGTATATCTTGGAGGCATCTTGGCCTAGCTCTGTTATGTGGGCAGGTTTGTAGGTCTTAAGCCAACTTCAGGTAGGTAGATAAGTAACCATTTGTCACATGAATGGTGTTCAAAGATTTTTGTCTTTGCAAAAAGCTGATTTTTTTTTCTTAGCATTTCCATGGTAACCCCATCTCCAAGACAACAGAAGATTTCTGTGTGTTGAGAGCCAATATTGTGCTAATTGTTTCATCTCTAAGTGTACCCAGTACTGTTATAATGTGTGGACAGGAATCCTGTGAATTTGAAATGCAATCTGCCCCCTCACCATTCATCACCCGCTGTCAGGCTCCTGCTGCTCCTTATTCATTCAGGTCAGGAGAGGCAGAAGGAGCCTCGAGATACAGCGACTCGTACAATGGCTGGGAGCACTCTGCTAATGCTGCCTGTTAATAATGACTATCCCGTATGTAACCGAACTCTGGGTTACTGACGTCTAGAGCTGAAATATTATTTATAATATTGTATTTCACTTTCCCGATACTCCTCCACTGAGCTAAAACTCGTTATTTTCTGAAAGCCAAAGCCTGCTCCTTTGTGGAATGTGACTTGACAATTGAATAAGTGTTATAAAAAGTAAAACATGAATAAAGCTTTTATAACTGTGCTATGTAATTATGCTTTTACAGATTTTTGGTACTTTTTACAAAAATAAGTCGGTCATTAAAGGATTTTTGTAGGTATATAAATAACTTTTTACAATAGGAATAAAGGAACCCATATTGTCCAGTTTGCATTATAATCACTTTCTTGCATCCGTGTTGTGCAAGCTTTCTGGTCTAGGTGCTCCTTTCTATCCATAAAAATAGTTTACAAATCTTTTGTCATATGCACCACAAAAATCATTAAGATCATTCCCTCCAGACTGTATCCCTGTGGTTATTATCATCTTCTTTCATTTTTTTCTCTGCTACTTCTCTCCATTTTTATTTGCCTGAGCTCCCTTTTCTGGGTCCTCCAGTGTAAAACATCAGCTGTTCTAGGCACCCCCCTCCAGTTTGTGCACCCCTGTCCTAGGTGACCAGCAAATACATCGATTGTTACCCACAGTAAATAATATTCAAATATAAGGCTATATGTTTGCTTTACATTTCACGGATTATCAAGACTAGCTCTCATACTAAACTTGAGACTTTAGTGATCCTTTAATGTTATAAGACGTTCTTGCGCTGTGGCTGCACAATTACATTACATCACTGTCTCAGAACTTATATATTTGGTTTGTTTTTTTATCCAGGCATTGACTGGGCTCCAAAAAGTGACCGGATCGTTACTTGTGGTGCTGACCGCAATGCGTATGTGTGGAGTCAGAAGGACGGTGTGTGGAAGCCCACCCTGGTGATCCTACGTATTAATCGCGCTGCCACCTTTGTTAAATGGTCTCCTCTGGAAAATAAGTTTGCAGTGGGAAGTGGCGCCAGGCTCATATCTGTGTGTTACTTTGAATCGGAAAATGACTGGTAAGTTTTCCTTGGTTTCCCAAGTATCTTTCTTGTTAAAGGACAACTCGAATACTGCAACAAGAGGAGAGAGTTATTTTAATTTGACATTGATCATTAATAAAATTCCTATTTAGTTATTTATAATGGCTATATTCTATATTAAATTCACTTACAAAGAGCAGAGTATCAATCTGATCAGAGGCCAAACAATTATTCATAGGCTACCTGCATAGCAAAAGTGTGTTACCAAGGGAAACCACTTTATTCCAGCACCACTTTAAAACTGCAAAATTCTAACCAATGTAGAGCATTGATTTCATATTATTGTGCACTGCATGCTAGAAAAAGATGCCTAGACTAGTGGCAGCTGATGTGTGATATTCATATTGAATATTGCTTTAATTTCTTTAAATAGAATATGATTTTTTTTTAATGATCATTTCTTATTTTAAAATATCTATCTGCTTCTATTAAAACACTAATGTCCTTTAAAAAAATATAGAATCTCTTACATCATGTTATATATTAGCATTTCCAATAGTAAATAGAGCACATCCAGCACAGATATTATAAAATATAAATAAATATACCTAAATAAATATCCCTCACTGATGGGAAGTTACACAGTGGAAGTTATAGTCGAGGGCTTCCCACTCTTCAGCTTTTACCATCAGTTAAATACATATATATATATATAAAAATCAGAGTATTGCAGTGAATACTGATACCTTTTTTATTGGACAAACGTTTTCATAATAAAGCAACGAGCTTTCGAGAGATAATGCCTCTCTTTATCAAGTCAGTATCGCTTTTTGACTTGATAAAGAGAGGCATTATCTCTCGAAAGCTCGTTGCTTTATTATGAAAACGTTTGTCCAATAAAAAAGGTATCACTATTCACTACAATACTCTGATTATTCAACTGGATTACTGGACATTCATGGCTACCTCACTCTTCATACATACATATATATACATATATATACATATATATATATATATATATATATATATATATATCTCACACACACACTTTATTATATATATTTTCTCAACATTCAAATCCTGCAGTTGTATTACATGACCCAAAACATAATAGGCTCTCTGCTTCCACTATATTATACCTTACATGGTCTTTCAAAAAGTAAAACTAGCTTTAAATATTTACTTTTTAACTTCAGCACTGCAGTCTCCAGCAGATCTGGTTCCTTCTAACCTTACATCTTATGAATATACTACAAATGGTGTGAACTTTTGATATATATTTTATTGCTCTACTTTTTATGTTCAGAAAATCTTTTTATTTTTACTTGTATTGACATTTTTGTATTGGCTGATGTGTATACTTGCTTAGTAAGGTGCCCTTATCTGTGGATTGTTTTGTCTTCAGGTGGGTGAGTAAACACATTAAGAAACCCATCCGTTCCACCGTGCTGAGTCTGGACTGGCACCCCAATAATGTGCTGCTCGCCGCTGGGTCCTGCGACTTTAAGACCAGGTGCAGTATTCCTTATAGTATCAAGCTGTCGTCTGGGCTTGCCCCCTTGCACACCCTGAGACTGTCCTTTCTACTTGCAGAGTGTTCTCTGCTTACATTAAGGAAGTTGATGAGAAGCCAGCAAGTACTCCCTGGGGCTCCAAGATGCCCTTCGGCCAGCTGATGTCAGAGTTTGGAGGAGTTGGGAGTGGAGGATGGGTGCACAGTGTCAGCTTCTCTGCCAGTGGGAACCGCTTGGCCTGGGTCAGCCATGACAGCACAGTGTCTGTAGCTGATGCTTCCAAGAACATGAGGTTTGTACCGCGGCTGAGTTCAGAGCGTCTCTGCTTCCCGTTCAGTGACAGCGCCACCTTGTGGTGTTTAATGACAAATAGCAGTTATTTTTTGTCTTTCACATTTTTTAAGTTTATTAATACATGTAATAAAAAGAAGCCACAAATCAAAATTATCGATTTTAACAGATTAATAGTTTTTGAAATATTAAAAACAAAAACTAATAAAATTCAAACACTGAACTAAATAGTTTTAAATATTAAGCTATACAGTTTTTTTTTCTCAACCTCTCTCTCCTGCTCTATGTAATGCTGTAGATCTCACATTTCCTTTTCCTATGCTACTTAAAGGGGCCCTTAATTCAACACAATTTGGACCCAAGCACTGTAAAGATCTCCTAAAAGCATGTTGAAATGCTTAGTGAAAAATGCAGGTGTTTCAAGAATTCAAAGAGAAATCAAATAAAATCTTTGTCTACATGTAACACACTCCCCACAGTTTGAGGTGAACAGACCTTGTATTTTTTTGTAATTTCATACAGCAGCAAATTCAGGTTTCTGCTCTTTTGTCCCTCAGGAATTTGAACAATGCAGATCAGCTGAGGACGGCTTAGTGCTCTGCTTTGGTGCTGTCTGTGTAGAAGTTAAAAGGAAAAAAAAAATCTTAACAAATCTATCTGTGCAGGCATGGAATTGTGGACCAGCTATGGTTTAACTGGTCAGCGCAGTGTAAACTGAATCCATAGGATACTGTGCTGACTCGCAGGATGCTGGCCTATTAATCACAGCCTTCAACATATAGACTCACAGCACGCACATGCAACAGGGACATACAGGATATACTTGTATGTAAACATACATTTAACACTTTAGATGTTTTTTAGCTGTTTAGTGTAATAAAAAAAAAAAAAGATCATTTTAACTTACAACATTGTGCTTATTCACACCATGAAGAGCGCTTACCTTGAGGTAGATGGCCCTTTAATAATTCTCTCCCATTATTGGATATGCCTTTCACTCTTTTCACACAGCTCTCTGACTTCTATTCACTTGTGTGCTGTCTAACTCTCTCTCTCTTCTCTCTTGTGTCCAGTCTCTCCCAGCTGAAAACAGAGTTCCTGCCCTTGCTGAGTGTCCTGTTTGTTTCGGAGAACAGTTTGGTAGCAGCGGTAAGTGTTTGTTTTTGTCCAACTTCCATCGGGATACTGCAAACACAACATTTAAAACACCTTCTACTGCCAGATGCTCCAGTGAGTACCGGCCTGTATTAAAGGTTTTGATGTGATTACAATCTAAACAAATGTTCACACATTGTGGTAATATTGTGTTGTGTGTGTATATAAATCTGGTGACAAACATATCAACTCAAATGCACTGCATCTCCCTACATTTCAACTCTTGTCTCCAACTCGCTCTCTTGTCTCCAACTCGCTCTCTTGTCTCCAACTCGCTCTCTTGTCTCCAACTCGCTCTCTTGTCTCCAACTCGCTCTCTTGTCTCCAACTCGCTCTCTTGTCTCCAACTCGCTCTCTTGTCTCCAACTCGCTCTCTTGTCTCCAACTCGCTCTCTTGTCTCCAACTCGCTCTCTTGTCTCCAACTCGCTCTCTTGTCTCCAACTCGCTCTCTTGTCTCCAACTCGCTCTCTTGTCTCCAACTCGCTCTCTTGTCTCCAACTCGCTCTCTTGTCTCCAACTCGCTCTCTTGTCTCCAACTCGCTCTCTTGTCTCCAACTCGCTCTCTTGTCTCCAACTCGCTCTCTTGTCTCCAACTCGCTCTCTTGTCTCCAACTCGCTCTCTTGTCTCCAACTCGCTCTCTTGTCTCCAACTCGCTCTCTTGTCTCCAACTCGCTCTCTTGTCTCCAACTCGCTCTCTTGTCTCCAACTCGCTCTCTTGTCTCCAACTCGCTCTCTTGTCTCCAACTCGCTCTCTTGTCTCCAACTCGCTCTCTTGTCTCCAACTCGCTCTCTTGTCTCCAACTCGCTCTCTTGTCTCCAACTCGCTCTCTTGTCTCCAACTCGCTCTCTTGTCTCCAACTCGCTCTCTTGTCTCCAACTCGCTCTCTTGTCTCCAACTCGCTCTCTTGTCTCCAACTCGCTCTCTTGTCTCCAACTCGCTCTCTTGTCTCCAACTCGCTCTCTTGTCTCCAACTCGCTCTCTTGTCTCCAACTCGCTCTCTTGTCTCCAACTCGCTCTCTTGTCTCCAACTCGCTCTCTTGTCTCTGGCCATAGTTTGCACCTCTCATCCGTTTTCATTACCTTCTCCCATGCTCACCTGCAATTCCACTCTTTGGAATTCCCTACCTTGCTTCATTACGCTTTCTCCTGGTCTCCGAATGTTTAAAAAAGGTTTTAAGCACTCTCAAACAAGATTATCTATTGTGGTTCTCTCGCACTTCTTCCTCCATAACATTATAACATCTATTTATCATGCAGTCCCAACAGTCCCAATTGATTCCCTCTTAGATTGTAAGCACTTGTGAGAGATAGACTCTGTTCTCCTCCTATGTCGATGTCTCTTTTTTACACTTTATTTAGTACAGATTGTATCCATGTTTTGCACCCCAGCACAACAGAATCTAATGCCACTCAAATAAAATGTAGTAATAATACTAATTCAGTGTTTATCTTGCTCTTCAGGGCCATGACTGCTGCCCAATGCTATTCACCTACGATGACCTTGGATCCTTGACCTTTGTTTCCAAACTGGACATTCCGAAGCAGAGCACCCAGCGTAATATATCTGCTATGGAGCGTTTCCGAAACATGGATAAACGTGCCACGACTGAGGACCGTAACACTACTCTGGAGACATTGCACCAGAACAGCATCACGTAGGTGTTAGGATGAGATGGTGGTAGAACATATAAACTGAAAGGGAGGAGCCAGAAGATGAGATATGTGAGATATCAAAATGAGGATAGTTGTGCTAAAAGAAACAGGAGGTATTGGTGACAAGGAGAGGCAATAACAATATCACTTCTGAAAAAGAAGCAAGGAGAAAGCAACCACCATGAAAGAGAAGGGAATTGGAAGCTAACAGTTACCCTGAACAAGAATTGGCCAATAGTTTGAGAGGATGCCACAAACTAGGCCACTGAACTAGGGGTAGAGTGACCGCTACAAAAGGGAAAAGCAGCACTGCAAGAGAGAGCAGAGAGTAAGGGATTGACCTCCCAATGTGGAGCAGTGATAGTGTGAGGTATATATTTGAGCATTGTGATAATGGCAGTGTCTCTACTGCTTTTGGCACCCATTCGTTTTGGCTCTTGTCTTGTATGTTTTGTGCTATTTAAAGAGTGTTTGCTTTTTGTCTCACAGCCAAGTGTCCATCTTTGATGGTGACAAAAGTGACTGCCGCAAGTTTTGTACTACAGGGATCGATGGAGCAATGACCATCTGGGACTTTAAGGTGAGCATTCCTGTCATTGGCTAAAAAAAAAATTTATGTAGAAAATACCTGCACCTTTAAATTAATTCTAGAAGGAAATATGAGTTATGCTTCCTTTTTAACTACATATTATAAATTGCATTTTGGAAAATAAAAAGTAAATGTATGTATTAATTGCAGTGCACATATGTGAAAGCTGGTGACCATGACATGTATAAAAACAGTAAAGGAGATTCCAGAATGCCTGTCATAAACTTAATCCTGACCTTTTTAGGTAGACTGGACAGACTAGATCTAGATACCGGCACATTATATTTATCCATAACACTACCCCATCATATTCGTCTCCAAACCTTGGTAAACGGCTCTTCACCAATCCCCACTAGCCTACACCCTAGCCATGTGGAAGGCCTGTCCATCAAGGGATATCCGCTTTACTAACCACCCCTTGTGGTCCTAGAGACTAACAGGGTAACTAACTCAATGATACACTTTGTTCCAAGCTTTCCAGGGGTATCTGATCCGATCAAGAGTGGAGAAACTCTATCTCATGGTGTACGTAACCCTCCCTGTAATAGATTGAGCCCCTGCAACTGAGCATCTTGTTCCCTGTACCCCACATCCCCAAGAGACCATAGTAACATACTTTTATTAAACTCTCTGTTGAAAATGCAGCATTTAGAGACCAAACATGACTGGGCACCATCCACAAATTCGTCACTGTATATAACATATTAATGCGTATAACATGACAGACTGTTAAACATGTCACACAATAATAAAAATAATATGGCTGTCACAGTCCCAGTATCCAGGCTTGGAAGACATCTTTCTGGGGAAAGAGGCTGCACAGCTAATCCATGTTCTTCTAGGGCCCATGCCAGTCCAATAGTTCAAAATAGTTTTAGGGTCCCTTTGAGCGTTATAGTAACACAATATTGTTTTTTTTATTGTTTTAGAAACAGACAACCAAAACAAAATACATACAGTAAAACAATACTTACATCTAAATCATACACAGTCACCCACTCCTTGGCAATATTCTCATTATTTTCAGGAGGCGGCAATACCCGAAACCTATTATATAATTAAAGTAACATCGCTAAAGGCAACAAAAAAATATATATCTGTTAACAAAAAGGCCCGGCAAACATTTCCCATCTTGCCCATTTCTTAACCACTGATAATCACTTGGAATCAAAACTTAAATATTCTATTTCATACTGTTTATTGCTTTCCATAGTACTACAAATCTCATTCCATTTAGGCAATTCCCCACTTCTCCATCTCCGTACAATCCACCATTTAATTGCCATGAGAACCTGCACCACTATCCCAATTGTTTCACTAGACCATTCCCTTGGAAAGATATGTAATAGAAAAGCTTCTGGGTTTAAGGTAACTTCCTTACATCCCATACCCACCAACTTGGTGACACACCTTTCCCAAAGCCCTTTGATCTTAACACATTTCCACCACATGTGGCTTTGGGTGCCTATTTCCGAGCACCCTCTCCAACACAGCTCACTATATTTGCTTGGATCTATTTTAGACAGAAGCTCTGGAACTATGTACCATTTTTGTGTAATTTTAAAGTGGATTTCTCTGTAAGTTGTACAGATCAAGTTATCTTTTGTTAGCCGATACGCTTTTCCCCAGTCCTCCAGATTTTTCTTAATTCTAAAATCAGTTTCCAAGCTTTCCATGGCTACAGATTTTCCAGAACTTCTAAAATTTTTAAGCATTTCGACACTGAACTCTTATTACTTGTACTTTAATGACAAGAATTTTTCGAGAGGTGTCAAATCCCTGACTGATCTTACATCAAAACCTTCTTTTGTTAATATCTTCTTAAGGGTCAGAACTTGCAGCCACATTGATATTGGGGCCTCTTTCACTCTCCTCAGTTCCTCAAATTTAATAAAGCCCTCATTTCTGATTAAATCCTTAATTTTATCAATACCCCATTTCCCCCACTCTACCTTATCTATTTCGGGGTGTATATCGTAAATTGTTTCCAATGGTGTTAATGGAGATGGAAAAGGGAGCAACTTCAATTTTGAGTTCATTTTGAGCCAACTAGCAACACAATATTGTGAAACGCTCAAACATCTGTAGTAACATTATCCATCTTGGGCCAACATGGCAACCACCTTCCAGGTCTGCAGGGGTTTGGGCAATGTTGGTGGGAAAGGGAAGGAGTTGTGTTATGGTACCAGTTTCCACTAATGGCCCACATTAGTCCATAGTCCCCAACAGTCCAATGGGCCCTCCTGGTTGTCACACTCAGGGCTTGACAAATCCTGGGCCTTGAGGCAGTTGGCTCCTAAAATGTCACTGCGGGGTTCAAATAATTTTGGCAATTTTGTGCATATTCAATAACATACAGCATTCTAATTCTGGCTCCTAAGAAACCATGGAAATTTTGACTGGCTCCTCAGTTGTCCATAGCCTCACAATTTTCCATAAATGTGTCACTTTATTACCAATAAAATCCGTATTTGAAGACCGAGAAATCATTGTAGCTTTTAAAATGTGTTTTTGAACATGGCGTTGTTGCTTCCAGCAGGTCTACTTAATTCCACCAGAGGGTGAAAGAGATCTGCCTAAAAAATGCTGCAGAACAAAATGTTATTTATCAGGAGTTGGCAACATAAGGCCCCAGTGCCACTAGGGACACCCAGAAGAAGGGTTTTAAGTGTCTGTTGGGTTATGAGCCAGATCATCTAAAGCACATGAAATGATAACATTGGGATTTACTGATATGGGGAGTTAATAGAAGTCATTTTATAATATGGTGATGTAAAGGAAGTGGAGAACATATGTGGTGAGTTCATCAGCAGTTATATGGTGTCATGTGATGCAAGAGGAGTGATTTGGTGGGAAGGAAATGGGTGTAATAGGGTCATATAATATGGGGGATTAGTTAAGATAGGGTGGGTGGATATATCAGAAGACTGTATGCAGTATAAAATATCCATTGCGGCCCCACTAAGCAAAAACAAGGGCACGATCCCACTTAACGTCTCTCTCCGATATTAAACTAATTCGAGATTTTAGTTCCCATTATAAGACGGATAATCGTGTTTGAAACAATAAAATGTTTTATTGGCTCCTGGTTCCATTATTACAAATAACGACTCTGCGTCCTGCTTCTGACTTGGTGCTTATCCGGTTTCATATTTTTGTCCTCTCAGATCACATGATGTAAAATTGCAGGCTTGCACAGCGCTCCATGCGCTGGTGGAGATAAGTGCCACAGGCGCTCATCCAGACGACCCATGGGGCTTATTGTGCTGGTAGAGATGAGCGCCATAGGCATGCATCCCGATGACCCGCGGGACTTGGGCAATGAGCGCCTTTGGCGCTCATCCCGACAACCTGCGGGACTTAGGCAATGAGCGCCGAAAGCCCTCACTGCGTTGGTCGAGATGAGCGCCGCAGGACGGACGCAAAATACAGCCCGTACTATTTAGTAACTGAAGCACGCAGATGGACTGCGGGGCTCGAACCGCCGAACTGGAAAGACCTGCAAAAAATACGCAAATATGACTCAAATTAACTTGCACGCTCACACACAGCACAGGGAGAGAGCCAGAGAGCCTGTGAGAGAGGTTGCAAGTTAATTTGAGGCATTATTTGCCTTTTTTCACGATCGAAAATTGACGAAGAATGAAATAAAATAGTGACTGAAGGACGTAAATACGAGGCTGAAGGACTAAGACTTGTCGCACACCAGTAACACTTAACCCAAGGCAGTAGACTTCTAAACTACACAGGCATATAAAGTACACAGGGGGACAGGGTTGCAATGAGCGCCAAAGGGGATCATAGCAAAGCAGGAAGCTGCGGCTTGCCAAAGGCGCTCATGGCGGGGCCTGTAAAGTAAACTGGGGAAGAGGCTCGCAATGAGCGCCGAAGCTGCTCAGAAGGGCCGTAGCCTCGCATTGCCTGGCTTAAAATTGTATTGCTGTCATTTTTTGACGGACAAGTCGCTAGTCCTAATGTAAAACTAAAGCATGTCAGGAAATATTGAATCGGATTCTGCCCACAAATGCTCGCCCAGGCACAAGACTTTTTTATTTTTATTTAAAAGATGTACTTTCAGGTGCTGAAAAGCAATTAATAACTGTACTTGGCAGGGACTTAACATTTTAAATATTTTCTGTGGCCCTTCAATGAGTTTGTCATTTTTTTTTTTCTTTTAGTTTTATAAATATAAATTGACAGGCTTACACAGGAGGTCCCGGGTTAAAGACAACGTGACGTAGAGGCTCCCAAGGCGTTTTGTAGGAGTTTGTTTAAATAAAAAAAAAAGCGCAATAGTTTTCTGTATTTATACTTAATACAGTGCAGGGGATGGTGCTACTACTACTACTACCACCACAACCAATACTACTACTACCCCAACTAGTACCACTACCACTACTATCACAGTATTCTATTGTATAACGTCATATGAGCCGTTATATTCATCTTGGATCCGAGTTGCATCCAAATCCAAACTAAAGACATTATCAGAAACGTATCTCATCTGTAACCTGGTAGCGCCTGTAATGTGATAGTCTGCATATTCGGCAAACTAGAAAAAAATACAGCCTGTATTACTCTCTATCTTATGCAATAAAGTTGTGCATGGAGCCTAATTTGCAGCATCGGTTCCCTTTGGCAATCGAGAGGGGAGCTGTACTACTATCTATACTTTAAATATTGGACTTAAGTTTATCTTGTTATAATCTGTAAGCCAGGCATGGAGAGCCTCATGTGATCCCCCCGTTGCAGTGATGAGTCCTTTGAAGTTTGGCTTTCATGTTTTCACCTAAAGGCAGAACATTTCATTAGTCGGGAGCATTGCACTGTGAACATGACACACAACATTGTTTTACTTTGATGTTCTTGCTGTAGACTTATTATTATTATTATTATTATTATTATCTTCTTTATTTATATCGCTCCAACATATTCCGTAGCGCTGTACAGGGGGTTAGTACATGGCAAAAAACAAACTTAACACCTTAAAGAATGGAGGGCCCTGTTTTTGAGCATATAATCAAATGTATATAGAGCTTGTTTCCAAGGCACTGACACACGATTGAAAACTCGCAAACTTACAATCTAAGGGTTTAGGTGTGCTTTCACATCTTGCATTTGTCACCCTCTTGTATCAATGTGTTCAGTCGCGTGGAGGTGTCTGTGTGTTGTACTGTAGAGTGTGGGTGTAAGTGTCATTAGGCTGTGCACTTGTTCATGTTAAGGCTGAAGGTGATGAGATTTTTAAATAGGTGTGTTTATTAGTAAAAAAATTTTTAAAGGTTTTGAGGCAGGAAGTTAATTTAATGGAGCGAGACAAGGAGTTCCAAATAGTAGGGGCAGAACGAGAAAAGTCTTGAAGACGGGAGTGAGAGGAGGTGATGAGAGAGGAGGAAAGAAGAAGGTCGTTAGCAGAACGAAGGGGGCGGTTGGGAGAGTATTTTGAAACAAGAGCAGATATATAAGGGGGTGCGCTGTTGTTGAGGGCTTTATGCGTTAGGGTCATGATTTTAAATGTGATTCGGGAGGCTATGGGAAGCCAGTGGAGTGACAGAGAGGAGCTGCAGAACATGAGCATTTGGTATTGAAGATGAGTCTAACGGAGGCGTTCATTATGGATTGGAGGGGAGACAGACGAGAGATGGGGAGGCCAGCAAGAAGGGAATTGCAGTAGTTGAGTCGAGATATGATGAGAGAGTGTATTAGAGTTTTAGCTGTGTCTTGTGTAAGATAATGACGAATTTTGGAGATGCTTTTTAGGTGAAACTGTCAAGATTTTGTTATTGATTTGATGTACGGAATAAAAAAGAGGCCGGGATCCAGTAGCACCCCAAGACAACGGGCTTGGGAGGTGGGAGTGATGATGGTGTTGTCAGCAGTGAGAGATATTTGAGGAGTGGAAGCTGTAGTAGAGGGTGGGAAGATTAGGAGTTCAGTCTAAGACATGTTGAGTTTGAGTTGACGGGCGGACATCCAGGAAGATATGCTAGAGACTATTTAGTAGGATCTTCTGTGCGCCCTGCCTCCAGTTTATATGTTTGCTACTAAACGTGTGTGTTCAGTCATATCCAACTCGCCATCACCATGTGGATTGCAGCACACCAGGCACATCTTGTCTGGTAATGCTTATCCAGAAGGCTTTCCTGGCAAACATAATTAAGTGGGCTACCAGTTCCTCCTCCAGAGAACCGTGATTTTCAGACCTCTCTTCTATGACCTGCCCATCTTGGTTAACATACATGCTTTAGCTCACAGCTTCACTGAGGTACACAAGCCTCTTCACCACAACAAGTAGGTGATCTAGAAGGGTTGTCTCCAATACTAATCATTCTACAGTTCTTTAAATACTTTTATTAGTGCGTTCTTGACACAAATCCCTGAGGTTCTCCTCTGGTAACAAAGTCTTCTGTAAGCTACAACTTGGCTCTACCTCTCCCTCTTAGGGATGCTCCTGTTTATCCCAAAGCACAGTAACACAATTATGTATGTCCAAATCCTCACTGGACTCATTAAATATAAATATATCTACTGCTACAGACACGCAGAAATGACTTGTAATAGTTGTATACATCTAGCAGAAGAGTTAATGAAACCGGAGATGTAACCATCCATAGCCGTGATTCTCCAGGGTACATTTGCCTTGGGATTTATTTAAGTATTGTTTTTATTCTATGTAATAATATACCCAGTGTGAATATGTCTTACACAGCTGTGTTGTTGCTTGAGATCCTTTTCCTATAGCAGTGTAATAACTGTATTTCTCTGTATTTTGTAACTTATTTTAGACGTTTAAAGGTGAACACAAATGTACTATTTACTGTCATTCTTGAAATAAATAATATGGTGACCCATCTGTATTTACATTCTTCTGTTCTTCTCTTTTCTAGACCTTGGAGTCTTTGATCCAAGGCCTGCGGATCATGTGAGGGATGATCAGGATATTCTAGCAGGGCAAGTCCATATATGGAAGTCTGAAGACCTCATGGGGCCGGACGCACTGATATACAGAACCGCTACAGAAACCCACCAGAGACTGCCCAGCTGGCCCCCAGCAGTGACTGCTTCAACAATATAAGCCACATAAAGAGAACTTGACCAGAAACGGAAAAGGATGCCCCCTTTTATGATTCCAGTGACTTGCTAATAATAAGTCACTGGAATCTAGAGATGTTTTGTGCATTGTAAGGGCAGCTAACAGTCCAGGATTTCTCTGTTAAGTAGAGATCTATTGAAATCCTGGACTGTCTGCGATCCTGCTAGGACCGTATCTGCAAACTGATCTAGAGCCACGGAATATTGCATATTAATGGGATGTTGAATTTCCATATCCAGAGCTTATTGAAGATCTAAAATAGATAATGGGCAAAATCTTTTTAAATGATAAATAAAATATGACCTATTATATGCAGTGTTGGTCAGCTCCCTTACTGTGGATAAATGCCCTGACTGTGAGCACGACTAAGTCGTTTCACTTCCTAAGTCTCCCTCAAATGTTTGTATATATAATATGATATATATATATATATATATATATATATAATATGATATATATATATATATATATTAATATATATATATATATTAATATATATATATATATATATATATTAATATATATATATATATTAATATATATATATATATATATATATATATATATATATTAATATATTAATATATTAATATATATATATATATATATATATTAATATATATATATATATATATATTAATATATATATATATATATATATATATTAATATATATATATATATTAATATATATATATATATATATATATATATATATATATATTAATATTTTAAAAACTGCTAGGGGCATCTTCTAGACCAGTGGTTCCTAAATCTCTTGCCAGGACCCATCCAAAAGGACATGATTTAGTTCCCTGTGTCCATACACAGGTAAAGCAACTGGAGGCTCCACAGCCTGTTAAGTATTAGTTTCCTCACCTTTGTACACACAGTGTTTGACGCAAAATCATTGCCTGTCTGGTGGATCTTGAGGAGGGGTTTGGGAACCACTGTTCTGGACCCCACAGAAAAATAGGAAATATATCTGTGTTTACATTTTTAAAGAGATTTTGCCTGTTATGTATCTAAGAGTATATTGTAAACAAGGGGTTTCAGTCAATCAATGTCCTTTTAACCCTTTCACTGGCAGAGGGCTAACAGCTTATTGCAAGGCGTGCTAGCCCCGCTCCCAGTTAAGACATCCCAATTTTGTGTTTGAACTATGTTTTCACAAAATACCCAGCGTCTCTAGAACAGTGTTTGCCGGCATTGTTTGTTTGGCAAAGGAATCCTATCAATAATTATGTAATTCAAACAAATTCCCTCATCCCAGAGAAGACAACTCTTGCGTGACTAATGCCATTTGCAAGATCCAAGTCACAGATTATAATACTCGCATTATGCAGAATGGTTTAAACTTGCTTGGGAGACATTGGGTTGTAAGAGAATCTGACTGAAACACCAAGAACAGGAGCTGTTGGGCTGTGGTCCAGTGTAAGGTTTGAAAATATATATATATATATATATATATATATATATATATATATATATATATATATATATATATATATAGTGGGCACATTTGTCCCTACCATGTTTCCCAGAGTGCAGTGCAATAACTGTATTTTTGGGAATCCTGAGCAAATGATACACGTTTTATAACTTATTTTTAGGTGCTTAATGGGAAATCAAATGTACTTGCGCATATATGTGTGTGTATATATATATATATATATATATATATATATATATATATATATATATATATATATATGTATATGTCCTCCTGAGAATTTAATTGAATGTCCATTCCAACTTCATGCTGCTAAAAGCAACCAAGATCTGCTTCAGACTGGAAGGTGTTTGTATTACTAAGATGAGTGTCCAGTTTCTCCCAAGGGTGCGCATTGCCTCCTTATTATGAGTGATGGGTTGCAGGTGAAGAGGGAGATGGTCTTTCTCAAGTATGTTAAAGTGACACCGCAACCTTTCCAGTCATTGCAGGAATAAAAAGTACACTATAAATATAACTACATTTAGTTAACAAAAATGAGTGCAAGTTCTCTTTAAAAATGGCAGCTAATACCCACTGCCTACTATTGAGTGCACATCATGGTGTGTTATCGGTGTCAGCAGTGGGATTGCTCATTTAAGTGGCTATCAATCTGTAAAGATTGTTAAGTTTTTGAAATCTGCTCCAGTTTTTGTTTGTTTTTGTTAATTTTATTATTTTCCATTTAATTCCATTATTTACCAAAGCTGCTCTAAGTAGTTTCTGTGGGGAACATAAATTACTAAATTAAAATGGGAATTTTATGTAAATTGTCTGCTAGAAGATTAAAAACATATTCTGAATGTTCAGTTCTTATAGAAGTGTCCTTTCATGTTGCAAGCGGGTCCATATAGTTGTCTGTTCAATGATGGATACGATTGTATGTGAGCATGCAGTTTATATACACTCATAAATATCTTAACCATGGATGTTTCCCAAGTATATGATCAATTATGGCACTCAGAAAATTGCACTGCTCTGGAGGGTTGATTTATCACTTGTCATTGGTTTTTCCTCTTGCCTTTGTCTCAAGGGGTATGTCATTTCCAGTGTCTCATCCGGTTTCATTCTGCTCCCTTCTAGCATGGTCTTTTTTCACAGTGCAAATCAATATAAAGAACTTTTAGGAGCCTATTGTTATACACAATTTACATGGTTCTAGATCAGAGTTGGGGAACCCTTTTTCTGCCAAGAGCCATTTGGATATTTATAATATCATTTGCGGGACATCTAATGTGTTGGCCGGACCAGCTTCTTTAAGACGAGGCGTGTGATGTTAGCTGGTATTGATGATGTTGGTACATGCAGCTGCTTTTCAATGTTTACATTGGTCGGTCTGGAGAGTGCTCGCAGCAGTAAGTTGTTCCTAACACAGATGTCTTAGTTACATAGTTACATAGTAATTAAGGTTGAAAAAAGACTTTCAGTCCATCAAGTTCAACCTGTTAAGATCTCCTCTGATCTGCAATATGCGGATTAGTTATTAATTAAATTATTGATTAAATAATTATTAATAGTATAGTATTGGAGAATGAATAAAGAGTTAGTCCATCAAGTTCAACCTTTTTAGATCTCTATTGATCTTTTTAATTTGGACTATTTATTATTATTGTTAATTGTTAATTATTGTTAATTGATCCAGAGGAAGGCAAACATAAAAAAAACCCCATTGAAACTTTGCCAATTGTCTCATAAGGGGGAAAAAAAGCAAAATTCCTTCCTGACCCCAGAAACTGGCGATCAAATTTCTCCCTGGATCAATATTCCTTCGCTAGTTATCTAGGATAGCCTTGAATGCCCTCTTTATTCAGAAATATATCTAACCCCTTTTTGAAGTTGTCTATCGAATTCGCTGTCACCACCTCCTTTGGTAGAGAATTCCACAGTTTAACCACCCTAACTGTGAAGAACCCTTTTCTTTGTTTAAGGTGAAATCTTTTTTCCTCTAACCTCAACGGATGTCCTCTTGTCAGTTGAAAATCTCTTGCTACAAAAAGCTCACTTGACAAAGCCTTATATGGACCCTGGATGTATTTAAATAACGTAATCATATCTCCTCTTGGATGTCTCCTCAAATTGGGAAATTCATCATTGCTTGTGTAATGTAACTCAAGCAGTGGGAGGTTGTAGCTCTAAGCTCCTTATCGATTTGCAGCTGAATCATTTTATGTTGTAGGTTATCTGGCACATCAGCTGGTGTAGCAAAGATGTTCAATTCCATTTGTTTACTTTTTTTTTAATCTTTCAATAAATCCCTCCAATACGTTTTGCACATTCACCAGCATATTCAAGTGCTGTGGAAGGCTTTTGTCCTTCGAGAGTCGGGGAATGCATTGCGTTATTCCTTTTTTTTTTTTTTTTTTTATTAACTTTTATTTCTACCGCACCAACATATTCCGTAGTGCCGATTCTTTTCAAGTGTCCCCTTTCCACAGCCTTAATTTAGCCTCAAATTATTCGAATGCAGGGAGTTGAGAAGCTGGTTTGGGTCCTGCAGCTTGACGTTCAGCTCCGAGAGCTACTTGATAATGTCCACCATGAACGCTAGATCCCACAGTCGCTGACTTGACTGATTTTCCCTTCATCTCAATTACCATCTTGACTTAACCCCGCAGTTAATAAAACCTCATGAGCATGTTCCCCTGACGCAGTACTGCACCTCAGAGTGATAAACAAGATCACTGTACTCAGATTCAAGATCATTCAGTAACTCCTTAAACGGGCGGCTGTTAAGCGTTCTGCTTTTGACACAATATGCATGACATTACGGTTGACGTCACATTGTTGAGCCGCAACGACTGCGCACAGAGACCTTGGTGTATGATGCAGTGGCATATCGTTAAATCACTTTGGATTAGTCCATTTCTATTTTGACAAATGTAATTAACCCTTTTGTGAGCTAACCATGGCTGGAGCTCCATCTCTAGTACGGCCACTTAACTTTTCAAATGTTGCCTCACCTCTTGTGGTGCCAAACATGGCTTCCAGTTTGTTGGTAAAACAGATGAAAACACTGACATTGGATGACCTCTAGGGGAGAGTAAAGGAACAAGCAACACCTATTTAAAACCTTTTAGGGGAGCATTATGGTTTTAATTTTATTATAGTTGTTCCTATTTATTTTTAGGTTGAAAAGGGAGTCTATTATATTGTGCCTTTACCCTGGAAGTGCTATTAATGTGGTCGGGGGCCTGCTCAATGGTGGTGTGCAACATTAACTGATTGGCGGTGTGTGTGTGTGTGTATGTAAATATATATATAATAGTTGTCAAACTGCAAATTGTCGTCACTCAAGCCTCGCTGTGCCGTTGAGGCATGAGCTTGCAAAACATTCCACTTTAACTGCCGAACCACCGAAATGGAAAAGACAACAAAAACAATTATGCCCCAAATTCACTTACACACAGCACAGCAAAGGGGGGGAGCCAGGAACCCAGTGAGTGAGGTTGCAAGTTAACTTGAGGCATATTTTGTAATTGTAAAAAAAAAAAAATCAATAATCGCTGAAGCTAGGGAAAAAATGGAGGCCAAAAAAACATAAAAATTCGGAATCAAGATGAAAACGAGGCTCTGCCAGGCACACAGAACTTAGAAAATACACAATGCAAAAGACAGTAACACACCAACAACGCCAGGCACGCGGGACACAGACGAACAATGCCAGGCACGCGGGACACAGACGAACAATGCCAGGCACGCGGGACACAGACGAACAACGCCAGGCACGCGGGACACAGACGAACAACGCCAGGCACGCGGGACACAGACGAACAACGCCAGGCACGCGGGACACAGACGAACAACGCCAGGCACGCGGGACACAGACGAACAACGCCAGGCACGCGGGACACAGACGAACAATGCCAGGCACGCGGGACACAGACGAACAATGCCAGGCACGCAGGACACAGACGAACAATGCCAGGCACGCGGGACTTAGAAAATATACAACTGCAAAGACCGTAACACTTACACCAACGATGCTAGGCACAGGAGAAAGACACAGGGAAGGAACAGGGCGGAGATGGTGGAAAGAGACACATGACAAGTTGCCGAGGCCTGTAGTGAGCAGTGAAGTAGATGGGAGGAGTGACTCGAAAATGAGCGCCCAGAACATTGCAGTGTGTGGCAAACGGCATTGCCAGGCTTAACATTTTATTGCCATCATTTTTGACAGGCAAGTCGCTAGTGTATCTAACTGCCCTCTATGATCTTGGGAAGAGGGGACCATATTCATGATCTTTATGTAGATCCCTTGACTTTTTGCCTTGTTTTGAATATTTTATTTTTTCTTTGAACTTGTCCCCTGTGCAGCGCTATGGAATACGTGGGAGTGTTACAAATATCGGATAATAAAGATCCAATTGCCCTGCATGGAAATCCGTGTGTAAGAGCAGGGTCTGGAATGGGCTAGAGAAGCATTGTGAAAAGCCCAGAAGTGGGGAGTAAGTTGGTGGGGAATTAATGGTAATATAAAATGATGGCTCAAGATTAGAGGGGAAGAGGCAGAAATACAGAATGCAGTGTATTTCTCATTATATATATACATTTTTTTTTTACTCCATTTGCCACTGCTCCTGAAGGAATGTTAAAGGGTTTCTTAAAGTACTTTTTTTTTTTTTGCCTGGATTTGAGGATTTCCTTGGTGCAAACAGACACGACTATCGCTTCTTCGGTCATCCATTGACTCACCAGTGCACAGAAAGGAAATTCTTAAATCCAGGCTTCTGTGTGGCCCTCCAGAATCAAACTTGTGCACCCCAGCTATAGAGTAAGAGTTTCACACCTTCTGGTACCTTCCCCTCCTTTACTTCTCAGAAGTTCCCAGAGCTACAGTTTATCACCTCGCCCCTTTCAAACCTTTATTTTCTTCCTGTTCTCTCTTGTGTAGGATGCCATGATTCACTGCTATGAACTAAGGCAATGACTGCAGTGGAGTACTTCACAAGAACAGTGTCTCATGCTGCTCTTCTGAACATCATGAGACACTAATCGTGTGAAGCCCCTGTCTGTGGTCTTGGTTTTAGGTCACAGAAACACGTCACCTTATATACGAGAGAACAGAAAGAAAAGGAACGTTCCAAAAGGTGATAAACTGTAACTCTGGGGACTTCTTAAAAGTAACCTATGAGAACAAGAAATGAGCGGGCCGATCCTAAGTCGCGTACGGGGGTGGAGAGAAGCAGATTTGCTGGAAGCCTCCATGCTTAATTCAAATGTCAGTTTTAAAATCTGCACAGATTTATTTTTCTTTATGAATGCCATTGCTAATTAGTAAAACCCTATTGTACGCATAGTATGGTGGCCCTTTAATACCAAGATGTCTCCATGTCCTGTTTGCAGCGCTCCTTCTCAGACACACAGGGATTAATTCTGAGATGTCTAACATGTCTCTCTCAGACATGCTGGGGTTAATACGTAGGTGCTTCCATGTTCTGTTTGCAGTGCTCCGTCTCAGCAACGCAAGGCTTAATTTTAAGGTGTCTCCATGTCCTGTTTTTGATACGGGGGATAGTACTGAGGTGTCTCCATGTCCTGCTTACCATGCTCCCTCTCAGACATGCAAGGGTTAATACTAAGGTGTCTCCTTGTACCTCTCGGACACACAGGGGTTAATAATAAGGTGTTTCCATGTCCTGTTTTTGGTGCTTCCTCTGAAACACACACGGGATAGTACTGAGGTGTCTCAATGTCCTGCTTACCTTGCTCCCTCTCAGACACACAAGGGTTAATACTATTTATTATCCGTTGTTTGTAACGCGCCAACATATTCCGCAGCTATACAGGGGTTAGGTACAAGTATAAACAAGAACCCCACAATAAAAATAACGGAAGACCCTGTTATTGAGCTTTCAATCAGATACAGACAGAGCTTCCCCTAAAGCACCTCACAAGATTGAAAACTTGCTTTCTAAGGTGTCTCTATGTCCCTCTCAGGCACACTGGGGATAATACTAAGGTGTCTTCATATCCTGTTTACGGTGCTCCTTCTGAGACACACAAAAGCTCCTCAGACTCTTATAAATAGCTCTGCCAGGAATCTGCAGTCTCTGGAAATTCTTGGTCTCCTCCAGCGGTTCCAGATGTGGCTGTGAGTGCGGACGTCAGCACAGGAAGGAGTGGGGGGGGGGGGGGTGTACAGCCACTCGCTTCTTGCCTGGGGCCCTGAGCCTGGTACCTCCCTCCCCCCCCCCACACAAGGAAGTGGCTGCAGCTCTCAGTGAAAGGGGAAGTTTGTCACATTCTGAGAGACGGTTAGTTCAGACTGTCACTCGCTCTGTGTTCGTGTCGACTGCTCAGAGTCCACGAGCCAGGAGCCACTCGCCACAGGGAGCCCGAGAGCCGCAGGTGAGTGATGAGTGTGTCCAGGTGAATGGACGATGTCTGTGCAAAAGCGAGTTTAAGACATCTTCCCTGAGTTGAGAAGGAGATGTCTGCTTCTTGGTGAGTGGCTGGTGTGTCCAGGTGAATTTGAGATGTCTGTACTTGTGAGTTTGAGACATCTGCGCTGAGTTGTGAAGATGTCTTTGTACAGGTGAGTGAGTGATGTATGTGTCCGGTGCCAATGAGGTGTCTGCTGGTGATGAGTGGCTGGTGTGCCCATGTCTGTGCTCAGGTGAGTGAGCTCTGTGTCCAGGTGAGTCTGAGACATCTGCTCCCAGAAGAGTTTGAGGTGTCTCTGCTAAGATGTGTGAGTCGAGTTTAGAGGAAGATGTCTGCTCCCACTTGATTGAATGGCGTCTTGGAAGAGTTGAGTAGAAGATATCTGGGCCAGGCAGGTTTGAGATGTCAGAGTTGAGTTGAGAGACAGCTATGTCTGAAATCAAGTTAGTTTGAGATGGCTGAGCTGAGTAGAACATGTTTATTCCCAGGTGAGTGACTGATGTCTGTGTTCACGTGAGTTTGGGGTGTCTGCTCCCAGGTGAGTGATGTCTGTGTTCACGTGAGTTTGGGGTGTCTGCTCCCAGGTGACTGATGTCTGTGTTCACGTGAGTTTGGGGTGTCTGCTCCCAGGTGAGTGACTGATGTCTGTGTTCACGTGAGTTTGGGGTGTCTGCTCCCAGGTGAGTGACTGATGTCCGTGTTAACGTGAGTTTGGGGTGTCTGCTCCCAGCCGAGTGACTGATGTCTGTGTTCACGTGAGTTTGGGGTGTCTGCTCCCAGCCGAGTGACTGATGTCTGTGTTCACGTGAGTTTGAGGTGTCTGCTCCCAGGTGAGTGACTGATGTCTGTGTTCACGTGAGTTTGGGGTGTCTGCTCCCAGGTGACTGATGTCTGTGTTCACGTGAGTTTGGGGTGTCTGCTCCCAGGTGAGTGACTGATGTCTGTGTTCACGTGAGTTTGGGGTGTCTGCTCCCAGGTGAGTGATGTCTGTGTTCACGTGAGTTTGGGGTGTCTGCTCCCAGGTGAGCGACTGATGTCTGTGTTCACGTGAGTTTGGGGTGTCTGCTCCCAGCCGAGTGACTGATGTCTGTGTTCACGTGAGTTTGGGGTGTCTGCTCCCAGCCGAGTGACTGATGTCTGTGTTCACGTGAGTTTGGGGTGTCTGCTCCCAGCCGAGTGACTGATGTCTGTGTTCACGTGAGTTTGAGGTGTCTGCTCCCAGCCGAGTGAGTGATGTCTGTGTTCACGTGAGTTTGGGGTGTCTGCTCCCAGCCGAGTGACTGATGTCTGTGTTCACGTGAGTTTGAGGTGTCTGCTCCCAGCCGAGTGACTGATGTCTGTGTTCACGTGAGTTTGGGGTGTCTGCTCCCAGCCGAGTTACTGATGTCTGTGTTCACGTGAGTTTGGGGTGTCTGCTCCCAGCCGAGTGACTGATGTCTGTGTTCACGTGAGTTTGAGGTGTCTGCTCCCAGCCGAGTGACTGATGTCTGTGTTCACGTGAGTTTGGGGTGTCTGCTCCCAGCCGAGTGACTGATGTCTGTGTTCACGTGAGTTTGAGGTGTCTGCTCCCAGCCGAGTGACTGATGTCTGTGATCACGTGAGTTTGGGGTGTCTGCTCCCAGCCGAGTGACTGATGTCTGTGATCACGTGAGTTTGAGGTGTCTGCTCCCAGCCGAGTGACTGATGTCTGTGATCACGTGAGTTTGAGGTGTCTGCTCCCAGCCGAGTGACTGATGTCTGTGATCACGTGAGTTTGGGGTGTCTGCTCCCAGTCGAGTGACTGATGTCTGTGTTCACGTGAGTTTGGGGTGTCTGCTCCCAGGTGAGTAACCGATATCAGTGGGTTAATGTCACCACTGTCCAAGGGCGTAAATACTCATTAAGTAGTGAATTCCAATCATGCTGGAAAGTGTCCAAGGATCACAGTGTGGGGGGAGAGTTACTAGGGGGAGACGTCTCACTCACGAAGACTGATAATGTAAATTATACATGAGGGTCTAGTGGAGCC
The DNA here is from genome assembly GCA_027410445.1 of Discoglossus pictus. Taxonomy (NCBI): domain Eukaryota; kingdom Metazoa; phylum Chordata; class Amphibia; order Anura; family Alytidae; genus Discoglossus; species Discoglossus pictus. The sequence goes on along the minus strand of CM050172.1, from coordinate 102,633,126 downwards.
AAAGAGGAGCATGGGAGCTGGTCCGAGACCCTCGTAGTTACCCAGCTAGACACTACCTACTACTCCATCTTTTCTATGCTCCCTATATATCCATTACATTGCACTCTCCACCTGTGCTAACTATGTATACTGAATGAACTGCACATAATTGCATATAATAGTCTAATAGGATACCATTCCTCTGTGGCCCACAAACTCCCATAACCCTGAAGACCGTGTCCATTTTGTTCCTTTGCTATGGCTCGTCACTGGCTCAGTTATGATTGCAGTCGTTAATAAAAGCCCTCATCCCTGTGCCCTTCCCTCACTATTTGCCCCTATTGTTCCCCTTCCCCTATTCTGCCTACTCATTACACACCCCATGGCCCGTCACTGGCCTGATTGTTTTGCAGGTGCAAATGCCCCCCCCCCCCACCCCCCCCCCCCCATGATCACCTCTTTCTGTCGTCACTCCATTTCCTTTGCCTCCTCCATTGCTCTTAATTACATTTATTCCTCACTGTGCCACCTCCACTGCTCATCCTGTGCCACATCCAGTCATCAACCTGTGCCACCTCCACTGCTCATCCTGTGCCACATCCAGTCATCAACCTGTGCCACCTCCACTGCTCATCCTGTGCCACATCCAGTCATCAACCTGTGCCACCTCCACTGCTCATCCTGTGCCACATCCAGTCATCAACCTCTGCCATCTCCACTGCTCATCCTGTGCCACATCCAGTCATCAACCTGTGCCACCTCCACAGCTCACCCTGTGCCCCCATCACCTCACTTGCTTCCTGTGCCCCTCACTGCTCTCCCTGTGCCCCCATCACCTCACTTGCTTCCTGTGCCCCGCTCACTGCTCTCTCTGTGCCCCATCACCTCACTTACTTCCTGTGCCCCGCGCACTGCTCTCTCTGTGCCCCATCACCTCACTTGCTTCCTGTGCCCCTCACTGCTCTCCCTGTGCCCCCATCACCTCACTTGCTTCCTGTGCCCCGCTCACTGCTCTCTCTGTGCCCCATCACCTCACTTACTTCCTGTGCCCCGCGCACTGCTCTCTCTGTGCCCCATCACCTCACTTGCTTCCTGTGCCCCGCGCACTGCTCTCCCTGTGCCCCATCACCTCACTTACTTCCTGTGCCCCGCGTACTGCTCTCTCTGTGCCCCCATCACCTCACTTGCTTCCTGCGCACTGCTCTCCCTGTGCCCCATCCCCTCACTTGCTTCCTGCGCACTGCTCTCCCTGTGCCCCCATCCCCTCACTTGCTTCCTGTGCCCTGCGCACTGCTCTTCCAGTGCCCCCATCCCCTCACTTGCTTCCTGTGCCCCGCGCACTGCTCTCCCTGTGCCCCATCACCTCACTTGCTTCCTGCGCACTGCTCTCCCTGTGCCCCCATCCCCTCACTTGCTTCCTGCGCACTGCTCTCCCTGTGCCCCCATCCCCTCACTTGCTTCCTGTGCCCTGCGCACTGCTCTTCCAGTGCCCCCATCCCCTCACTTGCTTCCTGTGCCCCGCGCACTGCTCTCCCTGTGCCCCCATCACCTCACTTGCTTCCTGCGCACTGCTCTCCCTGTGCCCCCATCACCTCACTTGCTTCCTGCGCACTGCTCTCTCTGTGCCCCCATCACCTCACTTGCTTCCTGTGCCCCGCGCGCTGCTCTCTCTGTGCCCCCATCACCTCACTTGCTTCCTGTGCCCCGCGCACTGCTCTCTCTGTGCCCCCATCACCTCACTTGCTTCCTGCGCACTGCTCTCTCTGTGCCCCCATCACCTCACTTGCTTCCTGTGCCCCGCGCGCTGCTCTCTCTGTGCCCCCATCCCCTCACTTGCTTCCTGCGCACTGCTCTCCCTGTGCCCCCATCCCCTCACTTGCTTCCTGTGCCCCGCGCACTGCTCTCCCTGTGCCCCTCACTGCTATTCTTTTCCTTCCCTCCACTGCTCTCCTCCTCACTACCACTCTGTGCAATCTGCTTCGCTTCTTACAGGAAATTCTTCTTTCAATGTCTGACATTTCTTATTTTTAGGAAGTTTTTTTGAGGAACTAAGATCAGCCTCCGAGACACCCCCCCCCCCCCAAGCACCATTCCTTACCCCTATATAATCCTTATTCACAATAAGCTTCTGTTCTTATTCTGACCTCTGTCTTAGTCCCCCCCCCCCCCCCCCTTCTTATTATACCAGCCTCGCCCATCACACACGGGGTGAACCCTTTCACTGATTCACAAGTCACTTCCTGCCAGATTATATCACTCAGCCACAAGCAGAGCCAGGCGAGGAAGGCGCCACACCCAATGTAGGACTTGTAAGATGCACCCAGTGAACATACAGTACATATACCCCATGTGTGCCCCAAAACGCAGTAATAACCCTAAAATAATAATGTAAACAGCCTGAGCCCCCAAACAGACTCCGCTACCAGACACAGAGCCCCTCAATAAATAGACAACATCTACAAAAAAATATCCTGTAAAGATTCAGCCCTACATAACTGGCATCACCCCAACAAACAGACATAACCCCCCCCCCCCCCCCAGCTGATCTAACTCCCACAAACAGGCATGTGTTCCACAAACACACATAAGCCCACAAACAGATGTGTGTCCCAAAAACAGACATATCCCCACAAACAGATGTGTGTCCCAAAAACAGACATATCCCCACAAACAGACATGTGTTCCACAAACAGACATAACCCCACAAACAGACGTGAGTCCCACAAACAGACATAACCCCCACAAACAGACATGTGTTCCACAAACAGACATAACCCCACAAACAGACATAACCCCACAAACAGACGTGTGTCCCACAAACAGACATGTGTTCCACAAACAGACATAACCCCACAAACAGACGTGTGTCTCACAAACAGGCATGTGTCCCACAAACAGACATAACCCCCACAAACAGACATAACCCCCACAAATAGACATAACCCCCACAAACAGGCGTGTGTCCCACAAACAGACATAACCCCCACAAACAGACATGTGTCCCACAAACAGATATAATCCCCACAGACAGACATAACCCCACAAACAGGCGTGTGTCCCACAAACAGACATAACCCCCCACAAACAGACGTGTGTCCCACAAACAGGCGTGTGTCCCACAAACAGACATAACCCCCACAAACAGACATAACCCCCACAAACAGACATAACCCCCACAAACAGGCGTGTGTCCCACAAACAGACATAACCCCCACAAACAGACATGTGTCCCACAAACAGATATAATCCCCACAGACAGACATAACCCCACAAACAGGCGTGTGTCCCACAAACAGACATAACCCCCCACAAACAGACGTGTGTCCCACAAACAGGCATGTGTGCCACAAACAGACATAACCCCACAAAAAGACAAGTGTTCCACAAACACACATAAGCCCACAAACAGATGTGTGTCCCAAAAACAGACATATCCCCACAAACAGACATAACCCCACAAACAGACATAACCCCACAAACAGACATAACCCCACAAACAGACGTGTGTCCCACAAACAGACATAACCCCCACAAACAGACGTGTGTCCCACAAACAGACATATCCCCTCAAACAGACATGTGTCCCACAAACAGACATAATCCCCACAGACAGACATAACCCCACAAACAGACGTGTGTCCCACAAACAGACATAACCCCCACAAACAGACGTGTGTCCCACAAACAGACATATCCCCTCAAACAGACATGTGTCCCACAAACAGACATAATCCCCACAGACAGACATAACCCCACAAACAGGCGTGTGTCCCACAAACAGACATATCCCCTCAAACAGACATAACCCCCACAAAAAGACATGTGTTCCACAAACACACATAAGCACACAAACAGATGTGTGTCCCAAAAACGGACATATCCCTCACAAACAGACGTGTGTCCCACAAACAGATATAATCCCCACAGACAGACATAACCCCACAAACAGACGTGTGTCCCACAAACAGATATAATCCCCACAGACAGACATAACCCCCACAAACAGGCGTGTGTCCCACAAACAGACATATCCCCTCAAACAGACATGTGTCCCTCAAACAGACATAACCCCCACAAACAGATGTGTGTCCCTCAAACAGACATAACCCCCCACAAACAGACGTGTGTCCCAGAAACGGGCATGTGTCCCTCAAACAGACATAACCCCACAAAAAGACAAGTGTTCCACAAACACACATAAGCCCACAAACAGATGTGTGTCCCAAAAACAGACATATCCCCACAAACAGACATAATCCCCACAGACAGACATAACCCCCACAAACAAACATATCCCCACAAACAGACATAATCCCCACAGACAGACATAACCCCCACAAACAGACGTGTGTCCCACAAACAGACATATCCCCTCAAACAGACATGTGTCCCACAAACAGACATAACCCCACAAACAGGCATGTGTCCCACAAACAGACATAACCCCCACAAACAGACGTGTGTCCCACAAACAGGCATGTGTCCCACAAACAGACATATCCCCTCAAACAGACATGTGTCCCACAAACAGACATAACCCCCACAAAAAGACATGTGTTCCACAAACAGACATAACCCCCACAAACAGACGTGTGTCCCACAAACAGGCGTGTGTCCCACAAACAGACATATCCCCTCAAACAGACATAACCCCCACAAACAGATGTGTGTCCCTCAAACAGACATATCCCACACAAACAAACATATCCCACACAAACAGACATAACCCCCACAAACAGACATAACCCCCACAAACAAACATATCCCACACAACCAGACATGAGCCCCACAAATAAACATATCCCCACAAACAGACATAACCCCCAAAAACAGACATAACCCCCACAAACAAACATATCCCACACAACCAGACATGAGCCCCACAAATAAACATATCCCCACAAACAGACATAACCCCCAAAAACAGACATAACCCCATCAACAGACAACCCTGCTATAACAGACACATTTGACCAGATTGGGCTCCCCCCATTTCCAGATATCTGTTTTTATGACATTAACCTGTCACGTCACAAGGGGTCCTGGGCTGACAGGGTGGGGCAGGTATGTATGTGTTATGTATGTGCAGTGTGTGTTCCATGTATGTGTCCTAGTTTTGTGGATTCGCCTTTAGCTTAAACAGCCAGAATCAGGAAGAGACTTGTTTTTAACTCCTTTCATGCCAGACTGCCCTCACACCTGGATACCTGGCATTCCTTCCTTTCAGATGTTATCATGTTACTGTGGATCAGACAGGCCCCCGCCATGGTCACATGATCATTGCGCCTTAATGTTATCAGTTACAACGTACAACTCACATTCCAATAATGTTGTGCCTGAAAATTACACGGGCCGCTCTTAACCCCTGCCCTGCTGGACAGTGATGTGCATGAGGCTAATTATGCTGCTGTGGAATGTTCCATTTTTGGTTTCTGTTGATCAACTTCCTGCGGTTGGAAAGCAGAGGTAGCTTCTATCTGCACAATGGGAAATGTGACAGCTAAAACTGGCTGTGCTTTCAAAAGAATTAATAGAACGCTCATAGATAAAAAAAAAAAGGGTAGTAGATAGGTAGAACAGCGTTCTGGTTAAAAACAGTTAAGGAATTTAAGCATGCCTGGGATAAACAAAAGGCCATCCAACCGTTTAATTAAGCCAAGGCTTTGGTAGATAGAATGGACAGGCTGGATGTGCCTTTTTGATCTTACATAGTGTGAGCAAAACCTTAATGTACCCTAGATAAGTCGGAGCAGATCTGAAGGAGGAAAAGGAAGTGGTGACCTGAGCGTGCAAGATACTTACACACTGAGTCATAATCTATAGCAGGAAAACACTAAAATAAAAGGTTCCTAATATGGTATAATTTATATATAAACAAGTACTTTAACTTTAAGTGAAATGGTATTAAAAAAATGCATGAAAGAACATTGACATTAATTACTGATTATCTCCTGCAGTCTTGTTCCATGGGACTGAGCATGCCTAGTCTTTTGCGTCTGTGCTCAATGTGTCCAGTGTTTCAGGGGTTAATCAGTAATTAGTAGCAATGATCTCATATTAATAAAATATATCAATATTTTGTGAGAATCCTACACAAATTTCCCAAGACCCTGCCAGTAAGGCTGTGCAGTAAATAGGCAGCTGTTTTTCATTGTTTTGCTTAAATTTAAAGAAGTTTTAAAATTCACTAAAATGTTCAGTTTTAATACAATTTCACACAAATTGAAAATGTGCATTTTTCATAAAAAAAAAAAAGGTTGAATTGGATACAATAGATGAAGAGTAGAGGGGAACCTGTGGAGGGTGAGTGGAGAGCTGAGGGTGACCCTTATGTGGGCGGGGCTGGTTCCTATACATTGTGATACTATGTCTATGCTCAGTCTCAGTCTATAGAACACCATGTTTGTTTTCTCTCTAACAGATATGTCTTACTATAGCTTTCTTCTGGAGCCAATCAGCTGCCATGCCTGGAATAAAGATGGCACCCGTAAGTGTCCTAGAATATGGCCTTATAAAGAGGATGGGATGTGGAGTTGTGCCTTCTACTCCCTGTGCTCTGCACCCCATTAACTCTATTTGCTCTGCAACCCCTGCTACTCCCTGTGCTCTGCACCCCATTAACTCTATTTGCTCTGCGACCCCTGCTACTCCCTGTGCTCTGCCCCCCATTAGCTCTATTTGCTCTGCGACCCCTGCTACTCCCTGTGCTCTGCACCCCATTAACTCTATTTGCTCTGCGACCCCTGCTACTCCTTGCGCTCTGCCCCCATTAACTCTATTTGCTCTGCGACCCCTGCTACTCCCTGTGCTCTGCACCCCATTAACTCTATTTGCTCTGCAACCCCTGCTACTCCCTGTGCTCTGCACCCCATTAGCTCTATTTGCTCTGCGACCCCTGCTACTCCATGCTCTCTGTCCCCCATTAACTCTATTTGCTCTGCGACCCCTGCTACTCCATGCTCTCTGTCCCCCATTAACTCTATTTGCTCTGCAACCCCCGCTACTCCATGCGCTCTGCACCCCATTAGCTCTATATGGTCTGCAACCCCCGCTACTTCATGTGCTCTGCTCCCCATTAACTCTATTTGCTCTGCGACCCCTGCTACTCCATGCGCTCTGCCCCCCATTAGCTCTATATGGTCTGCAACCCCCGCTACTCCATTCGCTCTGCCCCCCATTAACTCTATTTGCTCTGCAACCCCTGCTACTCCATTCGCTCTGCCCCCCATTAACTCTATTTGCTCTGCAACCCCCGCTACTCCCTGTGCTCTGCACCCCATTAACTCTATTTGCTCTGCAACCCCCGCTACTCCATGCGCTCTGCCCCCATTAACTCTATTTGCTCTGTGACCCCTGCTACTCCATGCGCTCTGCCCCCCATTAGCTCTATATGGTCTGCAACCCCCGCTACTTCATGTGCTCTGCTCCCCATTAACTCTATTTGCTCTGCGACCCCTGCTACTCCATTCGCTCTGCCCCCCATTAACTCTATTTGCTCTGCATCCCCTGCTACTCCATGCGCTCTGCACCCCATTATCTCTATTCGCTCTGCCCCCCATTAACTCTATTTGCTCTGCAACCCCTGCTACTCCATGCGCTCTGCCCCCCATTAGCTCTATATGCTCTGCAACCCCCGCTACTCCATGCGCTCTGCACCCCATTAGCTCTATATGCTCTGCAACTCCTGCTACTCCATTAATTCTAATTAACAGTCCTCTTGTTTATTGGGACCCATTCGCAAATACCCTTGGAATACATCAAATGGCACCAGAAAGCCCCCCGTCTTCTCAGTATACTGGGCACCCCTTCATTGCTCTGCAATGTTTTATTTTTGACATGGTACCTATCTTATCTGTTTCTCAGAAATCGCCTTCTGCCCCAATAGTCATGATGTCCACATCTACAAGAAGGAAGGCGACAGATGGAACAAAGTTCATGAGCTGAAAGAGCACAACGGCGAAGTAACAGGTATGTGTTTGTGGAATCCATATTGTGCTGTGTGACTGAAGGTTAATATGAGTGCAATGATACGGGAGACAGCTGGCGGATGTTGACGAATGAGAGGTTTTCTTTATGGATCTGGTGATGGTCGATGAATATTATCATATGATAGAATAGGACATCTTGTTTTCTTGTATCCTTTTATGGTTCTGTATCTGACCATAAACTGAATGTCTCCCTCGGATCACTTAATGTTATTTCAATTTGTTATATCCTGAAATCAGAGTACTGGAGACTTCTTCCCCAGGGCAATGACACCTTCCTGCCCCAGCTAGGGGCTCCCTACAAGGTTTTTTGATATATGTGAAAAATGTCATCAATAGATCTATCCATGAGAGGACCCCTGCAATGGGTTAAGACGATAAAGAATAAAGACAAAGATTATATAGACCTGTCCCGAAACCCTGACGATGTAGTGAGTAGGATCCTCATGAGGAGATTTCTTTCCTAGGCTCCATTACTATACTCTGGCAATGACACCTTCCTGCCCCAGCAAGGAGCTCCATAGAAGAGTATGGGACATATGAGAAAAATGTCATCAACAGATCTATCCATAAGAATGCACTAGCAATGGGTTGAGATAAAATAATAAAGACAGAGACTATATAGAACTGTCCTTAAGCCCTTAAGATCTAGATAGTGGGATACCCAGGAGGACAAGAGGTACTCATGATTTCATTTCTATATTCGGGCAAGGAGCTCCATACAGGGTTATGTGACATATGAGAAAAATGTCATCAATAGATCTATCGATCAGAGGACCTCTGCAATGGGTTGAGATAATAAAAATAATGGTAAAGACTATATAGACGGGTCCCGAAGCCCTTAAGATCTAGAGACTGGGATACCCAGGAGGATAAGAGGATGGCCAACGTGTTAATGGGAGATGAAGAGTCTCCAAAGGACTGAGATATTAAGAGAAACATCAAGAGATATTTAGTTGTTGTTGGGTTGGCCCAACCATACAGTCAAAGTAGGCAATTGCCTAGGGTGCCAAGTTTTAAAGGATCACTGTGGTCAATTTATTTCTAGTCTACAATACAAAATGGTAGATTCTAAAGCAGTATTATTGTATGTGCACGGTAATATTTTAAGGGTTTTTGATTTTATTTGTCATTCCAAGAAAATCATTTTGCCTGTTTTTTTGTTCTAGTTCTCCAAAAGAGGATATTTTAAATATAGGACCACGGTTGTCATTTAAAGACCAAAAACTGATTAGAAATGAACCTAAATAACCTAAAACAGCAGCTACAAATGGATACTAAACTCTCAGTGTTTTATACATTTTTTACTGGGTTAACTGAAAATGAAAATACACAAATATAAATAAATAGATTCATATTGGCTGTTATTAATTTCTTTTAAGTGGAAGAGTTAGACAATTGAGCTTGAAAGTTATATTATTTTAAGCCTAAATCACCTGTCATGACCCTCCCTCTCCTATAAGCAGGAAGAGCATGCCCACTATGACCACAGTACTGGGTGAGCTGTGTCTCATGCTAACCAATCAGTGACCATCTCTCAGTAACATTCTGCAACATGCTGCTGAGACATTTAGGTTTATTTGTGTTTGTCATTATATGGTTCACTTGACAGGATCCCGCTCTGTTCATTACGTTTCTTCCACCCGCAGGCATTGACTGGGCTCCGGACAGTAACCGTATTGTGACCTGCGGCACTGACCGAAACGCCTATGTGTGGACCCTGAAGAACAATGTCTGGAAACCAACTCTGGTCATCTTGAGGATCAACCGCGCCGCGCGATGTGTCAAGTGGTCCCCTCGCGAGAACAAGTTTGCTGTGGGCAGCGCGTCCAGACTCATTTCTATCTGCTACTTTGAGCAGGAAAATGACTGGTGAGTGACCAGACAATACTAACATGGACATCCCATGGAATCCATTGGGTTTTATGTCCTTAGGGTCACTCTAAGTGTCAGGAGACAGCTTAGGATGGGGGTTCTGTGGAAGACAACATTGATAACTGGACTATTTATATTATATCCATCATTTCCTGCTTAGACAACATATTCTAATAAGGGGATATTGTGCTTCTTCCCGGGGACTCATTTGTTCTCATAAAGTGATTTTACAGAAAACCACTGGATCATTTCTTACTCGCTGCTTTATCCTGACCCGGGCCACCATTGGGTGCGCAAAACCTTTTCCAGTAGTAACAAAGAAAAATTCCATCACAATCACATATATAGTTGTCAACAGTGTGGGTTGTCAGAAGTTGTTGCCAACACTGAGGGCCGCAGTTGCTGGCAAGGAGCGCCAAAGGCGCTCCTTGCCAGCAACAGCGGACTTTAGGCCCGCAAATGCGGACCCTCGCTAACCGAGGGGCCGCATTTGCGGAGGTGGATGCTCCCACCGCGACGCAACATTTACGGACTTAGCATCCACAAATACGAGCCGCGGGACTTAGAAACCCGCGCACATGAAAACACTAAAAACAAAAAATACACACAACAAACACATAAAAAGCTTACCCACAGCAAGGAGGGCACCCAGCACCTCTAAAAGTGAAGTTACACCTGAATTTAAGTACAAATTAAAGAGTTTAGACACCCGAAAATCCCCTAAGCGAGAGAAAAAATGGCCGCTGAAAAAAACAAAAACGAGGCTACAGGACCCTAAGCACGCAAAACACCACCAAGCACATACGGATTTTTCTAAAAAAACGTACGAGGTCCAAGAACAAGGACGCAAAATCAGCCACACCCGCGTACACAGCTACCCTAACGGCTTCCCCTCGCGCACGCAGCCTATTTACACTACACACTGCGCACATTGCTGACACTTACACCTCAGCTCCACAGCACTGCAAACCTACATTGTATGCTGCAGGAACATCAAAACAGATTGGCAGCTCTTCTGCACAATCCTTCCTGCATTTATTACTTATATTATACCAAATAGGTAAAGTATATTCCTTTATTAATTTATTATTTATTTGATTACCATACACCAAACAGTATTAGCTCACCTGTCATTTTTTGACGGGCAATTCTCTAGTTATATCATAATATGAAATTAAATTCCTATGAATATATATATTTCACATATATCACACATATATATATATATATATATATGTTATCTGTTATTTGTAACATACCAGCATATTCCATAGCACTATACAGAGTACAAAGAAAAACACAAAATTAACAAATGTCAAACATAAATATATATAGCAGAGAGTTAGGTACCAGCCCCACACTGATGAGGTCCATTTAAGATCGAAACAGCTGTCTGTGGGTAGGTCTCCTAACATGCGCATAATCCATCCCGTGCTTCAAAGCTGTATAATATGGGCATATGCTTAAAATGAACAATGTTCAAAATTATATTGGATTGAGTGAAACTTTTGTGGGCACATTTGCATGTCCCTGCCCAAGTTCCCAGAATACAGTGCAATAATTGTATTTCTTGGAACTCTGAGCAGGAAATACGTTTTTAACCTATTTTAGACACACACACACACACATATATATATATATATATATATATATATATATATATATATATATATATATATATAGTAAATAAAAAGTATATCTGTGATCACATTTGAACTCTAACGCAAGTTAAAGAACCTGCTTCCAGCTTAGAGTTCAGGGAAAAACACACTGCATTCTGGGAAGCTGAGCTGGGACGTGCAAATGTGCCCACAAATGCCTCGCTCTTCAATCCATAGCCATTATCAAACATGGCTTCCTTTAAGCTTATGCCTGCTGTATTACACAGCTTTAATGCAAAGTTAAGGCTGGATTTTACACAAGCTGAGAATCCTATCCATGTACAGCTGTTTCAAGCTTACTGGCTATCATCAGCATTGTGGACCTTATGGGTAGGTAGTTCCTTATTGCTTTTCACAAGTATAGATGTGAGTAAGGACACCTCAACAGCTCTCGGGATTAAGACTCAGATTGGAGACTTGTCTGGGGCTCTGGGGGTACAACTTGGGGCGCAGAGGGTGCCATGTTATAATGTCCAACTCGTATGCTCTGTCTCTTCTTACAGGTGGGTCTGTAAACACATTAAGAAGCCCATCCGTTCCACCGTGCTGAGCCTGGACTGGCACCCCAATAATGTTCTGCTCGCCGCTGGGTCCAGTGATTTCAAGAGCAGGTACAGACCGAGAGGAAGTGGGAGCCTTTGAGAGAACCTGGGGGTCACTGAAAGAATCTAGGGTTACTGAGAGAACCTACGGTCACACACAGAATCAAGGGGAGATTAAGATAACATGAGGTCACTGAAAGAACCTGGGGGTCACTGAGAGAACCTGAGGTCACTGAAAGAACCTGGGGGTCACTGAGAGAACCTGAGGTCACTGAAAGAACCTGGGGGTCACTGAGAGACCCTGAGGTCACTGAACGAATGTGGGGTAACAGACAGAACCTGGGGGTCACTGAAAGAATCTAGGGTTGCTGAGAGAACCTGGGGTCACACACAGAATCAAGGGGAGATTAAGATAACCTGGGGGTCACTGAAACAACATACGGTCACAGTCAGAATCTGGGGGACACAAAAATAATTTGTGGACCACTGAAAGAACCTAGTCCAACAGACAGAATCTGGGGGCCACTAAGAGAATGTGGGGGTTACTGAGAGAACATGGGGCCCCCGAGAGAATCCATAAGGCTGACACGGTATATGCAGATTAAAAATAAACATGGGGTTCGACATAGAACATGGGGTCACCAAAAACATCACCCGGGATGTGGGCTCGCCATCCAGAGGTCTCAGAGAGAACTCAAGATGTTGTAGTGAGCACATATCCTCCTCGGGAAGCTCATGTTCCTTCTTTCTCTGCAGGATTTTCTCGGCCTATATTAAGGAGGTGGAGGAGCGCCCGGCCCCAACACCCTGGGGCTCCAAGATGCCCTTTGGGGAGCTAATGTTTGAGTCCAGCAGTAGCTGTGGATGGGTACATAGTGTCTGCTTCTCAAACAGTGGAGATCGCATGGCCTGGGTGAGCCATGATAGCACCATCTGTATCGCTGATGCCAACAAGAAGAATCGGTGAGTGCTGGTGGCAGAGAGAGAGGGGGCAAGGAGCCATCTGAAAGAAGACGAGGGCACAAGAAAGGGCAGAAGAACACAGGAGTTAGGGGGATAGAGAGGACTGGAGGGCATATAACTGGGCAGGTAGCATTGATAGGGTGAGGGAGCACAGGAGGGAGCAGAGGGCACAGGGAGGGTGAGGTGCCATAGAAGAGTAGAGGAAGCTGGGAGAGGTGGGGTACACAGGAGAGAGCAATGGGCAGAGAAATGGCGACGATTCCACTGCTGAGAGTTTGGGATACACACGTGGGTGAGGGATGCGGGTGAAGGAAGCTTTATTGTAGACTGTTCCTCCTGATCATCTCCTTGGTCTTGCAGGGTCACCTTCCTATACATGGACATGTTACCTCTCCTGTGTGTGACGTTCATCACTGAGAATAGTCTGGTGGCCGCAGTAAGTATATCACTACCAAGGGGTTAATGGGGTGTTTTCAGGAGAGCTCAGGTTACCAGTTTGTAATGGGGCCAGTGGACTGTCTAATACGGGATGTATTTTGGATGGTAAGGAGTGAGTGATAGTTGTAGAGAAAGAAAATGGACTGTGTGTTGTGGAAGAGGGTTAGACTTTTCCAGTCAAGGAAGATGATGAGGGTCATCTTCGATATTTGGAGGTTTGTTGTCCAATCATGTCCAAGAACAGTGTTTCTCAACGACCAATGGTAGAACCAGTGCCGGCTCCTGAGACCTTATCTACTGATCCTCAGGAACTTTTCTGGTGTTAACATGTACGATATGTAACATGAACGCATGTAATCACTGCAAAACTAAACAATAATGTAATGTTTCACATGTTGTGTCATTCTTAAAACTGGTCCCCATGAGAACTGGAAGGGAACCAGCCAATTCCCTAGATCAAAAAGGCTGAGAGCCATTGGTCAAGATCATTGCTTCTTTTGTGTCTTGTGTATGTGGCTTCAACTTCATAACTTATCTTAGATATCAAATTCTGCAGGTACTAGCAGGCACCCATATTTATATTTATATCCCCCAGAATCCTCTCTTGTAGCTCACTCGTTTTGTGTATGGATATTGTAGTGCTGCAGAAGATTTGTGATAGGTGGGAAGTAGCAGATACCTCCAGGGACATTGTTTTATGATGGTGAGTCAAACCACGGTGGTGTCTCTTTTCTCGTCAGGGCCATGACTGTTTCCCGGTGCTGTACACCTATGATGAGGCTCAGGGGACCCTGACCTATGGGGGTAAACTGGATGTTCCCAAGCAGAGCTCCCAGAAAGGAATGACCGCTCGGGAGAGATTCCAGAACCTGGACAAGAAGGCCAGCTCTGAGACCACCAACAACAACCTGGAGTCTTTGCACAAAAACAGCATCAGGTGAGGAGGGAAAGAGCAGAGAAACAAGAAACACCACCAGGTTAAGAATGGAAGACATTAAAACAAGGCCAGGGAAACAAGGACAGAATCAGAGGAGAATAGTACCGGAGAACAAGAATAGTGCAAATATAGAAAATACTATATATATATATATATATATATATATATATATATATATATATATAAAATAAAAAGAAACTCAAGACAATCTATAAAAAAAAACAATAAAAACATTACATAATGATATACAAATATGATATAAATGAAAAAAAAACAACCCAACACAAATCCAGAATAAGATCATTAAAGAGAAAATAAGTTAAAGATAACACTAGGATTAAAAAAAAACCTTTGCAAATACCAAAAATACTAAGCATTACCAAAAAGAAACACCATAAATTAACAAGAAAAATAGAGAACATGCAAAAAAAAAAAAAAAAATGAAAAGAAAAGGTGCCACATAAACGTAATTATTGTAATCTTGTATTTTTTTACATTTATTCTGTTTATCATTGGTCTTTGTGTTATTGGTTAGACATTATTATTATGTTTCTGTATTTTTAATTCTATTTAATTTTCAAACTTAAAATAGAAACTGTAATAGGCAAAAGAAAAAAAACAACACATTACAAATAACAAAATATAACGAGTAAAAGTGTTGATCAACAATTAAATCAACATTAACAATACTAAGAAATAAATTAGAGGCACCACAAATAACAAAAATAAAGGAAAACACACGAAAAACAAAAAAACTATGTTTCATCTCTGCCTCAAATAGATAGAAAAAAAAAAAAACTTGTAATGCAAAGTATTAGGAGACAAAGATAAAAAATATGCAAAAGAATAAAATAAACAAAACCAGCAAATCCTGAAGATAAAACCTCCCAAAACACACAATAACAATGCAAACAAGACACAAATACAAACAAGCAGCTCTGGGCTCTCTAGGACTTATCTGAACCTAGCGGGAGCTCTCATTGTTAGAAACTAAACGCTTAGTAGCAGAAGGTTTTTAATCTTTCAATTAACACATAAAGCACAAAATACTTCAATAGAATAATGATTATTTTTATTAATGCAACTTTTTATGCAAATGTCAGTTTAATTAACCCATTGATGTCTGCCAATCTGACATTATGAACCCACTTTGGGATCTTGATTTTTTTTACATGAATATCCCATTCCTTCAACAGCCAGATCTCGGTGCTGAGCGGGGGCAAGGCCAAGTGCTCCAAATTCTGCACCACGGGAATTGATGGTGGAATGTGCATCTGGGATGTCAAGGTGAGCGAATGGCGGCATCCATAGAACAACATGGCGGCTTGTACTGGCTCTGAACTCCTCCATGAGATTTGTAATGCCTAAACTATATATAGACGTAGGGTTTAGACTTCCAATTTTTTTCGTAGGAAACATTAGTTAGAAAAATTATTGTTTGCTCTTCCTGTTGTCTTGACGGCTCGCATGATAGAGTAGCAAGGCGCCTTAGGTATCTATTGTACTTTTTATATCCTTTTATAGCCAGTGCCTTGAATATGTGTGTAATATATATATATATATATATATATATAATACAGTAATAATCTATCAAGACTGAAGAAATTATACATTTCCCATGACCGTTGAGCTAAAACATAAGATACTATACATTAGAATAAAAGGGAAGGTGAGTGATCTGGACAGCAGTGATGGCGCCGTCTATATAATATACTTTTCTTTCCCCCCCACCAGAGCCTGGAGTCGGCAATGAAAGATCTGAAGATTAAATGATCAGTGGTTGCGCACCTGCCCCGCCGCCTAATCGCTTCCCGCTTGGGTTGTCTACGCCGCTTCGCGACAGTCTGAGCTTCTACAGATCAGAGCCTGCTCCGCGTCTCTACCTGAGGCCATAATGAGGGAACAAATTATGCAAAATATGCTGGTCATAAAATTTATTTGCTTTTATCAAATTAAAATTTGAAATTTTTGTACCAAACAAGTGTGTTTTTGCATTTGTTTCTATATACAGAGGGATGATACATATGTGTATAAACTTTAATGGGTGAAGTGTCTTAATAGGGCTAGATAGTATTATGTCATAAATATGCCCCCCAAATCCACTGCTGGGGTGGGCTCCTGGAGTAAAGGGTCTCTCTTCTTGGGCGTGCAGCCCTTCTCGAGCTACAATATGAAAGCTTTGGGTGGAATCCTTCAAATATGGGGTATTCATGGGAGGGTCTAGTCTTCTATAGCTATAATGGGGGTCCTGAATATTAGAATTGATGAGGTGGCATTTCTCTGCTCATGATGCCAAAGCTTGGGGTGGGTCCTGTATATTAAAAAAAAGTTTTATTTTTGGAAGGAGGTGGGCATCTGTAGCAATGACACCACTCGTTGTTGTGTGGACAAGTTACATGTTCTGGATGTGAGTGTTTGTGGGTCCTGAGTGTGAGGGGTACATTCATGAGGTGAGCCTTCTATATTATGGGGTGTGCTTCTGGTAGGAGTTGGGGCACTCTAGAGATTGAAGACCTCTATATAAGGGGGTATATTCCTGGGGGACTGAGGCCTCCACAAGCTATGATACCAACCATGGAATTGTGTACCTTATGGAGTGCCTCTCGGGGACGGAGCAGGTGGTAATGATGACACAAGTCCTGAATTTAAGGGGTGTACAATCATGGGATCATGTGGGCATCATCTAGATATAATACTAAAGCTATGAGTATGCAAGGCTATAGAAATTGTGGAGACGTTAGCGAGGATACCATTACTGTGAAACATTGAAAAAGAAATAAAGAGGGACACCGGAGGAACAGAAAGATTAAGGGGAACCAACACGCAATCTAGAGAGCAATAAGGACTAGAACATGCCCAAGAACGCTCCAGAATCGGGGAGATTAAGGCGACAGTGGAACATTATCACGTTGGCAGCAATAAGCTATCTAATAAAATATTTTACTTGTTCTTTAATGTCTAGACCGGAATTAAAACATAGTGCCTCTGCGCCGTGAACACATTTGGGCAAAGCACTCACCTGTGCTTATCTTTTTGAGTTGTTGTTTAAGTTTCTATGTTGTGACAGAGTGATACAAGGGGTTTGTATGAGCAACAGACCTTACAAAGCAGAGACAGCAGCTACGAGCTTATGTTTGTTCCACAGTCTGGAGTTCTTAAGAAAACAGGTTAGTGATTGCAAACCAAATATTGGACTTTTTGCTCCACCCAGGTTTAGCCACATAGCGAGGGAACAGTCTATAACTGAAGGTGGTGCTCCGGTGGAGGCTAGGCCGATTATTTTCTGTGATCTATTTCGGTGTGTTATTTTGGATCATAACTAAAGTACAATTTGGAAAAGTATTAAAGCCTCCTGTAATTGTGTCCTCCATCAAAGTCCAGGAAACACCGGCACAAACCCAGTGGAAACTGATAACTTGTCACAATATATAGTGAGAATAATACTGAGTTTATATACATCATCTCCTGTATCTCTCACCCTAACAGCCAGACTGTGGTTGACTTCCCACAGACTGGTTTATTTATAAGTTTGTTTAATAAACAGGTGGATTATAAATTAATTAGCATTGATTGTTATTTAAACAAGGGCCAGACACATTCCCTTCCTTGTGACACTCCCACTTCTTCCTTAGAGTTGAGCAGCCGGTCTATGAATATATCCCTTAAGGCAGATTAATGGTCATAATGAAGACGAAACCTTTCTGTCTATGAATGTGATGTCATGTGGAAGTCCATTGCACCAACATGAAGTTCACATCTAGTGTATGGAAAGGAGCACATTACACTATTTCAGTTGTGCCCCCTTTGCACCACAACAGGAAAAATAAGAAAACAAAGAAACGGAAAACACAAGCAATTGAGCACCAAGAAAACTGGATATTTTTTGTCTACTACTCCAATTATAATTAACCCTTTCACTTGTAGAGTGGCGTATGGGACACATACTCTCCTGCCCCCTGATTCCATGTTACCAGAACAGGCTCAGACATGGCTGGTTATCCATTTAATGCAGAGTGACATCTTACATGCTCAATCACTATCTTAGAGAGATGTTAGTGGGTTAAACATGAAACATTCATAGCCATGGAATTGATAGTGGCTTTTTACAGTTTTGCTTTAATGGCAGTGGATGTGTTAATTAGTTCCTAGTGGGCTTAGAAACCCTTGAGGAACATTGGATTCAGATAAGATCTCTTCAGTTCCGATAAAACACTGCCACATAGGCAGGCGTCTGACGTCAGACACCGGAGCCTGTCTGCGATCCAATTGAAGAAACATATAGAGCAAAAGCCCTAGTCATACAAATGTAACAATATAAAATTGGCAATATCATTAATGAATTAGCTTTTTAGGCAAGAATTGATTCAATAAAATGCTATTAACTTGCAAGATCAGTATTAAATCTCACAGACTTAAGAAATGTAACTACTGATTTAAACTATCTCTATAAACTGCAACTAAGCACCAGTAGCATAACCCTCTCCTGAATAAAATGAATAGAATCTGAATGCTATATTTTATCTAAAGGGCTTTAACACTAAGGGTTTACAATACTACTTAGTTTGTTACATATTTCACAAGCATGAACAGTGTATCCCAAACTACTATAGTTTTTAAACGCTGTACATATAGATTAGTTTTTTTTTTTAAATAAAACAAAATAACCCTATTTTATTAATGAACACACAATTTACGCAGTAGTAGGAACCATTTCTTGTTTGTTTGTATCCATTTCTACAAGGAAGGTGGAACTTGAATATAGATAAGAATTCAGCTGCTTTAATAAAAAAAAAAAAAAAAATCTGTGACTTCACTAAGCAAGAATTTTATCAGTACATAAATTAGTGATTGTGTATATTATCATGTCTAGTTCTTCAAAAGCGCATTCAATGAAATTGACACTACAGAGTCCCTTTATCAACTGTCATCATATTTTTAGCAAAGTTGAATCGCTTTTCTTTTAATCTTAAAGTAACGAATTAGAAATGTTAAATTGATTTAATTAGGTTAATTAATTTACCCGCCTCAATGTAACATCATATAAATTTACTTCTAAAGAGTCCCGCATAGAGAACGATTCGACAGCCATCCTTCCTGTTCTCTCTCATGAGCGGCGACTTATTACAGTTGAGACCAGAGGCCACTCAGAGGGGGAGGGGCTTCACACAATTATATTGCTGTTAGCAAGCAGACAGTGACATGCTGTGCGAAGCTTGGCCTTAGGTTGCACCTCTGAGAGAACAGGAAGAAAAGGAGAGACTCCAGAAGGTGAGAATTGGTTACTTACAAGCAAGTGAAGACTTTATATCACAGTCACATTGAGGAGGTTATCGTCGTCTGGGCATTTAATTTAAAAATACAATGATTTAAATAGGTTTGTTTAATTAATCAAGTAATACCTTAATATATTAAGACTAAAAGAAGGATCAATAATAAGGATTACACATTTGAAAAATATATTATTTGGAGCAAAAAGAAGAAGAGTAGTTTTGTTTTGTTACCATTCCCTCATTTTTAAGCAATCATACTTAATATTCAGTAATAATAAATAATATTATGAAATCTATATTATAATACTTACCGTATATTGATCAAAAAATAATAATTTATACATGTCATTTTTTGTTGTTAGTGACCTTATCAGTCAGCTCCCAGAATACAGCTGTGGAACTGGCAGCATACATGAGAGTAAACAGGAAGGTGGCAGGTCAAGAAACTGACTGTTTGTTAGCATCTTAAAACTAAATAAGGGTCATAATGAAGAATAAACCTTTCTGCATATGAATGTGATGTAATTGTTCTGTAAATGTTATTCTCTACTACTAGTTTATTATATTATAGTATTGGATTATATTTTCATATTATAATATACTAATACAATATATGTACATTTAGATACATGTTTCAATAAAATGTACAGAGGATAAAATAAATAAAATATTTATATAAAATAAGAAAGTTGCCCCGCATTTTATGACCAGTAGACGGAGACAAAGTGAGTGATCAGATAGTAGAAGGTGACCTGAAAGTAGTTTTATAGAAACTATCAAAATATCCCAAAGAAATGGTCCGGACAAGGTGGATATTTTATAATTTAAGTTTAATCAGCCAAATATACAGGATCTGTTTCTCTGAATTGGGGAGGGGGGCAGAGCGATTGTAGACGGGGTGTACCCAAATATCATGACAGGGTTCTGAAGAAGAAACTGATCACCCAAACTAGACATCTAAGCTTTTATCTAGCTCACAGAATATATATTTTATACAACCACAAGTTTATTATTTTTATATGCAATTACGCTGCAGGGAAATCTTCCATTTTAGTTTCCAGTGACCTACTTTCTGAGGGTGGCAGGAGGCTTTGAATGCAGAAAGGAAGCTTCTGAGACCTATGACTGCCAGTGGTGTAGGACTAGCGCACATTAGTTTACAAGGACATTCTCTCGGGAGACAGAAGCAGCCTAGTAAATAAGATGGAATCCTGCAGTAAAGAATAATTGTATATAATAGTGAAAATTGTAATCATTTTTAACCAAATTCTTTTGCCTATTATCATGTTTAGCATTCCAAAGAACCACATAAGAAAACATAGTTCTTTAAAAGAACATGGAATGTCTCAGGATGGTATATAATATCCATGTGTATCTGTTTACTGACATGTACTTTATTTTATTACTAAGTGCTTAGAAGCTCTGGATTTACTGGCTAAAATCAAACAAATAGTCCCTGTATGGGTCTACCCTTTGCAGCTCATGAAGACCCAGATGCTGTGGTACTTACTGTGCAGTGTTTCATACTAACCAATCAGTGACCATCTCAGCAACATGCTGCTGAGCCATGGCCCCTTTTAGGCTAGTCTACATTACAATGCACATCCAGCCCTACAAAGTCTGTGTCTGCCTATACTGCAGGGGACAGACCTATACAGGGACTATTTGATTTTAGGCAGTAAATACATAGCTTATAAGCACTTTTTAATAAAATAAATACACTGGGATATTATATACCTAGTAACATGCAGGAAGATTTCAAATCCCTTTAAGTGAGATAAGCAGAAGCTATGATCTCTATTCACCCCAACGAGTTTTGCACCAGATTATCTCTCCAATAAACTAGCCGCACTCAGGACAGGTCATCAGTGTAATATTCCAGACAGCCCAAAATATTTTTGGGGGGAGATTCCCAAAAACAGATCAAGGAAAGCTGCGTCCAGCAGAACTCAGAGTCTGTCCTGGTTGGAGCATCACAGCCATCTTGGAAGGGACACTTACTGCAGACTTTAATAACTCTAACCCCAAAACTAGCCATTCTGCCTCAAAACCACCAAATGAACCTTGAAGAATCCAAAAAGCGCTCACAGCTCTGGGAATTTGGGATGTCCCAGGTCTGCTCCTCCAACACCCCACTTCTGGGAAAGAAAAAAACAACTATGTTCATTCCAATTGTAAACTTTATTCCCTCCCTCCAGGAATCCCAACTCCTCAAACCCTTGGCGTTAAGGTAATACGCACTAAGCATGTTCAGTCTCTGCCCGCAGGGTCCCCGGGCGGGGAACTCGGTGTCGACTTGGTGGGTGGTGGTGGAAGGACACGTGGGGAAGCAGGGAGGCGGTTTGTAGTAAGTAGTCTACGAGCGACGTGGCGGCACTGGCCCGGGGAGTGCACTCCTGTGGCTGCTGCTCAGTGGTGGGCAGGTCGTTAATTAAGGGACAGTGATTGTAGTCCTTTGGCCGGAGGTCCTGTTGAGTCTTTTGCTGCAATTTAGAGACACGTTTTGAGTTTGGGTGACCCCAGGTCCATAAGACCAATACAGAAAATGTGCAGGGTGGGCTTGATGTTCTGATTAAGAGCCACGCTTATAATGAAAGAGGAGAGTGCAGAGTGACGGGGCAATGGCGAGAGAGACAGACGGGGCAATGGCGAGAGAGACAGACGGGGCAATGGCGAGAGAGACAGACGGGGCAATGGCGAGAGAGACAGACGGGGCAATGGCGAGAGAGACAGACGGGGCAATGGGGAGAGGAGGAGAAACCGGATAGGGGAACAAAGGGTATAAGGAGAAGAAAGAGGAAAGAGAGGGAGGGGAATGATGGTGGAGAGATTGGGGATAAGAGAGGTTGAGGGATCAGAGCTGGGAGATAAGGGGATGTTGGGGGAGAGCAGAAGAGCAGATGGCAATATAAAAGATAGACAGGAGGAGGTTAAATGGAGATATGAGGAAAGGGAAATGGAGTAGATAAGGGTAGAGGGGTGGGGTTAAGGGGAGGTAAGAGGCAATGGTAGGTTGGAGGCAGAGAGGGGTTTGGGAAGGTGATAAGGGAAGAAGGAGAGATGGCTTTTGGGGAGATAAAGAAGGTGAGAGGGAATGTAGGTGAGGGAAAGGAGAAGGAAGCTAGAGAGCAGTGAGCTCAAGAGATGAGGGAGGCTGCACCTTTACCCAAAGAGACGGGGAAAGGAGAGAGTGAACCGGGACCCCAAGAAAGGAGAGGAAGGTATCAGAGCTTTGGTTCGGGGGGGGGGGGGGGGGGGGGGGGAAGAAGCTCACTCAGACAAGGTGGAAGAAGGGTCACAGATGCAAGACTGCTTTGGCAAGAGGCTGGGTGTGCTGTGGTGTAAGCTGCTCACACACCTTACAAGGGGCATATACTAAACTCACATTTCTTTTCCTCTTCCTTTTTCTTGGCTGCATCCTCCCTCTGTTTTCGGATGATCGCTAATCTGGCCAGGTCGGCCTTTGCCTGGTCAGTTTTTCCCGCTAGATGCATCTTCATGTAGCGCTCTTTTGCTTTCTGCTTCTCAATCTCTTCCCTGCAAAAAAGTAAGAAATCACAAAGATGATTTGTTAGCACTTTTTCTGCTACTTGGGTAGATAATGAAGCTTTACAGTACTATAAAATAACACCTACATATATAATTAAAACCATAAATTTACACATTTTCATATAATATATTAAATCTAATTATATTACAGCTCTTTTGCAAACATTTTAAAACAAAAAGTTTTTTTTGTATGAGAAATAATTGATCTATAGTTTAGAACAATTACATATAGACAGTGTGGGATTGTTCCCTCTTCCTTGATTCTTGTATATTACTAGAAACATAGGGGCACTGAGCCTTATGGATGGCAGCACTGTAATATATTATGCTTTTGTTCATATCAGTTTTAATTTAAAATCAGATAAAGAAAATCAATTATGATTTCACAAACTATGAATAATTCATCTTAAGATAAATAGATTAAATGCATCTTTTTTATCTGTCTTGTGTTTTAATGTTAATTTTCTTGAACTAATATTTTTCCTATGACTTACATGGTTTGTAATGTATAAAAAAAATGCTCTTTTAAAAGCAAGATATCATTTTTTTGTCTACAGTGGCCATTTAATATTAAATACTAGCGTCTTGCCCGTCAAAAAATGACGGCAATAGAATTGTAAGGCAGGTAATGCTGTTAGGTACACCAAGTAAGTATTTTGGTTGTGCGAGTACCTTCGGCGCTCATTGCGAGCCTCTTGGTTTGTGTATTTTTGGTTATCAGAGTTCTTTTGGCGCTCATTGCAAGGTTTGTGCTGATGGCCTTTTGGCGCGCATTGCGAGCCGCTCCCCTGGTGTAGCTAAGCTCCTCTAAACACTGTTGGCGTTCCTTGTGAGGTGCGTGCTGAGCGCCTTTAGTGTTTATTGTGATTCTGTTTTTTGTTGCTTTTTTTTCTTCTGTCTATTTTGTAATGTTAATTTATTTGTAAAGTTATAAATTAATATACATTACCTGTTTGTAAGTAATATATGCAGGAAGCATTGTGCTGAAGAGCTAACAATCTGTTTTGATGTTCCTGCAGCATCCAATGTAGATGTGCACTGTT
This sequence comes from Discoglossus pictus, assembly GCA_027410445.1. NCBI lineage: Eukaryota > Metazoa > Chordata > Amphibia > Anura > Alytidae > Discoglossus > Discoglossus pictus. The sequence goes on along the minus strand of CM050172.1, from coordinate 102,608,884 downwards.
GTTGAGCTGAGGTGTAAGTGTCAGCAATGTGTGCAGTGTAAATAGGCTGCGTGCGTGAGGGGAAGCCGTTTGTTGAGCTGTAGTAGTTCCGCATTTTGTAATGGTAATGTTATTAGTTGTAAGTTAGTGGTGTAAAATGGCTGCGATTGTGTATGTGTTAGGCGCGTGTGGAGCATTTAGCGTCCTTCCTAATAGTGTATTTAGCAGCTCGTACGGTTCTGTGTAAAAGTCGTATGTGGTTGTGTTTTGCGCGCTTAGGGGTCGTGTAGCCTGGTTTTCCTTGGGGGCGGCCATTTTTTCTCTCGCTTAGGGGATTTTTGAATAGCGAAAGTGAAAAACAAAACTGGGCATGCTCCGACACCAGGGAGTAATTTAGGTCATCAGCCTACGGCTCTGAACATGCCAAGAAGTATACAAATGTTAGTTGAGTTTTGTTACAGACACAGCAGAACATAAATAATTAAACATGAGGATCCTCAAGACAGTCCCATCTCTCCTTTTGGGTATTATTTGCAGAGGCTACCTTACCTCTCTCTCCGTGACAGCTCCTTGGGCCGGTCCAGTTCAATCTGCGTGACCTTTTTGGAAGTATTCGCTGCCCGGTTGGGGTTCTCTATGTCTATCAGGCCTTCCACACCTTTGCGCTTTTGCTGAAATGATAAAGAAATGTAAAGCAATGTAGACTGGTACTGGAATCTTAGTTGAAACATTTCACTTGCAAAGCAACACATTGCCAGTCCTTCTGTCAGTGAAGGGGTTAAAAGGATATGGCAGATTCCTGGATGTTACTAGGTATATAATATCCCTGTGTATCTATTTACTTTTATGTCCTTTATTTTATTAAGAAGGGCTTATAAGCTCTGTTTTTAGTTTGAAAAATCATATATAGTACCTGAATGGGTCTGCCCACTGCAGCCTATGCAGATACATCCTCTGTAGTACTTTCTGTGCAGTGTCTCATACTGAAAAATCAGTATGACCCGTGATGGGGTAGGACATCACACTGCACATCCAGCCCTACAGAGTCTGTGTGTCCATACTGGGACTATTTGTGTGATTTTAGGCAGTAAAAACAAAGCTAATAAACACTTCTTAATAAAATAAAGTACATAAAAGTAAATAGATACCCAGGGACATTATATACCTAGTAGCAACCAGAAAATGTACATATCCCTTTAATTGTGCTCAGCCCCATCACTCCCGCTGGAAGGCTATTCTCTCTGTTTCCTGACCTTTCTGTAAATTAGTAGTTTTGTACATTCCTATGAATTCAATCTTTTGTATAGGAGGTCTTAACACAATGTACATAATTTATGAAAAAAAAAGTTCACTCTATTGTCCTTACACAACATAATAGTTGACAACACAAAAATACCTATGGGTCACATGGACCTTTTCTTGACAGACAATTACATTATTCTTTATAGCCTGGAGAAATAAGTACCCCCCCCCCCCCCAAAAAAAAAACAGACCATACCTGATAATCGTCATCATCTTCATCTTCATCACTCTCATCTGAATTGGGATCTTTCTTTTCCTTGGTGGGATCTCCGGCTGCTCCTTCTCCCAACTCTTCTTCCTGTAAGCGAGACTGTGACTGTAAATCCACCACGAACTACAAAATGGTCTGATATGCACCTCCTTGTACTTTATATCTGTTTTGCTTTATTCTGACCAGACTAAATATATTATGGAGGGTAGAAATGTGACTGGAAAACCCTCCACTGCGCACACACCAAAGAAAAAAAATCATTCTGAGTACATTTAAATGTCTCAAACCGGCCCGGAGACACGTACAATTACCCAGAATCCTTAGCAAACACTGTTCGATGAGGAATACTGTGAGAAAACAGATGTCCTGATACTTGGTCTCACAATCTTCCCTCTATGCCAGGGTTGGGCAAGTTTGGTCCTGGAGGATCACACTCAGGTCAGGATTTGAGGATACAAGCAAGACTATTGCTTATTCAGTATCCTGATTGACTCACTTGTGTATGGAAAGGAAATCCTCAAATCCAGGCTTGTGCTTGGCCGTTCGGGACCAAAATTGCCCAGCCATCTCTCTACTTGACTAAATAGGAGTATACAAATCTATGTGGCTAAAAAACTATGGGATGGGAAATAAAATACAGAAAACAGCAACTGCATCACTTCATCACTTGGCCTTGCACAGCAGATTCCAGTCTGGTGCAGCCTGAAATTAAAGAGCTCTCAAACACTAACTACAAACACTTCTAACCCCATTAATTCAGTTTTAAAAAAACAAAACATTTTTCCACATGCGGTTAAACTCTCTCTCACAGAGCAGAGCACACGAGGGGACTTGGCCCTGAGAGATTTACATGAGTCTCCCTAGATGTTGTATGACGCACAGTCTGGTCACCCACCTGAGACCTTTCCTGCTCCGCTTTAATCTGTGCATCGATCTCTTCAGGACTTGTGTACTGCCTGACCCGGCCTTTGTGGCTTCCTCTTTTACCTGCTCAAAAAAAAAAATCCATTAATGTTTGCAGACAAATGAGGACAGAAAAAAATAGATTTCACAGGAAATGGAAACGTAATTACTGTATCTATAGGATAAGATACATTATGTTGTGGATCAAGAAATATCTTTTAAATTCATAGTTCATTTGTGTTCACATTTGAGTGGCTAAGTTAAAAAAAAAACGTATTTCCTTCTCAGAATTACGAACAATTGCACGGGACACTGGGAAACTGGGCAGGGACATGCAAAGTAGCCCACAATGCATATTCACTCTCTAATCCAATTCCACTTTATATGTGGCTCCTTTTAGGCATATGCCAGCTTTAAAATAAAGGATAAAATGGATTATGCACGAGTTAGGAAACCTACCCACAGATAGCTGTCTCAATCTAATGGATCTCATCAGTGAGGGGCTGGCTATAGATCTTGTGGGAAGGCCATGAACAACAACATCATTTAGTTTATGGTGGACAAAATAGCAATGGAAGCCTCCAACAGAAAAATACTTTAAAGTAACATTTCAGAAGCTGTGGCTGCCAAGGCCTGGAACAGAGGTCCTCAATAATCTATATATAACAGTGACTAATGATAGTCGTATGTAAGTGCCGGCCTCTCCCACTTTGTCCTGAGGCAGATAACGTCTCAGGGAGGAACTACTGGCAGCCACTACTATAGACGAGGGTTCTTGATGCTATGAGTTTGGGGATTTATACGATCACTATAGACACTGTCAGGTTAACCTGTTACCACAATCAATGCTTGGGTGCCTCGGTGCATCTCTAGCATGATCCCGAAAGGAAAGAAAAAACAGATCCTGTCCAGTCGGTCTCAGACATCTTGGAGTTGGGAGGATCCCAGACTTTGGTTACCAGGGTGAAAAGACCCATTCCCATATGAGAAGGCTCCACAAGAGAGCGCTCAACATGGTGTCCCATGGGAGACCGCGGCGGCTAGAACAGAGATACAAGTCTACACTACAGAGTGATCAGGGGTAATATCTATTTCTACATGATTGTATGAAGCCTGCACATATACTTGTATAGTACTGATCCTCAGGTCGTATGATCAGTGTCGTCCCCCGAGACCTCCTCTGCTGATCCTCAGATACAAAGATGGATGAGGAGTAACGAATACTTTAAACAAACCATTAGTCACAGTTATAGATGATTATCTTTGCAGTTACAATAAAGTCAAGTGTATTGCATATAATTTTTCTAGATTTCTCAGTTGCGTCTGACTCTCCGTAACCCTATGGACCGCAGCATGCCAGGCACAAGTTACGTCCCCACTGAGCTCCATCAAGCTCATGTTCATTCCTTCAATGTTCTAATCTTTCCAGTCTGCCCTTGCCGTCCCCTTCTTCGTGTGCCTTCAATCTTTCCCAGCATCAGAGTCTTCTCTAGGGAATCCTGTCCTCTCATGATATGGCCAAAATATTTGAGCTTTCACCTCATGATCAAACCTTCCAGTGAACATTTTGGCTTAATTTCCTGTAGTATTAATTTATTGGATCTTCTTGCAGTGCAAAGGGACTCTAAGCAGTTTTCTCCAACACCACAATTCAAAAAGGCATCAATTCTACACGCTCAAGACTTCTTTATGGTCCAGCTCTCACATCCGTACATTGCTATTGGGAATACCAGAGTTCGAACTATGCAGATGTTTTGATAGTGTTATATCTTTAACTTTGTACAAGCTTGTCCAGACTTGCCATAGCTTTCCTCCTCAGAAGTAAACATCTTAGCCGCTTGTCAAACTCAAAATGATTGAAAGCCAATAAAAAGGTGCTTACAATTGTTACCTATCTCTATTTGACCACTTCTGGTTATTCATGTTGTGTCTCTTCCAGATTCCAACTTCTCTCCATCCAAAATCCCACTACCCATAATCGCCAGCTCCTGTCACAATACAATTCATCCCTACCCATTATTTCACCTGAAGCTGCTTCCTTGTGGCAGGAACAAAAGACTACACATCCCATGATGCTTTGCTGCAGAGACTGATGACTAGACATTGCAACAATGTTGTAGCTGCCTCTGATTGGCCAAAACAAATTATGAATTTTGTGCTAATTTTGCTTGGATTTTCAGGGGCGTTCTTTTTTTCAAATCAATTGTCAGAAAACTGAAGAAATTTGGCAACTCTAGGATAAGTTTATGTTGGGATTTTTTCAAACAAAATTGTTTTTGCATACACTACTGATCTTCCACTTTCAGGTGCATCAGAATCCATGCGTATCTATATACTTGTAATACATTGGAAATTGTGTTTCTTCAGTTAGGTAGGGGAAGATGCAATGATGCAAACGAGATTACTACAAGCAACACCCACATGCATATCACTAACCATGTATATAATCATTTTCTTCTTACATATATCTAGATATCCTGTATATACAGATATTGCATAAAAATACATAACCCAGGAGCCCTAATTACCACACTGGGGTGAAAGGACAACTGTACAATAAAAATAAATGACATACATTTGAACATTTTCAGTCTGTCTAAAAACACAATTAAGTAGGAAAACATCATGAAGTTATTCTGTTAGAAGAAAATAATAATAATAATAATAAAGTACTGGTGTGTCTAAACGTTCTGCTTCTGGACTTGTGAGCGAATGGTGTGTCAATTTGAGTCTTATCCATTTATCTAGTGACTGCTTCCTGTTCACTGCTCCCCCACCACTCTTAGATACAGAAAAACAAACACACTCACAATCCAACTCTCAGGAAGTGATATAACAAAACAAAAATTAATTCCTGCTTCCAATTAAAATATTTTTAAAAACAATAAGATTTTCTTTAAAGATGTTTTTATGTCCATGGCGGTGTACAGCTGCTAATGTTATTACATACATCACAGAGAGGTGTCTTTTCTTAACTAAACTCTTAAAAAAGCTATGTGGTTTTTCTTGCTCTCCCCCACATACTAGCACCCCCCTCTCATGCTACCTCTCCCCTCAGTGCTAGCTCTCTTCGTGCTAGCTCTCCACCTCTCCCCCACCCTCCATGCTAGCTCCCTCTCCCCCACCCTCCTCCATGCTAGCTCCCTCTCCCCCACCCTCCTCCATGCTAGCTCCCTCTCCCCCCCTCCATGACAGCTAGCTCTCCCCCCTCCATGACAGCTAGCTCGCTCTCCCCCCTCCATGACAGCTAGCTCGCTCTCCCCCCTCCATGACAGCTAGCTCGCTCTCCCCCCTCCATGACAGCTAGCTCGCTCTCCCCCCCTCCATGACAGCTAGCTCGCTCTCCCCCCCTCCATGACAGCTAGCTCGCTCTCCCCCCTCCATGACAGCTAGCTCGCTCTCCCCCCTCCATGACAGCTAGCTCGCTCTCCCCCCTCCATGACAGCTAGCTCGCTCCCCCCCCCTCCATGACAGCTAGCTCGCTCTCCCCCCTCCATGCTAGCTCGCTCTCCCCCTTCCATGCTAGCTCGCTCTCCCCCTTCCATGCTAGCTCGCTCTCCCCCTTCCATGCTAGCTCGCTCTCCCCCTTCCATGCTAGCTCGCTCTCCCCCTTCCATGCTAGCTCGCTCTCCCCCTTCCATGCTAGCTCGCTCTCCCCCTTCCATGCTAGCTCGCTCTCCCCCCTCCATGCTAGCTCGCTCTCCCCCCTCCATGCTAGCTCGCTCTCCCCCCCTCCATGCTAGCTCGCTCTCCCCCCCTCCATGCTAGCTCGCTCTCCCCCCCTCCATGCTAGCTCGCTCTCTCCCCCTCCATGCTAGCTCGCTCTCTCCCCCTCCATGCTAGCTCGCTCTCTCCCCCTCCATGCTAGCTCGCTCTCTTCCCCCTCCATGCTAGCTAGCTCTTCCCCTCCATGCTAGCTAGCTCTTCCCCTCCATGCTAACTAGCTCTCCCCCCTCCATGTTAGCTCGCTCTCCCCCCTCCATGTTAGCTAGCTCTCCCCCCCTCCATGTTAGCTCGCTCTCCCCCCCTCCATGTTAGCTAGCTCTCCCCCCTCCATGCTAGCTCGCTCTCCCCCCTCCATGTTAGCTAGCTCTCCCCCCTCCATGCTAGCTCGCTCTCCCCCCTCCATGCTAGCTAGCTCTCCCCCCTCCATGCTAGCTAGCTCTCCCCCTTCCATGCTAGCTAGCTCTCCCCCTTCCATGATAGCTAGCTCTCCCCCCTTCCATGCTAGCTAGCTCTCCCCCTCCATGCTAGCTAGCTGTCCCCCTTCCATGCTAGCTAGCTCTTCCCCCTCCATGCTAGCTAGCTCTTCCCCCTCCATGCTAGCTAGCTCTTCCCCCTCCATGCTAGCTAGCTCTTCCCCTCTATCCGTCTCTCGCCCAGTCCAGCTTTCCTCGTGCAGTTTCTCTCTTCCCCGCGTGCTGTCTCTCTTGTGCCATATTATTAGTTCTCTACCAGTCCATCTTTCTCTTGCCCCATGTTAGCTCTCTAATGGCTCTGTGCAGTCTCTCTTGTCCCATGTTAGCTCTCTCTCACCTCCTTTCGGCATGCTGTCGCTTTTCTCTGTCGGTCTCTCCCGGTTCTTCTCTCCCCCCTCACACACACACACTCTCTGAGGTCCCCGTGTGTCGGGTCTGTCCTCCTCAGTGCCTGTCCCAATCTATTTTCTCCTCCCCTCTGGTTCCAACCTCCCAGCGCTCTGTTATTTCCGAGCTTGGCTGTCTCTTTTCTCGGTCTCCCCGCTTTCCTCTCCCCGGCGCACAGGTTGTTTTGCACCCGGATTTTGTATTTTTTCTCACAGGCAGCTCCGAGAACACCCCGACTGACGCAACGCTCTGCAGGGCCCCAAAAGGTGCCTGAGAAAATCCGAGTCCCCGGCCAGCTGTGACGGCGCCTCGCCTGTTCCCGCCTTCCTAGAGGCACCGCGGGACAGAGTCCTGGGGAGGAACGGAGACAAAGAGAGAGGTGACGAAAATAAACCGCGACCGGAAACGCGACCAGGACCCCCCCGACTGTGACGTCATAAGGAAGTGCCGTACCGGAAGTTGTGTTTGTGAGAGAAAAAAGAGGTGAGTGAGAAAGAGGGAGCGAGAGGTGGGTGAGAACATGGTTGGGGTTTTGTATCTCCTGTCGTTATAAAAGGCAGAAGAGGAGCCCTTCACCGTGTTATTGGTCTCGGTGACTGGTGCTCCATGAATATATCTCTCTGACTGGCTCCATATATACAGGGGTGGACAAAACCTATCATTAGAGCCTCAGAGGAAGCCCTGCCCTGAAAGGAAGGCCTGCATACAGATACATTATGCGTTGGGAGAATATGCAGGAGCCAGAAATACACATTTTAGGAAGTGTGTGTTGATAATGTATTGTTTAGCCATTCAGTTATGTCCAACTCTCCATGACCCTGTGGACCACACCACAATTGGCTCATCTTGTGCCTGGTTGTACTCCTCCGTAAGATGTGCTTACAAAGATGATGAAAAGGGGGCGCAAGTTCCTTCTCTGATTTGTCTGACCTCTCTGATTTGTCTGACCTGCTATAGCTAACCGCTATATTGAAGTACACAAGCCCCTTCACCACAACAATGTAGTGATTCAGAAAGGGTGTATGTATGTATGTAGTGACACTGTACAAATAATAGTTAAGCCACACAGGACTTAGGCGGCGCTCATTGCAGTGTGAGCCTTGCGCTACTTAGGCGCTTTTGCACGGCAACCCTTGTGGAACTTAGGCTCCAACAACAAGCAAAATAATTATACAAGCAAAATAATTATAAAAAAAATAACTCACACACAGCATGGGGGGGAACCATGAAGTCTGGGAGTGAAGTTGCAAACTAATTGGGGCCATATTTGCCATTTTTCGCCGGCCAAAAATCGTTGAAGCGACGGAAAAAATGACGGACGGAAAAAAAACGTAAAAATACTGAAAACAGACTAAAACGAGGCTGAGCAACGCCAGGCACGCAGAACTTAGAAAATACACAACGGCGAAAACTGTAACACTTACACTAACAACGCCAGGCACGCAGGACTTTGAAAATAAAACCAACAAGGACGAAAAGCCTCACATTGTATAACAGCCTTTCAATTTCATTCCCGTCATTTTTGACGGGCAATTTCCTAGTATAATAATACTACTAAGTATTTCAGGGCTTGAAAAAACAAGCAAGTCACATCCCATAAAACTTTACAGCTGGTTTCTAACCTTCTAGTTATTATGAAAATATTTGTTTATACAACTCAAAGGTTGAAAAAATTGTAGGAGCCAGGGAGCAACAACTCCTGTATTTTTATTACTGGCTCCATGGTTTGGAGTTAGTATTTCGCAGAGTTGGATCGCTACCTTATCGTGGTGAAGGGGCTTGTGCAACTCCATGAAGCTGTGAACTATACCATGTAGGGTCACCCAAGATGGGCAGGTCATAGCAGAGAGGTCAGACAATTTTGGGGTCCACTGGAGGAGGAACTGGCAACTTACTCCAGTGTCTTTCCCAAGATAACCTTATGGATAAGCACAACCAGAACTAAGATGTTCCTGGTGTGCTTGGTTCATAGGGTCTCAAATACTTAGACACTACTGATAAATATATATATATATCTCCATCCATACACGCACATGCACCCAGATATGAATAAGGCTATAGCCAAACTTCTAGGTAGATGGAATGGGCAGACCAGTTGGCCTTTGTGGTTATCTGCTATCAAATCTACTTTCCATTAGACGTTCACACTACTGTAAAATATGTGTACCCTGCAGGATAACCTCATTCGAAAAGTTTCACTCCATCAGTCTTACTCGCTGATTCTCCTCCAATTCCAGAGTGCAAAATGCATAAACCTTTTTTTTATTTTTCTACTCCCACCTCAGATCAGCTTAGAGGATGCCTAAAGTCAAGCGTAGCCGGAAGCCTCCCCCTGATGGCTGGGAGCTGATTGAACCTACATTGGATGAGCTGGATCAGAAGATGAGGGAAGGTGAGTGTCAATTGGCCCTTGGACACTACTCATATTGGTGGTTGTAAAGAGGGATTGATCTGATGGCTAAATTTCTCTTGTAGCGGAGACCGATCCTCATGAAGGGAAGAGGAAAGTGGAGTCTCTGTGGCCTATTTTCCGCATTCATCATCAGAAAACCCGTTATATCTTTGACCTGTTTTACAAGAGGAAGGCGATCAGCAGAGGTAAAACAGCCCAACACATATATAAATATCAATGTTTCTTGTACTATTTAATAGTTTTAAAGTCACTGTATTGGTATTGCTGATACTATTTACACACATCAAAGAGAATCCAAATATTGTTGCTGTCGCATAACGGCACCAGGTGGTCAGACACAAGGTGATGATCCCACCGCTTAGGAGCTTGTTCCGGGAATGAGGAGGGTCGTCTTGGTCCTGGGACAGGCGGCCTGGAAATCATCAGAGGCTTTTAAATTATGAATTATCATTAAAATAATAGGGGGTATATGACCCAGAAAATCCAGCTCCATGCACATTATATTTTCCATCGGTGCATAAGACTTTATCCAGGGATTTAGGTTAACATTTATAGGGTGTCAAACAATACAACATCCTAATATTGTTATCTTTGAGCAGTCGTAAAGCATGTTGGAATCATGGATTCGTTGGTGGTGTATCAATCGCAGAGGTGTCACCAACGTGGTTTAAATTATTTGCCTTGAATGGGCTGGCCTTTGGTGGGATTGTCTGCATCTGTGCTCCTCCAATTGGCTCTGGGGGCTGATAGTGATCAATCAGGGAGGGGCTGACATGAAATTTAAGACCAGTTATAATCGAGTGTACTGGGCTGTAGAATTACAATGGGACGAAGGCACCACATTGATAGAGTTCCATGGAGAAAACTGTGTAGTGGGGATTGCTGAGGGCGCCACTCTGTCTATTTGGTGAAAACTCAGACAGAGGAACTTAGCTCTTCTAGGCATTTTTAACCCTCAGTGGTAGTGGGCTGGTCATGGTTATTTACTCCAAGCATCCCCTGGTGCTCCAGCTACTCACTTTAGATTTTTAGCTGTTATAAGTATAATTTAAAGGAAAAAAAAAGATAATTTTAGCAAAGTCTTGTGCTCTTTCACACAATGAAGAGCACTTATGCTAAGGTAACTGGCCCTTTAAGCTTTATTTACATGGTGTTAAACCTAATATTTATGGCCTGTTTGATAGGCCTTGGAGACAGGGTCAGGAACCACTAATCCTGTGCTCAGTGATTTATGATTGGCATGCTTATAAGCTCTTGTGTGTGACAATACCTCAAGATGAAAAACAAATACAAATAAAATAGGAGGTGCTCAATCAGAGAACAAAATAACCTTAATAGCTTAGTTCTGTGGACATGATAACCCACTCTGAGAGCAACCTCTTTTAGCTGCTCTTCTTTTCTTTTTTTTAATCCTTAGTACAGTATATCAGTCTGGTCCCACTCACTAGAGTGACCCAGCCCCAAAATACCAAGCAATTATACTCTGAACAGGAGAAACAGCAAACCCCAGACGTACGTTTCGCCTTTAGTCGGGCCTCATCAGTGATGTGTAGCTGATCTCCCTAAGGCACAGTGAGCAAGGAGTCCACGTCTGGAGTCCACTATCCCTCTTAGGGAGACTAATCTTCAAGGGTCCTTTAAATAAACAATAACACAAACACGTTTTTGCTTAGTTTGTTCTCTGAGCACCTCAATATTTAGTTTTTACTTATATTGTAACAATCTCAGCACTACACAGATGTAGTTAGTTACAATTACATTTAGATATCAGCCAAATGCCATGGAAGACTATGAGGGCCCTGCTCTTGCAAGATCAAATTGGTTTCATTCATTCATTTTAAATCTGAAAACTTTAACAAAAAAAAAGTATCCCTTTTTCATTAAATGTTCAAATAACTGGAGAGGGAAAAAAACATTTTTATATTAATTTGTTACAGAAGATAACTTGATATACATTGTTACTAATTTATGTTAAATAAATAATTCTTATTAGAGCTGTACGATTACTGCATCAGGGAGGGCTACGCCGACAAGAACCTTATAGCCAAGTGGAAGAAGCAGGGCTATGAGAACCTCTGTTGCCTGCGCTGTATACAGACAAGAGACACCAACTTTGGGACCAACTGTATCTGCCGAGTACCCAAGAGCAAGCTGGAAGTGGTATGTAGAATATCTCCTAACCTATCATTGCATTGCACTTTACAGTCAGGATCTCCACTTAAGGTCACAGCTCCCCTTGCATCTTTATTTTTTAAAGATGTAATCAGAGTGTGAGAATCTCCTACTTGAGACCAAAATGGCAAAATAAAACAACTTTATTTTTATTGATTGAGAAAATAAAACTGATTGGATGTTACCAGGTATATAATATCCCTGTCTATCTATTTACCTTCATGTCCTTTATTTTATTAAGTGCTTATAAGCTCTTTTTTTTACTGCCTAAAATAAATTGTTTATGGGTCTGCCCACTGCAGCATATACAGACGCAGATTCTGTAGTGTTCCAGCCTATCAGGGACCACATCTCAGCAGCATGTTGCTGAGAGATGGTCACTGATTGGTCAGTATGAAACGCAGCACGGCTAGTACAGCAATAAATAAAACATAAAACTAATTGGATACACAGGTATATAATATAAAGTAAAACAAATACAACTTTCATATTCCTTTTTAAGGGAAAAAATGCTTGATGTCATTAGTCAAACAAGTACTCTGAATATACACATGCATTATTATCACATAATGACGCTTCCACTAGACTCCTCTACCGTACTCCTCGCTCCGTGTCTGCAGCGCCTCGCTGTCAGACTCCACTGGCTTCCCGTAGCTTCCAGAATAAAATATAAAATCATGACCCTAACATGTAAAACCCTCCAACAGTGCACCCCGTTATATCTCTTTTCTCATCTTATAATACTCTGCTAATGACCACCTGCTTTCAGAACTTTTCTTTTGCTGCCCCTTCTCTATGGGACTCCTTGCCTCGCTCCGCTAGACTCCTTACTGCTTCAGAACTTCACTAAAAATCTGTTTTAAAGAAGCTCATCATGTACAGCCTTAATATGCACAACTGCGCACTCTACAGCTTAATCTCAATCACACTCTACAGTGCAACACACAGCTTGCCCTACTGCCTTACACACCGCCATATTGAATCTATCACCACCCAAACCTTTTAGATGTAAGTTTGTGAGTTATCAATGCAGTGGAATATGTTGGTGCCTTACAAATGAAGGATGATGATAATAATGATCACAGGATTGTTATTTAATAGCCCCCTTTCTCTGTTTTTAGGGGAGGATCATCGAATGCACACATTGTGGCTGCAGAGGCTGTTCTGGATAACCTGCGAACATTTCCAGACATCTTCACTATAAACTATTCCCATCCCTTCTGGATCTTTTATGGCTGAAGAAGGTCCGCATGTCTGGTCTGTGACGCATTATTTTAATTCCATGGATTTGTTTTATTCGTTTGGAACGTAAACCCGATCTCCAGATGGACTGAAGTGGATACTGATTTTATCTCAATGCTGGCTGGAGATTCCTCCCCGGATCATGTTCCACACCGGTAGTGTGCTTTCTGTTACTCTGTAGAGTAATCTTTGTTTTGTGTTTTTAAGATGAACACAGTGGATTGTTTATTAAAGGAAAACTAAAGTCTCATTTTGTGGTATGTTCCTTTGCAGCAGTGGGAACAATCTTTAGAAAGTAAAAAAAAAATCTTAAAAAGACAGGGAAGATTCCTGGATGTTATTACTTCTTTAATGAAGTTCAACCTCATTCTGGGAGAGCTTTGCATAAAAATGAATAGATATTATCTGCGAGTAAGGTCCCCTACTAGGTGACTAAACGGGTAAAGAAAAAAAGAAGTGTACGGCAAGATGGAATATAATGTATTTTAGATTTTTTTTTTATTTTTTAGATTTATTGTTTAGATTTTTTTTTTTTTTTTTTTTAGATTTTTATTTTACTTCAGTTTCTACAAATAACAAACAGATATTACAAAATTATACAAAATGATACAAAACACAAATAAACAAATACAAGATATATTACAGTCATACAAAAACTAAAAAAGGGTTATGTTTAATGAGTTTAAAGAATGGAGATATTTATCCCAAATCAGCCAACTGTTAACCCTGGATAAAACAATGCCCATGTCGTATAGATTCCTTTCTAATTCTCTGTTCTTTTTGAGAATTGTTAATACTTTATTCAGTGATGGAATAAGTTCTGATTTCCAGCGTTTGGCAATAAGCCATTTGACTACTGAGACTACCTGTATAATTAAAGCTTGTTCTTCCATCTTAAGCCTATTGTCCATAATGTGAAGAATAACCATTTCACATGTCGGCTTAATGATTTTACCGCAAATTTTAGAAATATATTCAAAAGTCAAACTCCAAAGTTTCTTAATGGGGTCACAGTCCCACCAGATATGTTTGTGCGTCCCCTGCTGATTACAAAGCCTCCAACAAAGCCCCTTATTAGGATTATTGTTGATAATTGCTCTCTTTACTGGGACAAAGTAGCACCTCTGAATGACTTTAAAATTGACTTCTCTATATGCTTGATATTTAATAATTTTCTGTGAGAACGCAAACGCTCTTGACCAATTTTCCACGTCATTTAAGTTATTAATTTTTTTTCCCATTTAAGCATACCTGGAGATTTTTCAGTCTTGTCCTGTTTTCCTAATATTTCATAGCATTTGGAAATCATGTTTCCTGTCATTATAAAGTACTAACTTTTCAAAATTGGTTAAGGATCTGTTTGAGGTAATTTTAATATTTTGATTTGAAAATAACTTTTTTAACTCTCTCATATTCCAACCATTTAGACGATGGAAAACTAAAATCGGCACATACTTTGGAAAAATAATTAATTTCACCTTTTATTGATCAGATCTCCCAATGTCTGTATATTCCAATTACCCCAATTACGAAGTCTGGCCAAGTTAAGAACATTACTTAGACCTAACAATGACATTTCCGAACATGGAATTGTCCAAAGGTTTAGTTTTTTGTTCCATTTAAACCCTGTTTTAATTTATTATTGACGTAATAATATTATTGGGAAATTTATCATACCAAAGCCAATCCCTTAATGATAAGCCCTTAGCTAAACATTGTTCTATAGTTATGCACTTTAGTTTGTTTTGTTTTAGCGGACCAGGGTATAAAATGAGGTATAGCATTGCAGCCATATAATATTCTTCAACACTAGGGGACGCAATGCATACTTTTATAAAGCTCTTCCTAACAATCCTTTAATTATTTCTAGATTGTTTTCATATATATATATATATATATATATATATATATATATATATATATATATATATATATATATATATATATATATATATATATAGGGGAAAAGAAACAAGGTTTAGTATTTTTTATTTATAGTTTCAGGAACAGATAAAGGCAAACATCTAAATAAATAATTTATTTGCAGTAATATAGACATATTTATGGCTGCTATTCTACCGAACCAGGATAATCTATTTGATTTCCAATTTATTAGTTGGCTTTTAATTTTGTCATATAATTTAAAAAATATAATTTTAATTAGATTTTCCAATTTTTCAGAAAATTCTATTCCCAAGTAATTCATTTTATTTAACTCCCAATCAATTTCCCAAATGTTTTTCAGAAAAGTTATTTCATCTTCGTCTATATTTATCGGTAATACCTCCGTCTTTGACCAATTTATTTTGTAGTAGGAAATTAAACCAAATTTATTTATTAAATCCTGAATCTGTAATAGACTTTCTAGGTTTGGCTATAGTTAATATCCCATCATCAGCATAAAGCATGATTTTATGCTCAGAATCACCAATTCTAATTCCATGAGTTTTCTTATTCATTCTAATGGCTTCTGCCAAAGGTTCCATCATCAAGGCAAAAATTAAAGGAGATAATGGACAACCCTGACGGGTCCCATTGGTAATAGAGAAAGTGTTTGTTTTTAAAGCATTTCCTACAACACAGGCAGTGGGGTTTGAATATAAAACCCCTATAGATTTCATTTCAAAACCTTCAAAACTGAATATTAGTAATACTTGATTCATAAAATCCCAGTTTAGCCTGTCAAAGGCCTTTTCTGCATCTGTGATAACCATAGAAGGTTTATGGTTATCCTTACAAAAATAAATTGCGTCAATTAATCTCCTTGTATTATCAGCTCCCTGTCTATCTTGTAAAAAACCTGATTGATCCATATTTATTAATTTACCAAGGCACAAGCTCAACCTTTTAGCTAAAATTTTTGCATATAATTTTATATCCGCGTTCATTAAAGATATCGGCCTATAATTCTTACACCACCTTATATCTTTATTTTGCTTTCGAATATTAATTATAACTGCCTCTAACATTTCTTTAGGCGCACTCCCCTTTCTTTTAATTTCATTGAACACGTAAGCTAGGTGTTTCTTAAATACTGTCTTAAAGGTTTTGTAATAATAACTGAAGCGAAAGTCTATCCAAAAATGTAGTAATATCTTCTGTTTTTGGTTTTATAACTGCATCGTTACTTTATAAATTGTAAAGATTTTCATAAAAGTCAAAAAAGGCCTTTTCAATATCACTAGGATTTGTTAATGTAATTGAGTCCTTTTTGTTCATTTTTTTCATCTATTCTATTAATTGGTTTATTATTTTTTAATTTCCAAGCTAATAGTTTCCCAACTTTATTATCCAAAAAATATTTTCTCTGTTGAAGATTCCACAGGCTGTTATCAATATTTTTTTGGACCGTTTTGTTCCGTTTTTTACTTTTCTAATCTCTATACTCTTATCAGCTGAAGGGGATCATTTATTTTGTCTTTCAAGGATTGCTAATTGTGCATATAAGTCTCGGAGTGATAGACCACTCTGTTTCCTTCTATGTGCACCCCATGAGAGATACACTCCTCTTATATATGCTTTATGAGGAACTGAATTCTCATTAACTTGGAAAAAGTTTTATTTTTCTTCCCGTAATAATATTTATCTGAATTATTAAATAATGAAATATCCATTCTATTTCTAGAATACTTCTTTTGAGTCAAATGACATTTAATCTGGAGTTCTAGCATGATCTGACCATTTAATGTATGTAACTGACAAGGTTTCCGAGTCAACCAAAAAGTAGTCTATTCTAGAATAAGATTTATTACGTATAGTCTTTATTTGCAACAAGATTTACGTAGGTAAAACAAGGCGTCCGCTGCGTAGACGTATGGGCGAACATGTATATTCCATAAAAAAGATCTAGACATACCCATAGCTCGCCATGTCAAATATTATCATGGAGGAAGAAGCGAAGATCTATCCTTTACTGTGCTTGAAAAGGTACATTTGGGCCCAAGACAAGGCAACTTGGACCAAAAACTACTGCTGCATGAAGGACGTTGGATTCATAGGCTTAAGCATGAACTCCAATGGTTTAAATAAGGGGTTCACTTTTACCTCTTTTTTATCGGATTTCTACACTCTGAAGGATAACCACTTAACATCTACAGTCTGAAGAGAGGCATCTGGATAATTGTGAAACGGTCCTTTGCATCAGCAGCCTCTTAAATAAGAGGTCCTACCAATACAAGATTTAATGTATGAAGGACACGTCATCATGATCCAGCACCTTATCACTTCTTAGAGCTCCAAATGGATAATCATGAGATGAATTTTATACTTTTGGTTTTCCTTCATGATATATATATATATATATATATATAATTATTATTTTTTTTTTTTTTTTTTTTTCTCAATCCCAAGACTGTATATAATTATTTTGAGACCTAGTCTCACAAAGAATTGCACATTTAAATCACACATGGTGAAGACCTAAGTCTTCACTTTGATCATCCTAAAAGGAAAACAACATTTGCACACAATTATATTCATTGCCAAATACACTGGCTATGGCCATTATTTAATTGTTGCACCTAAATGTAACAAAATAATTTTCACTTATATGTTTACATCATTACACTGATAACAAAGGGCCCCAATAGATTGGCTCATATTTTAAAATTCAAGGTTTTATTTGGCAAGCCCTCACATAATGATATAACAAGTTTACTTCATCAACTCTTTAAGTTTTATTAATAACTTCACTGTATATATGACCAATCAACAGATATATATGGGAGTGTTGGAGGCATTGGGGTTATCTCTGGCCTCTCTCACGTCTCAAAGGTTCCTGTCATCTGGATATAAATAGGCAGCACGTCCTTAGGATGGATATGGACTTAATTTGACTCCTGATGGAGCACATTATGGCACTAAGGGAATTATTGATACAGATATCGACATATATAGAGTAGACCCATTACACATCTTACCTGTTTACAAGTTTGTGAGATCTTTATTCACATAGCTCACCCATGTAGTGGTGAGCTATCATAGGGAGGTTTACCACCATGTGGGTGTTTGTTACATCCTAGTTGCAAGTATCTACAGTTAAAAGTTTTCTGACAAAATAAACTGACACACAGTATAGACGCAAAGTGTCAAACACATGAAATATCCTCTAGCTTATAGTATTTACATGCAAGCTTAAGATATGGCTATTATGATTGGACATCAGAGCGTGACACACTGCGCAGACGCACGCTACGCCTATTGGTTACCGTGGAGACGGTAATGTTTATAAAGCTGATCTGACGGCAAGCCCTGTTTACCCATTGAAGAAGACGTCTAGTTAAGTCGAAACGCGTCAGCTCTTGATGATGTGGCGTGCGCCCTTACGCTAAGGAACACGCTTAGCGTCTGCCTCCCCTGCTAGTTTGCGTGTGAATGTACCCTTCCTGTCCTAACCCAAAGAGTGGATTCTGGTTTAGTGGAGGGTGATCCCAATGGAGAATAGGAGAGTTGTCTCCTAACAAGGATCAGGGTCAGTCATACATCTCAGACTCACTCCAGTCCGTTATATGTATACACGAAAATTTATAGGGGACAGATATTATTGCCCCTCCAATGTGAGAATACAAACATCTTTTGCGGCAATACTTTTCAAAAACTACTTTTAACCTTTTTCTTTCCAATCCTGGATTTTTTTAGTCGTTTTTAAATTCGCCGATTAATTGTTAAAATGATATTTACCCTCATTGACTTAAAACTTGCTTCATATTTCTAACATTCCAATACTGAGTTGATCTTTGCAGCATCGGACTTTCCTTTCCCTCCAGACATATCCACAGCTGGGTGTCTTTTCGGCTTTGGCCCCACCACTCCATTAGATCCGGTGCTACTCATACCCGTCCTCTGCTCTTCCTCAGTAATGTGGTAGGCACCTTCTGACCTGAGGGGCTCATCTTCCAGTGCCATATTGTTATTTCTCTGGTAGTGCCTATCCATTAAGTTTTCTTAGCAAAGATACTGGAGTGGGTTGCCAATTCCTTCTCCAGTGGACTGCGAATTTGTCTGACCTCTGCCATGAACTGCCTATCTTGGCTGACC
The DNA here is from genome assembly GCA_027410445.1 of Discoglossus pictus. NCBI lineage: Eukaryota > Metazoa > Chordata > Amphibia > Anura > Alytidae > Discoglossus > Discoglossus pictus. The sequence goes on along the minus strand of CM050172.1, from coordinate 102,590,040 downwards.
CTACATATTATAGCTCACAGCTTCATTGACGTACACAAGCCCCTTCACAACGACAAGGTAGCAATTCAGGAGGGGGACTAGAAGATTAGTATAGGGTTAAAAAATGTACTCTGATGCAGTGTTTCTATTGGTTAGTACCAGGTGCCTATGTAGGCAGCTCTAGGGGTGTGGAAACCTGTATGTGTATAGAGTGGTACAATGTAAGCAGGAGGTGGTAGAAACTTCCAGATCCCTTTAATACTCACACATTAAATAATGAAATTATATTTAAATATAAAAATACATTTAATTCAAATATATCTTTAATTTCTGTGAAAACGTTTCTATTTCAAAAAGTTTATTTACAGATCTGCACATTATACGTTGATGGCCTCATCTTCATATCTGAGGCTGTGACGCTGCTCCAGGGTCCGAGGCCTCCTCCGCTGCCTGGGATTTAGTACTGTATTCCTCCCAGGGGTGGGGGGTCTCTTCTGCAGCCATCCACCCCAGCCAGCGATTGTAGTAACCCCTGAACCCATCTATCTTCTCCAGGAAGACGTTCTTACCTTCATACTAGGATTAGACAAAGACTTGGCGTTAGCGGGATGTTGTTACTCAAAAGGTACATGGAAGGTTCCTGGATGTTACTAGGTATATAATATGTCTGTGTATATATTTACTGACATGTACTTTATTTTATTTAGTGCTTAGAAGCTCTGTTTTTACTGCCTAAAATCAAACAAATAGTCCCTGTATGGGTCTGCCCGCTGCAGCTAAGGAAAACACAGATGTTATAGGGCTGGATGTGCAGTATAGTGTCCTAGCCTATCAGGCACCACATCTCTGCAGCATGTTGCTAAGTGATAGTCACTGGTTGAATAGTGTGAGACACAGGAGAGTCTGTGTGTTTATGAGCTGCAGGAACTATTTTATTTGTTTGATTTTAGGCAGAACCTTCCATATCCCTTTAATTGTTTATCAACGAATAGAGCGCAGCAGAGCACTGTTGTGGAGGCCCTGGGGCCGTTTGTATGATCACCGTGGCGTCAAGAAGGAATCCAAATAAGTTAAAGGGACACAAACCCAATGCTTTACAGAGAACTGTAAAAGTGTGTATATGTAGACCTAGATCTGGTTTTGCTGTGGGTGTAGCCTAGGAGTGATTGTTTGGCCTCTTATCTATTCAGATTGTTCTTAAAACCCTTTACACTGTCTCAGACAAATCCCTCTCCCTCTTGATGACCTTTTCAGGGTGGAGACTATCATCTGTTGCTCTTTGCAAAGTGCATTTAATATTTAGTACTGCAACCATAGATCATTAATAGGAATTGTATTAATGATAAATAAATAATTAAAATAAATATCTTGTCGTGTTAAGGCATGATCGTGGTTCTGTAATCATGTACATACCCTGTCGAATCCCGGCGGGTACTGCGCAGCAAACTCCAGTTGGCGAATCACGACTTTATTGGGTGCTACGTTCCTTTTCCTCATGTCCCGCAGGATGTCCGTCAGGTAGGTATAATCCAACCTCTTCACCGCCGCATTAATCAGGGTGCTGTAGATATAATTGTTGGGAGAAACTCCAGAAACCTGTAACAGATCAAGGAGTAAATAGCGGTCACATACAATATGATTACCAGAAAGCAGCCCTCCTTGGGACCTATTACATGGGACATCTGTGTACCGTCATGTCTTCCAGCAATTGCAGTCCATCTTCTCTCCTATGGCATGCAATGGCTAGGTTGCAGAATGTCTGGATATCTGGTGCAAGTCCTCTCTGGGCCAAAACCGGGAGCAGCTCCTGTAAGACAGAAAACTGCATTATAGAGACATCAGGATTTAGTATTACTTGGAGCAGGGTTTACTTTCCTTCAACCTGCCCTGCCCCTTGCTGTATATTCGATCACTACCAAGGTCCTCAAATTGCCCACTATACTATCAACAGGAACCCTTACTGTAAATTCGATCACCACCAAGGTTCTCAAACTGCCCACTATACTATCAGTGGGTACCCTTGCTGTATATTCGATCACCACCAAGGTCCTCAAATTGCCCACTATACTATCAACAGGAACCCTTACTGTAAATTCGATCACCACCAAGGTTCTCAAACTGCCCACTATACTATCAATGGGAACCGTTGAGGTATATTCGATCACCACCAAGGTCCTCAAACTGCCCACTATACTATCAATGGGTACCCTTGGTGTATATTCGATCACCACCAAGGTCCTCAAACTGCCCACTATACTATCAATGGGTACCCTTGCTGTATATTCGATCACCACCAAGGTCCTCAAACTGCCCACTATACTATCAACGGGACCCTTGCTGTATATTCGATCACCACCAAGGTCCTCAAACTGCCCACTATACTATCAACAGGAACCCTTACTGTAAATTCGATCACCACCAAGGTCCTCAAACTGCCCATTATACTATGAATGGGAACCCTTGCTGTATATTCGATCACCACCAAGGTCCTCAAACTGCCCACTATACTATCAATGGGTACCCTTGATGTATATTCGATCACCACCAAAGTCCTCAAACTGCCCACTATACTATCAACAGGAACCCTTACTGTAAATTCGATCACCACCAAGGTCCTCAAACTGCCCACTATACTATCAACAGGAACCCTTACTGTAAATTCGATCACCACCAAGGTCCTCAAACTGCCCATTATACTATGAATGGGTACCCTTGCTGTATATTCGATCACCACCAAGGTCCTCAAACTGCCCACTATACTATCAACAGGAACCCTTACTGTAAATTCGATCACCACCAAGGTCCTCAAACTGCCCACTATACTATCAACAGGAACCCTTACTGTAAATTCGATCACCACCAAGGTCCTCAAACTGCCCACTATACTATCAATGGGAACCCTTACTGTGTGTTCGATCACCACTAAGGTCCTCAAATTGCCCACTATACTATCAATGGGAACCCTTACTGTGTGTTCGATCACCACTAAGGTCCTCAAATTGCCCACTATACTATCAATGGGAACCCTTACTGTGTGTTCGATCACCACCAAGGTCCTCAAACTGCCCACTATACTATCAATGGGAACCGTTGAGGTATATTCGATCACCACCAAGGTCCTCAAACTGCCCACTATACTATCAATGGGTACCCTTAATGTATATTCGATCACCACCAAGGTCCTCAAGCTGCCCACTATACTATCAATGGGTACCCTTGCTGTATATTCGATCACCACCAAGGTCCTCAAACTCCCCA
>CM050172.1:102576803-102581803 GCA_027410445.1 Discoglossus pictus | reverse complement strand
TTTAAAGATACATTCCCAAAGCCTCCCATCCTTGCATTTAAACAACCACCAAACCTGAAACAAAAACTTGTCAGCAGAAAATTGCCCAATTAATAACTGACTATAAAAAAATGGAACTAAACCTTGTAACAAATGTGCCTGTAAATTATGTCAGCACATTTGTAATGATGATACAGCCACACATAACAACAAAACCGATAACATCAAAGGATCATATTCATGTACATCGTCCAATGGGGTTTATATAATACAATGTACTTTATGTAACACAGACTGTTACATTGGAGAAACCAGCCAAAAAATGCATTTAAGGATGAATGTACACAGGCATTCAATAAGAAAACATATTGAAGTCAGTTATTGTAGCCCAATGGGACACCATTTTAGCCAGAATGATCACTCCATCCAAAACTTAAAAGTCAAAATACTCAGAGGAATATGTAAAAACACCCAAGAGAGAAAAGCATTTGACATAAAGATGATCACATTCCTCAACACTAAAAATACAGGACTTAATATGGACTTGGGTTTTCTTTCACATTATCAGAATTTCATGTGATTGTTTCTTCTTATACCAGAACAGGCTTAGCACTCTTAGTGAGGTGTTTTTCCAACAGGAAAGATATCACTGTGTACTACAGTGCTCTGCTCTTTCATGTATATATTGTAAATATTGATGTATATGTGTGTTTATATGTTTCCTATACTATGTTGTATTGATTTCCCCTATATGTATTTATCTGATGATGTCAGATGCTGTCTCCACCCTCTCTGTATCTGCTGTTTTTATTCAAACTGAGGGTTTCATCTCATGTAGTATTGCTTCAAACTTGATAAAGAGAGATTGAAGCTCTCAAAAGCTCGTCATTATAAAGAAGACATTTGTCCAATAAAAAAAGGCATCAAATTATACTGCAATACTCATTATTAATATATATATATATATATTTACAGCAATACTACCATAAAACCATAACCCTCCAGTTTTAGTTTACCGGAAAAAAATCCCTGAGTGGTGAGGTTTTGTGTTTATCTCAGCGCCCAGCATGCCAATTCGGTCCCGGAAATAAATAATAACCAATTGTTCCTATCCCTTTGTATAGGTTAGACCATCATTCTAGAAGCACACACCATTGGTTAGTGTATCAGACAGAGACTAACTTTATTCTTCTTTCAGACACATTTTAAAACCAAAAACAATAGAACTCACATGGCCCCCTCTCCACTTTCTTTAGCCAAACCCCCTCTGGTTCATCCTACAGCTCTTTTTTTTTTTTATCTCTCCATCTGGTATTATTCTTACAGCCCTTATATGATCTACAACTCCAGAGAGCAACACATTATTTAGAGTCTGGTTTAACAATACTTCTTATTTATATGTGACATTATCTGTGGTGTCTAGCAGGAGGGGAGAGATCACAAAGCGCATCAGTCCTCTCCCTCCACTTTGTTTTGGATTCCCACACCCTTGACTCCCAGGTATCCTGATCAGGAGTTCTTACCTTGCCTTCCCTTATCTTGGCTTTGCACTGTAAGAAGTACCAGTAAGGCGTGTTCCTCTGCCGCCCTCTATGTCTTCTCTGGACTGTGTCTTCTTCATCCTCCTCATAGTTCAGGTTCTGCAGATCTGGGGAGGTTTTCTTAAATACAACTCTGGATGAGTATTTTTCTGAAAAGGTCCCAAAATCTTCCTCTTCCCAAGGTAAGTCTGCTCTGCTGGGAGGAGCCTCAGGTAAGTCTGCTCTGCTGGGAGGAGTCTCAGATAAGTCTGCTCTGCTGGTGGGAGGAGCTTTTCTCTGCACAGAAGCCACGGCAGTCCTCTTACCAAATGGCACTTTAGAGTAGGGCAGCGAGGAGCTGAAATATCTTGGGGTGGTAATGTGCGTCACCTGCAGGCGGGATCGGAAAATGTGACTGGGGGGACCCCAGCCGTGAGCTACCAACACCCTCCGGAAAATAGGGGAAGTCTGGGAGAGACATCCTGGAGCCAGGGACCGAGAAAGTATCTGTAGGAGCTTCATGTTACAGCAAGATGAGACCTACATGAGACAGAGAGAGAAGGGGATAGATAGGGAGATGGAGAGAGCGACAAATGAGGAATGGAAGAGAGCCCGTACACCTGCTCTCTATATAATAACATATATACACCTTACACTCCCTGCTCTCTGACATACACTGTATATACACACACCCTACACTCTATACACACCTTGCCCTTGTCACGTAGCTCCTCCCTCCAGCCTGACCCCCTTGCTGTGACGTCACTGCCAGCCCTTTGGTCACCCGCTGTCCCAAAGAAAGGGGGGGGAAGAGAGAAGAAGGGGGGGAAGAAGAGAGAAGAAGGGGGGGAAGAAGAGAGAAGAAGCGGGGGGAGAAGAGAGAAGAAGGGGCAGAAGAAGGGGCAGAAGAAGAGAGAAGAAGGGGGGAAATAAGGGGGAAGAAGAGAGAAGAAGGGGGGGAAGAAGAGAGAAGAAGGGGGGGAAAAAGAGAGAAGAAGGGGGGGGGGAATAAGAGAGAAGAAGGGGGGGGGAAGAAGAGAGAAGAAGGGGGGGGAAGAAGAGAGAAGAAGGGGGGGGAAGAAGAGAGAAGAAGGGGGGGAAGAAGAGAGAAGAAGGGGGGAAGAAGAGAGAAGAAGGGGGGGAAGAAGAGAGAAGAAGGGGGGAAGAAGAGAGAAGAAGGGGGGGGGGAAGAAGAGAGAAGAAGGGGGGGAAGAAGAGAGAAGAAGGGGATCAAAGAAGAGAGCAGAAGGGGGATCGAAGAAGAGAGCAGAAGGGGGATCGAAGAAGAGAGAAAAAGGGGGATCGAAGAAGAGAGAAAAAGGGGGATCGAAGAAGAGAGAAAAAGGGGGATCGAAGAAGGGGGATCGAAGAAGAGAGAAGAAGGGGGATCGAAGAAGAGAGAAGAAGGGGGTCGAAGAAGAGAGAAGAAGGGGGGGAGAAGAGAGAAGAAGGGGGGGAGAAGAGAGAAGAAGGGGGGGAGAAGAGAGAAGAAGGGGGGGAGAAGAGAGAAGAAGGGGGGGAAGAAGAGAGAAGGGGGGAAGAAGAGAGAAGGGGGGAAGAAGAGAGAAGGGGGGAAGAAGAGAGAAGGGGGAAAGAGAAAGGGGGAGAGAGAAAGGGAGAGAGAGAAAGGGAGGGAGAGAGAGAAAGGGGGGGAGAGAGAGAAAGGGGGGGAGAGAGAGAAAGGGGGGGAGAGAGAGAAAGGGGGGAGAGAGAGAAAGGGGGGAGAGAGAGAAAGGGGGGAGAGAGAGAGAAAGGGGGAGAGAGAGAGAAGGGGGAGAGAGAGAGAAAGGGGGAGAGAGAGAGAAAGGGGGAGAGAGAGAGAGAAAGGGGGAGAGAGAGAGAAAAGGGGGAGAGAGAGAGAAAGGGGGAGAGAAGAAGGGGGGGAGAGAGAAAAAGGGGGGGGGAAGAAGAGAGAAGAAGGGGGGGAGAAGAGAGAAGAAGGGGGGGGGAAGAAGAGAGAAGAAGGGGGGGAAGAAGAGAGAAGAAGGAGGGGGAAGAACAGAGAAGAAGGAGGGGGGAAGAAGAGAGAAGAAGGGGGGGAAGAAGAGAGAAGGAGGGGGGGAAGAAGAGAGAAGAAGGGGATCAAAGAAGAGAGAAGAAGGGGATCAAAGAAGAGAGAAGAAGGGGATCAAAGAAGAGAGAAGAAGGGGATCGAAGAAGAGAGAAGAAGGGGGATCGAAGAAGAGAGAAAAAGGGGGATCGAAGAAGAGAGAAGAAGGGGGATCGAAGAAGAGAGAAGAAGGGGGTCGAAGAAGAGAGAAGAAGGGGGGAAGAAGAGAGAAGGGGGGAGAAGAGAGAAGAAGGGGGGGAAGAAGAGAGAAGGGGGGAAGAAGAGAGAAGGGGGAGAGAGAAAGGGGGGGAGAGAAAGGGGGGGAGAGAAAGGGGGGGAGAGAGAGAAAGGGGGGGAGAGAGAGAAAGGGGGGGAGAGAGAGAAAGGGGGGGAGAGAGAGAAAGGGGGGGAAAGAGAGAAAGGGGGGAGAGAGAGAAAGGGGGGAAAGAGAGAGAAAGGGGGAGAGAGAGAAAGGGGGAGAGAGAGAGAAAGGGGGAGAGAGAGAGAGAAAGGGGGAGAGAAAAAGGGGGGGGAGAGAGAAAAAGGGGGGAGAGAGAAAAAGAAGGGGGGGGGGAAGAAGAGAGAAGAAGGGGGTCGAAGAAGAGAGAAGAAGGGGGGGAAGTAGAGAGAAGAAAAGGGGGTAGAGAGAAGAAAAGGGGGGAGAGAGAAGAAAAGGGGGGAGAGAGAAGAAAAGGGGGGAGAGAGAAGAAAAGGGGGGGGAGAGAGAAAAGGGGGGAGAGAGAGAAAAGGGGGGGGGAGAGAGAAAAGGGGGGGGGAGAGAAAAGGGGGGGGAGAGAGAAAAGGGGGAGAGAGAGAAAAGGGGGGAGATAGAGAAAAGGGGGGGAGAGACAGAAAAGGGGGGGAGAGAGAAAAGGGGGGGAAATAAGAGAGAAGAAGGGGGTCGAAGAAGAGAGAAGAAGGGGGGAAGAAGAGAGAAGAAGGGGGGAAGAAGAGAGAAGAAGGGGGGAAGAAGAGAGAAGAAGGGGGGAAATAAGAGAGAAGAAGGGGGAAATAAGAGAGAAGAAGGGGGTCGAAGAAGAGAGAAGAAGGGGGGGAAGAAGAGAGAAGAAGGGGGAAGAAGAGAGAAGAAGGGGGGGAAGAAGAGAGAAGAAGGGGGGAAGAAGAGAGAAGAAAGGAGGAAGAAGAGAGAAGAAGGGGGGGAAGAAGAGAGAAGAAGGGGGGAAGAAGAGAGAAGAAGGGGGGGAAGAAGAGAGAAGAAGGGGGTCGAAGAAGAGAGAAGAAGGGGGTCGAAGAAGAGAGAAGAAGGGGGGGGGGAAGAAGAGAGAAGAAGGGGGGAAGAAGAGAGAAGAAGGGGGGAAGAAGAGAGAAGAAGGGGGGGAGAGAGAGAAAGGGGGGAGAGAGAGAAAGGGGGGAGAGAGAGAAAGGGGGGAGAGAGAGAGAAAGGGGGGGGGGGAGAGAAAGGGGGGGAGAGAGAGAAAAGGGGGGGGGGG
>CM050172.1:102471145-102557762 GCA_027410445.1 Discoglossus pictus | reverse complement strand
TACACAACCTCTCTATATAATAACACACTGTATGTATACACACGCCTCTCTATATAATAACACACTGCATGTATACACACACCTCTATATAATAACACACTGCATGTATACACACACCTCTCTATATAATAACACACTGCATGTATACACACCTCTCTATATAATAACACACTGCATGTACACACACACTCTCTATATAATAACACACTGCATGTATACACACACCTTTCTATATAATAACACACTGCATGTATACACACACCTCTCTTATATATAACACACTGCATGTATACACAACCTTTCTATATAATAACACACAGCATGTATACACACACTCTCTATATTAATAACACATGCATGTATACACACACCTCTCTATATAATACACACTGCATGTATACACACCCTCTCTATATAATAACACACTGTATGTTTACACACAATCTCTATATAATAAACACACTGCATGTATACACACACCTCTCTATATAATAACACACTGCATGTACACACACACCTCTCTATAATAACACACTGTATGTATACACACACCTCTCTATATAATAACACACTGTATGTATACACACGCCTCTCTATTATAATAACACACTGCATGTATACACACACCTCTCTTTATTATAACACACTGCATGTATACACACACCTCTCTATATAATAACACACTGCATGTACACACACACCTCTCTATATAATAACACACTGCATGTTTACACACACCTCTCTATATAATAAACACTGCATGTATACACCACACCTCTCTAATAATACACACTGTATGTATACACACACCTCTCTATATAATAACACACTGTATGTATACACACGCCTCTCTATATAATAACACACTGCATGGATACAACACACCTCTCTATTTATAATAATCCACTGCATGTATACACACCACCTCTCTATATAATAACACCTGCATGTATACACACACCTCTCTTATAATAACACACTGCATGTATACACACACCTCTCTATATAATACACACTGCATGTATACACACACCTCTATATAATATAACACACTGCATGTATACACCACCTCTCTATATAATAACACACTGATTGTATACACACACCTCTCTATATAATAACACACTGCATGTATACACACACTCTCTATATTATAACACACTGCATGTATACACACACCTCTCTATATAATAACACACTGCATGTATACACACACCTCTCTATATAATAACAACAACTGCATGTATACACACACCTCTCTTTATAATAACACACTGCATGTATACACACACAACTCTCTATATAATAACACACTGAATGTATACACACACCTCTCTATATAATAACACACTGAATGTATACACACACCTCTCTATATAATAACACACTGCATGTATACACACACCTCTCTATATAATAACACACTGCATGTATACACACACCTCTCTATATAATAACACACTGCATGTATACACACACACCTCTCTATATAATAACACACTGCATGTATACACACACCTCTCTTTATAATAACACACTGTATGTATACACACACCTCTCTATATAATAACACACTGCATGTATACACACACCTCTATATAATAACACACTGCATGTACACACACACCTCTCTATATAATAACACACTGCATGTACACACACACCTCTCTATAATAACACACTGCATGTATACACACACCTCTCTATATAATAACACACTGCATGTATACACACACCTCTCTATATAATAACACACTGCATGTATACACACACACCTCTATATAATAACACACTGCATGTATACACACACACCTCTATATAATAACACACTGTATGTATACACACACCTCTCTATATAATAACACACTGCATGTATACACACACCTCTCTATATAATAACACACTGTATGTACACACACGCCTCTCTATATAATAACACACTGCATGTACACACACGCCTCTCTATATAATAACACACTGCATGTATACACTCACCTCTCTATATAATAACACACTGCATGTATACACACACACCTCTCTATATAATAACACACTGCATGTATACACACACCTCTCTATATAATAACACACTGCATGTATACACACACCTCTCTATATAATAACACACTGTATGTACACACACCTCTCTATATAATAACACACTGCATGTATACACACACCTCTCTATATAATAACACACTGCATGTATACACACACCTCTCTATATAATAACACACTGCATGTATACACACACCTCTCTATATAATAACACACTGCATGTATACACACACCTCTCTATATAATAACACATTGCATGTACACACACACCTCTCTATATAAAACACACTGCATGTATACACACACCTCTCTATATAATAACACACAGCATGTACACACACGCCTCTCTATATAATAACACACTGCATGTATACACACACCTCTATATAATAACACACTGCATGTATACACACACCTCTCTATATAACACACTGCATGTATACACACACCTCTCTATATAACACACTGCATGTATACACACACCTCTCTATATAATAACACACTGTATGTATACACACGCCTCTCTATATAATAACACACTGCATGTACACACACCCCTCTCTATATAATAACACACTGCATGTATACACACACCTCTCTATATAATAACACACTGCATGTATACACACACACCTCTCTATATAATAACACACTGCATGTATACACACACCTCTATATAATAACACACTGCATGTATACAACACCTCTCTATTTAATAACACACTGCATGTACACACACACCTCTCTATATAATAACCACTTGTATGTATACACACACCTCTCTATATAATAACACACTGCATGTATACACACACCTCTCTATATAACACACTGCATGTATACACACACCTCTCTATATAATAACACACTGCATGTATACACACACCTCTCTATATAATAACACACTGCATGTATACACACACCTCTCTATATAACACACTGCATGTATACACACACCTCTCTATATAATAACACACTGCATGTATACACACACCTCTCTATATAATAACACACTGCATGTAAACACACACCTCTCTATATAATAACACACAGCATGTATACACACACCTCTCTATATAATAACACACTGCATGTATACACACACACCTCTCTATATAATAACACACTGCATGTATACACACACCTCTCTATATAATAACACACTGCATGTATACACACACCTCTCTATATAATAACACACAGCATGTATACACACACCTCTCTATATAATAACACTCTGTATGTATACACACACCTCTCTATATAATAACACACTGCATGTATACAACACACCTCTCTATATAATAACACACTGCATGTATACACACACCTCTCTATATAATAACACACTGCATGTATACACACACCTCTCTATATAATAACACACTGCATGTACACACACACCTCTCTATATAATAACACACTGCATGTACACACACCCCTCTCTATATAATAACACACTGTATGTATACACACACCTCTCTATATAATAACACACAGCATGTATACACACACCTCTCTATATAATAACACACTGTATGTATACACACACCTCTCTATATAATAACACACAGCATGTATACACACACCTCTCTATATAATAACACACTGTATGTATACACACACACCTCTCTATATAATAACACACTGTATGTATACACACGCCTCTCTATATAATAACACACAGCATGTATACACACACCTCTCTATATAATAACACACTGTATGTATACACACGCCTCTCTATATAATAACACACTGCATGTATACACACACACACCTCTCTATATAATAACACACTGCATGTATACACACACCTCTCTATATAATAACACACTGCATGTATACACACACCTCTCTATATAATAACACACTGCATGTACACACACACCTCTCTATATAATAACACACTGCATGTATACACACACCTTTCTATATAATAACACACTGCATGTATACACACACCTCTCTATATAATAACACACTGCATGTATACACACACCTTTCTATATAATAACACACAGCATGTATACACACACCTCTCTATATAATAACACACTGCATGTATACACACACCTATCTATATAATAACACACTGCATGTATACACACACCTCTCTATATAATAACACACTGTATGTATACACACACCTCTCTATATAACACACTGCATGTATACACACACCTCTCTATATAATAACACACTGCATGTATACACACACCTCTCTATATATAACACACTGCATGTATACACACACCTCTCTATATAATAACACACAGCATGTATACACACACCTCTCTATATAATAACACACTGCATGTATACACACACACCTCTCTATATAATAACACACTGTATGTACACACACACCATCTCTATATAATAACACACAGCATGTATACACACACCTCTCTATATAATAACACACTGCATGTATACACACACCTCTCTATATAATAACACACTGTATGTATACACACGCCTCTCTATATAATAACACACTGTATGTATACACACGCCTCTCTATATAATAACACACTGCATGTATACACACACACACCTCTCTATATAATAACACACTGCATGTATACACACACCTCTCTATATAATAACACACTGCATGTATACACACACCTCTCTATATAATAACACACTGCATGTATACACACACCTTTCTATATAATAACACACTGCATGTATACACACACACTCTCTTATATAATAACACACTGCATGTATACACACACCTTTCTATATATAACACACAGCATGTATACACACAACCTCTCTATTATAATAACACACTGCATGTATACACACACTCTCTATATAATAACACACTGCATGTATACACACACCTCTCTATATAATAACACACTGCATGTATACACACCTCTCTATATAACACACTGCATGTATACACACACCTCTCTATATAACACACTGCATGTATACACACCTCTCTATATAATATCACACTGTATGTATACACACACCTCTCTATATAATAACACAATGCATGTATACACACCTCTCTATATAATAACACACTGCATGTATACACCACACCTCTCATATAATAACACACTGCATGTATACACACACCTCCTATATAATAACACACTGTATGTATCACACACCTCTCTATATAATAACACACTGCATGTATACACACACCTCTCTATATAATAACACACGCATTGTATACACACCTCTCTATATAATAACACACTGCATGTATACACACACCTCTCTATTAATAAACACTGCATGTATACACCACCACCTCTCTATATAATAACACACTGCATGTATACACACACCTCTCTATATAATAACACACTGCATGTATACACACACCTCTCTATATAATAAACAATGCATGTATACACACACCTCTCTATATAATAAACACACTGCATGTATACACACACCTCTCTATATAATAAACACACTGTATGATACACACACCTCTCTATATATAACACACTGCATGTATACACACACTCTCTATATAATAACACACTGCATGTATACACACACCTCTCTATATAATAAACACACTGCATGTATACACACACCTCCTCTATATAATAACACACTGCATGTATACACACACCTCTCTATATAATAACACACTGCATGTATACAACACCTCTCTATATAATAACACACTGCATGTATACACACACCCTCTCTATATAATAACACACTGCATGTATACACAACGCCTCTCTATATAATAACACACTGCATGTATACACACACCTCTCTATATTCGTATAATAACACACTGCATGTATACACACACCTCTCTATATAATAACACACTGCATGTATACACACACCTCTCTATATAATAACACACTGCATGTATACACACACCTCTCTATATAATAACACACTGCATGTATACACACACCTCTCTATATAATAACACACTGCATGTATACACACCCCTCTCTATATAATAACACACTGCATGTATACACACACCTCTCTATATAATAACACACCTGCATGTATACACACACCTCTCTATATAATAACACACTGCATGTATACACACCTCTCTATATAATAACACACTGCATGTATACACACACCTCTATATAATAACACAGTGCATGTATACACACACCTCTCTATATAATAACACACTGCATGTATACACACACCTCTCTATATAATAACACACTGTATGTATACACACACCTCTCTATATAATAACACACTGCATGTATACACACACCTCTCTATATAATAACACACTGCATGTATACACACACCTCTCTATAATAATAACACACTGCATGTATACACACACCTCTCTATATAATAACACACTGCATGTATACACACGTCTCTATATAATAACACACTGCATGTACACACACCTCTCTATATAATAACACACTGCATGTATACACACACCTCTCTATAATAACACACTGCATGTATACACACACCTCTCTATATAATAACACACTGCATGTATACACACACCTCTCTATATAATAACACACTGCATGTATACACACACCTCTCTATATAATAACACACTGCATGTATACACACACCTCTCTATATAATAACACACTGCATGTATACACACACTCTCTATATAATAACACACTGCATGTATACACACCTCCTTCTATATAATAACACACTGCATGTATACACAACCTCTCTATATATAACACATTGCATGTACACACACACCTCTCTATATAAACACACTGCATGTATACACACACCTCTCTATATAATAACACACTGCATTGTATACACACACCTCTCTATATAATAACACACTGCATGTATACACACACTATCATATAATAACACACAGCATGTATACACACCTCTCTATATAATAACACACTGCATGTATACACACACACCTCTATATATAATAACACACTGCATGTATACACACCTCTCTATATAATAACACACTGCATGTACACACACACCTCTCTATATAATAACACTCAGTATGTATACACACACCTCTCTATATAATAACACACTGCATGTATACACACACCTCTCTATATAATAACACACTGCATGTATACACACACCTCTCTATATAATAACACACAGCATGTATACACACACCTCTCTATATAATAACACACAGCATGTATACACACACCTCTCTATATAATAACACACTGCATGTACACACACCTCTCTATATAATAACACATGCATGTATACACACACCTCTCTATATAATAACACACTGCATGTATACACACACCTCTCTATATAATAACACAGCATGTATACACACACCTCTTATATAATAACACACTGCATGTATACACACACACTCTATATAATAACACACTGCATGTACACACACACCTCTCATATAATAACACACTGCATGTATATACACACACCTCTCTATATAATAACACACTGCATGTATACACACACTCTCTATATAACACACTGCATCTATACACACACCTCTATATATAATAACACACTGCATGTATACACACACCTCTCTATATAATAACACACTGCATGTATACACACACCTCTCTATATAATAACACACTGTATGTATACACACGCCTCTCTATATAATAACACACTGCATGTATACACACACCTCTCTATAACACACTGCATGTATACACACACCTCTCTATATAATAACACACTGCATGTATACACACCTCTCTATATATAACACACTGCATGTATACACACACCTCTCTATATAATAACACACTGTATGTATACACACACCTCTCTATATAATAACACACTGTATGTATACACACACCTCTATATAATAACACATTGCATGTACACACACACCTCTCTATATAACACACTGCATGTATACACACACCTCTCTATTAATAAACACACTGCATGTATACACACACCTCTCTATATAATAACACACTGCATGTATACACACACCTCTCTATATAATAACACACTGCATGTATACACACACACCTCTCTATATAATAACACACAGCATGTATACACACACCTCTCTATATAATAACACACTGCATGTATACACACACACCTCTCTATATAATAACACACTGCATGTATACACACACACCTCTCTATATAATAACACACTGCATGTATACACACACCTCTCTATATAATAACACACAGCATGTATACACACACCTCTCTATATAATAACACACTGCATCTATACACACACTCTCTATATAATAACACACTGCATGTATACACACACCTCTATATAATAACACACTGTATGTATACACACACCTCTCTATATAATAACACACTGCATGTATACACACACCTCTCTATATAATAACACACTGCATGTATACACACACCTCTCTATATAATAACACACTGCATGTATACACACACCTCTCTATATAATAACACACTGCATGTATACACACACACCTCTCTATATATAACACACTGCATGTATACACACACCCTCTCTATATAATAACACACTGCATGTATAACCACACTCTCTATATAATAACACACTGCATGTACAAACACACCTCTCTATATAATAACACACTGTATGTATCACACAACTCTCTATATAATAACACACTGCATGTATACACACACTCTCTATATAATAACAACAGCATGTATACACACACACCTCTATATAATAACACACTGCATGTATACACCACACCTCTCTATATAATACACAATGCATGTATACAACACACCTCTCCTATATAATAACACACTGCATGTATACACACACTCTCTATATAATAACACACTGCATGTATTACACACACCTCTCTATATAATAACACACTGCATGTATACACCCCTCTCTATATAATAACACACTGCATGTATACACACACCTCTCTATATAATACACACGCATGTATACAACTCCTCTCTATATAATAACACACAGCATGTATACACACACCTCTCTATATAATAACACACTGCATGTATACACACACCTCTATATAATAACACACTGCATGTATACACACACCTCTCTATATAATAACACACAGCATGTATACACACACCTCTCTATATAATAACACACTGCATGTATACACACACCTCTCTATATAATAACACACTGCATGTATACACACACCTCTCTATATAATAACACACTGCATGTACACACACCTCTCTTATATAATAACCACTGCATGTATACACACACACCTCTCTATATAATAACACACAGCATGTATACCACACCCTCTCTATATTAATAACACACTGCATGTATACACAACACCTCTCTATATAATAACACACTGCATGTATACACAACACCTCTCTATATAATAACACACTGCATGTATACACACACCTCTCTATATAATAACACACAGCATGTATACACACACCTCTCTATATAATAACACACTGCATGTATACACACACCTCTCTATATAATAACACACTGCATGTATACACACACCTCTATATAAAACACACTGTATGTATACACACACCTCTCTATATATAACACACTGCATGTATACACACACCTCTCTATATAATAACACACTGCATGTATACAAACACCTCTCTATATAATAACACACTGCATGTATACACACACCTCTCTATATAATAACACACTGCATGTATACACACACCTCTCTATATAATAACACACTGCATGTATACACACACCTCTCTATATAATAACACACTGCATGTATACACACACCTCTCTATATAATAACACACTGCATGTATACACACACCTCTCTATATAATAACACACTGCATGTATACACACACCTCTCTATATAATAACACACTGCATGTATACACACACCTCTCTATATACAACATCTTGCCACTGTACCTCTAAACAGCATGTATACACACACCTCTCTATATAATAACACACTGCATGTATACACACACACCTCTATATAATAACACACTGCATGTATACACACACCTCTCTATATAATAACACACTGCATGTATACACACACCTCTCTATATAATAACACACTGTATGTATACACACACCTCTCTATATAATAACACACTGCATGTATACACACACCTCTCTATATAATAACACACTGCATGTATACACACACCTCTCTATATAATAACACACTGCATGTATACACACACCTCTCTGTATAATAACACACTGCATGTATACACACACCTCTCTGTATAATAACACACTGTATGTACACACACCTCTCTATATAATAAAACACTGCATGTATACACACACCTCTCTATATAATAACACACTGTATGTATACACACGCCTCTCTATATATAATAACAAACTGCATGTATTACACACCTCTCTATATAATAACACACTGCATGTATACACACACCTCTCTATATAATAACACACTGCATGTATACACACACCTCTCTATATAATAACACACTGTATGTATACACACACCTCTCTATATAATAACACACTGCATGTATACACACACCTCTCTATATAATAACACACTGCATGTATACACACACCTCTCTATATAATAACACACTGCATGTATACACACACCTCTCTATATAATAACACACTGCATGTATACACACCTCTCTATATAATAACACACTGCATGTATACACACACCTCTCTATATAATAACACACTGCATGTATACACACACCTCTCTGTATAATAACACACTGCATGTATACACACACCTCTCTGTATATAACACACTGCATGTATACACACACTCTCTATATAATAACACAGTGCATGTATACACACCTCTCTATATAATAACACACTGCATGTATACACACACCTCTCTATATAATAACACACTGCATGTATACACACACCTCTCTATATAATAACACACTGTATGTATACACACACCTCTCTATATAATAACACACTGTATGTATACACACCTCTCTATATAATAACACACTGCTGTATACACACACCTCTCTATATAATAACACACTGTATGTATACACACACCTCTCTATATAATAACACACTGTATGTATACACACACCTCTCTATATAATAACACACTGCATGTATACACACACCTCTCTATATAACACACTGCATGTATACACACACCTCTCTATATAACACACTGCATGTATACACACACCTCTCTATATAATAACACACTGCATGTATACACAACACCTCTCTATATAATAAAACACTGCATGTATACACACACCTCTCTTATAATAACACAGAATGTATACACACACCTCTCTATATATAACACACTGCATGTATACACACACACTCTCTATATAATAACACACTGTATGTATACACACACCTCTCTATATAATAACACACTGTATGTATACACACACCTCTCTATATAATAACACACTGCATGTATACACACACCTCTCTATATAATAACACACTGCATGTATACACACACCTCTCTATATAATAACACACTGCATGTATACACACACCTCTCTGTATAATAACACACTGCATGTATACACACACCTCTCTGTATAATAACACACTGTATGTACACACACCTCTCTATATAATAAAACACTGCATGTATACACACACCTCTCTATATAATAACACACTGTATGTATACACACACCTCTATATATAATAACACACAGCATGTATACACACACCTCTCTATAACACACTGCATGTATACACACACCTCTCTATATAATAACACACTGCATGTATACACACACCTCTCTATATAATAACACACTGTATGTATACACACACCTCTCTATATAATAACACACTGCATGTATACACACACCTATCTATATAATAACACACTGCATGTATACACACACCCTCTCTATATAATAACACACTGCAGTTACACACCTCTCTGTATAATAAACACCTATGTATCACACACCTCTCTATATATTAACACACTGTATGTATACACACACCTCTCTATATAATAACACACTGCATGTATACACACACCTCTCTATATAATAACACACTGTATGTATACACACGCCTCTCTATATAATAACACACTGTATGTACACACACCTCTCTATATAATAACACACTGCATGTATACACACCCTCTCTTTATAATAACACACTGCATGTATACAACACACCTCTCTATATAATAAACACACTGTCTGTATACACACAACCTCTCTATATAATAACACACTGCATGTATACACACACTCTCTATATATAACACACTGCATGTATACACAAACCTCTCTATATAATAACACCACTGCATGTACACACACACCTCTCTATATAATAACACACTGCATGTATACACACACCTCTCTATATAATAAACACACTGCATGTATTACACCACACCTCTCTATATAATAAACACACTGCATGTATACACACCACCTCTCTATAATAACACACAGCATGTATACACCACACCTCTCTATATAATAACACCTGCATGTATACACACACCTCTCTATATAATAACACACTGCATGTATACACACACCTCTCTATATAATAACCCACTGCATGTATACACACACCTCTCTATATAATAACACACTGCATGTATACACACACCTCTCTATATAACACACTGCATGTATACACACACCTCTCTATATAATAACACACTGCATGTATACACACACCTCTCTATATAATAACACACTGTATGTATACACACACCTCTCTATATAAAACACATTGCATGTACACACACACCTCTCTATATAACACACTGCATGTATACACACACCTCTCTATATAATAACACACTGCATGTACACACACACCTCTCTATATAATAACACACTGCATGTATACACACACCTCTCTATATAAAACACACTGCATGTATACACACACCTCTCTATATAATAACACACTGCATGTATACACACACACCTCTCTATATAATAACACACAGCATGTATACACACACCTCTCTATATAATAACACACTGCATGTATACACACACCTCTCTATATAATAACACACTGTATGTATACACACACCTCTCTATATAATAACACACTGCATGTATACACACACCTCTCTATATAATAACACACTGCATGTATACACACACTGCATGTATACACACACACCTCTCTATATAATAACACACTGCATGTATACACACACACCTCTCTATATAATAACACACTGCATGTATACACACACCTCTCTATATAATAACACACTGCATGTATACACACACACCTCTCTATATAATACCACTGCATGTATACACACACCTCTCTATATAATAACACACAGCATGTATACAACAACCTCTCTATATAATAACACACTGCATGTATACACACACCTCTCTATATAATAACACACTGCATGTATACACACACCTCTCTAATATAATAACACACTGCATGTATACAACACCTCTATTTATAAGCATGTAACACCTCCTATATAATAACACACTGCATGTATACACACACCTCTCTATATAATAACACACTGCATGTATACACACACCTCTCTATATAATAACACACTGCATGTATACACACACCTCTCTATATAACACACTGCATGTACACACACACCTCTCTATATAACACACTGCATGTATACACACACCTCTCTATATAATAACACACTGTATGTATACACACGCCTCTCTATATAATAACACACTGCATGTATACACACACCTCTCTATATAATAACACACTGTATGTACACACACACCTCTCTATATAATAACACACTGCATGTATACACACACCTCTCTATATAATAACACACTGCATGTATACACACACCTCTCTATATAATAACACACTGCATGTATACACACACCTCTCTATATAATAACACACTGCTTGTATACACACACCTCTCTATATAATAACACACAGCATGTATACACACACCTCTCTATATAATAACACACTGTATGTATACACACACCTCTCTATATAATAACACACTGTATGTATACACACACCTCTCTATATAATAACACACTGCATGTATACACACACCTCTCTATATAATAACACACTGCATGTATACACACACCTCTCTATATAATAACACATTGCATGTACACACACACCTCTCTATATAACACACTGCATGTATACACACACCTCTCTATATAATAACACACTGCATGTATACACACACCTCTCTATATAATAACACACTGCATGTATACACACACCTCTCTATATAATAACACACTGCATGTATACACACACCTCTCTATATAATAACACACTGCATGTACACACACACCTCTCTATATAATAACACACTGCATGTACACACACACCTCTCTATATAATAACACACTGCATGTATACACACACCTCTCTATATAATAACACACTGCATGTATACACACACCTCTCTATATAATAACACACTGCATGTATACACACACCTCTCTATATAATAACACACTGCATGTATACACACACCTCTCTATATAATAACACACTGCATGTACACACACACCTGTCTATATAATAACACACTGCATGTACACACACACCTCTCTATATAATAACACACTGTATGTATACACACACCTCTCTATATAATAACACACTGCATGTATACACACACCTCTCTATATAATAACACACTGCATGTACACACACTCCTCTCTATATAATAACACACTGCATGTATACACACACCTCTCTATATAATAACACACTGCATGTATACACACACCTCTCTATATAATAACACACAGCATGTATACACACACCTCTCTATATAATAACACACTGCATGTATACACACGCCTCTCTATATAATAACACACTGCATGTATACACACACCTCTCTATATAATAACACACTGCATGTATACACACACCTCTCTATATAATAACACACAGCATGTATACACACACCTCTCTATATAATAACACACTGTATGTATACACACACCTCTCTATATAATAACACACTGTATGTATACACACACCTCTCTATATAATAACACACTGCATGTATACACACACCTCTCTATATAATAACACACTGCATGTACACACACACCTCTCT
This sequence comes from Discoglossus pictus, assembly GCA_027410445.1. NCBI lineage: Eukaryota > Metazoa > Chordata > Amphibia > Anura > Alytidae > Discoglossus > Discoglossus pictus. Next base: position 102,542,664 of record CM050172.1, on the reverse strand, counting down.
ATATAATAACACATTGCATGTACACACACACCTCTCTATATAACACACTGCATGTATACACACACCTCTCTATATAATAACACACTGCATGTATACACACACCTCTCTATATAATAACACACTGCATGTATACACACACCTCTCTATATAATAACACACTGCATGTATACACACACCTCTCTATATAATAACACACTGCATGTACACACACACCTCTCTATATAATAACACACTGCATGTACACACACACCTCTCTATATAATAACACACTGCATGTATACACACACCTCTCTATATAATAACACACTGCATGTATACACACACCTCTCTATATAATAACACACTGCATGTATACACACACCTCTCTATATAATAACACACTGCATGTATACACACACCTCTCTATATAATAACACACTGCATGTACACACACACCTGTCTATATAATAACACACTGCATGTACACACACACCTCTCTATATAATAACACACTGTATGTATACACACACCTCTCTATATAATAACACACTGCATGTATACACACACCTCTCTATATAATAACACACTGCATGTACACACACTCCTCTCTATATAATAACACACTGCATGTATACACACACCTCTCTATATAATAACACACTGCATGTATACACACACCTCTCTATATAATAACACACAGCATGTATACACACACCTCTCTATATAATAACACACTGCATGTATACACACGCCTCTCTATATAATAACACACTGCATGTATACACACGCCTCTCTATATAATAACACACTGCATGTATACACACACCTCTCTATATAATAACACACTGCATGTATACACACGCCTCTCTATATAATAACACACTGTATGTATACACACACCTCTCTATATAATAACACACTGCATGTATACACACACCTCTCTATATAATAACACACAGCATGTATACACACACCTCTCTATATAATAACACACTGCATGTATACACACGCCTCTCTATATAATAACACACTGCATGTATACACACACCTCTCTATATAATAACACACTGCATGTATACACACACCTCTCTATATAATAACACACTGTATGTATACACACACCTCTCTATATAATAACACACTGTATGTATACACACACCTCTCTATATAATAACACACTGCATGTATACACACACCTCTCTATATAATAACACACTGCATGTACACACACACCTCTCTATATAATAACACACTGCATGTATACACACACCTCTCTATATAATAACACACTGCATGTATACACACACCTCTCTATATAATAACACACTGCATGTATACACACACCTCTCTATATAATAACACACTGCATGTATACACACACCTCTCTATATAATAACACACTGCATGTATACACACACCTCTCTATATAATAACACACTGCATGTATACACACACCTCTCTATATAGTAACACACTGTATGTATACACACACCTCTCTATATAATAACACACTGCATGTATACACACACCTCTCTATATAATAACACACTGCATGTATACACACACCTCTCTATATAATAACACACTGCATGTACACACACACCTCTCTATATAATAACACACTGCATGTACACACACACCTCTCTATATAATAACACACAGCATGTATACACACACCTCTCTATATAATAACACACTGCATGTATACACACACCTCTCTATATAATAACACACTGCATGTATACACACACCTCTCTATATAATAACACACTGCATGTATACACACACCTCTCTATATAATAACACACTGCATGTATACACACACCTTACACTCACTCTATACACACCTTGCCCTTGTCACGTGGCTCCTCCCTCCAGCATGGTCCCCTTGCAGTGACGTCACTGCCAGTGCTTTGGTCGCCCTCTGTCCCATCCTGCCCCGCGCCGGTCGCGCTCTGGTGACGTCAGTCCCGGTGCTGCTGTCTGTCTGTGTGTGTTTCTGTGTCCGGTCCCGGAGCTCTCGGCCGCACCATGCAGGACATTATCGCGTGTGTGAATCATATCAGGTTCGACCTGGAGCTGGCGGTGGAGCAACAGATGGGAGCCCAGCCCCTGCCCTTCCCGGGCATGGACAGTGAGTACAGAGAGAGGCCTAATGTAAAAGAAAGAGGCCCTTAGTACAGAGGCCTACAGTCTAATACTGAGAGAGAGGCAGCCCCCCGATAGAGAGAGAGAGGCCCCCCGGTAGAGAGAGAGAGAGGCCCCCCGGTAGAGAGAGAGAGAGAGGCCCCCCGGCGGAGAGAGAGAGAGAGGCCCCCCGGCGGAGAGAGAGAGAGAGGCCCCCCGGCGGAGAGAGAGAGAGAGGCCCCCCGGTAGAGAGAGAGAGGCCCCCCGGTAGAGAGAGAGAGGCCCCCCGGTGGAGAGAGAGAGAGGCCCCCCGGTGGAGAGAGAGAGGCCCCCCGGTAGAGAGAGAGAGAGGCCCCCCGGTAGAGAGAGAGAGAGGCCCCCCGGTAGAGAGAGAGAGAGAGGCCCCCCGGTAGAGAGAGAGAGAGAGGCCCCCCGGTAGAGAGAGAGAGAGAGGCCCCCCGGTAGAGAGAGAGAGAGAGGCCCCCCGGTAGAGAGAGAGAGAGAGGCCCCCCGGTAGAGAGAGAGAGAGAGGCCCCCCGGTAGAGAGAGAGAGAGAGGCCCCCGGTAGAGAGAGAGAGAGGCCCCCCGGTAGAGAGAGAGAGAGAGGCCCCCCGGTAGAGAGAGAGAGAGAGGCCCCCCGGTAGAGAGAGAGAGAGAGGCCCCCCGGTAGAGAGAGAGAGAGAGGCCCCCCGGTAGAGAGAGAGAGAGGCCCCCCGGTAGAGAGAGAGAGAGAGAGGCCCCCCGGTAGAGAGAGAGAGAGAGAGGCCCCCCGGTAGAGAGAGAGAGAGAGAGGCCCCCCGGTAGAGAGAGAGAGAGAGAGGCCCCCCGGTAGAGAGAGAGAGAGAGAGGCCCCCCGGTAGAGAGAGAGAGAGAGAGGCCCCCGGTAGAGAGAGAGAGAGAGGCCCCCGGTAGAGAGAGAGAGAGAGAGGCCCCCCGGTAGAGAGAGAGAGAGAGGCCCCCCGGTAGAGAGAGAGAGAGAGGCCCCCCGGTAGAGAGAGAGAGAGAGGCCCCCCGGTAGAGAGAGAGAGAGAGGCCCCCCGGTAGAGAGAGAGAGAGAGGCCCCCCGGTAGAGAGAGAGAGAGAGGCCCCCCGGTAGAGAGAGAGAGAGAGGCCCCCCGGTAGAGAGAGAGAGAGAGGCCCCCCGGTAGAGAGAGAGAGAGAGGCCCCCCGGTAGAGAGAGAGAGAGAGGCCCCCCGGTAGAGAGAGAGAGAGAGGCCCCCCGGTAGAGAGAGAGAGAGAGGCCCCCCGGTAGAGAGAGAGAGAGAGGCCCCCGGGTAGAGAGAGAGAGAGAGAGAGAGGCCCCCGGGTAGAGAGAGAGAGAGAGAGAGAGGCCCCCGGTAGAGAGAGAGAGGCCCCCGGTAGAGAGAGAGAGGCCCCCGGTAGAGAGAGAGAGGCCCCCGGGTAGAGAGAGAGAGAGAGAGAGAGGCCCCCGGTAGAGAGAGAGAGGCCCCCCGGTAGAGAGAGAGAGAGAGGCCCCCCGGGAGAGAGAGAGAGAGAGGCCCCCCGGTAGAGAGAGAGAGAGAGGCCCCCCGGTAGAGAGAGAGAGAGAGGCCCCCCGGTAGAGAGAGAGAGAGAGGCCCCCCGGTAGAGAGAGAGAGAGAGGCCCCCCGGTAGAGAGAGAGAGGCCCCCCGGTAGAGAGAGAGAGGCCCCCCGGTAGAGAGAGAGAGGCCCCCCGGTAGAGAGAGAGAGAGAGGCCCCCCGGTAGAGAGAGAGAGAGAGGCCCCCCGGTAGAGAGAGAGAGGCCCCCCGGTAGAGAGAGAGAGAGAGAGAGGCCCCCCGGTAGAGAGAGAGAGAGAGAGGCCCCCCGGTAGAGAGAGAGAGAGAGAGGCCCCCCGGTAGAGAGAGAGAGAGAGGCCCCCCGGTAGAGAGAGAGAGAGAGGCCCCCCGGTAGAGAGAGAGAGAGAGGCCCCCCGGTAGAGAGAGAGAGAGAGGCCCCCCGGTAGAGAGAGAGAGAGAGGCCCCCCGGTAGAGAGAGAGAGAGAGGCCCCCCGGTAGAGAGAGAGAGAGAGGCCCCCGGGTAGAGAGAGAGAGGCCCCCGGGTAGAGAGAGAGAGAGAGAGAGAGGCCCCCGGTAGAGAGAGAGAGGCCCCCGGTAGAGAGAGAGAGGCCCCCGGTAGAGAGAGAGAGGCCCCCGGGTAGAGAGAGAGAGAGAGAGAGAGGCCCCCGGTAGAGAGAGAGAGGCCCCCCGGTAGAGAGAGAGAGAGAGGCCCCCCGGTAGAGAGAGAGAGAGAGGCCCCCCGGTAGAGAGAGAGAGAGAGGCCCCCCGGTAGAGAGAGAGAGAGAGGCCCCCCGGTAGAGAGAGAGAGAGAGGCCCCCCGGTAGAGAGAGAGAGAGAGGCCCCCCGGTAGAGAGAGAGAGAGAGGCCCCACAGGTAGAGAGAGAGAGAGAGGCCCCCCGGTAGAGAGAGAGAGGCCCCCGGGTAGAGAGAGAGAGAGAGAGAGAGGCCCCCGGTAGAGAGAGAGAGGCCCCCGGTAGAGAGAGGCCCCCGGTAGAGAGAGAGAGGCCCCCGGGTAGAGAGAGAGAGAGAGAGAGAGGCCCCCGGTAGAGAGAGAGAGGCCCCCGGTAGAGAGAGAGAGGCCCCCCGGTAGAGAGAGAGAGAGAGGCCCCCCGGTAGAGAGAGAGAGAGAGGCCCCCCGGTAGAGAGAGAGAGAGAGAGGCCCCCCGGTAGAGAGAGAGAGGCCCCCGGTAGAGAGAGAGAGGCCCCCGGTAGAGAGAGAGAGAGGCCCCCGGTGGAGAGAGAGAGAGGCCCCCCGGTGGAGAGAGAGAGAGGCCCCCCGGTGGAGAGAGAGAGAGGCCCCCCGGTGGAGAGAGAGAGAGGCCCCCCGGTGGAGAGAGAGAGAGGCCCCCCGGTGGAGAGAGAGAGAGGCCCCCCGGTGGAGAGAGAGAGAGGCCCCCCGGTGGAGAGAGAGAGAGGCCCCCCGGTGGAGAGAGAGAGAGGCCCCCCGGTGGAGAGAGAGAGAGCCCCCCGGTGGAGAGAGAGAGAGAGGCCCCCCGGTGGAGAGAGAGAGAGGCCCCCCGGTGGAGAGAGAGAGAGGCCCCCCGGTGGAGAGAGAGAGAGAGAGAGGCCCCCGGTGGAGAGAGAGAGAGAGAGAGAGAGGCCCCCCGGTGGAGAGAGAGAGAGAGAGAGGCCCCCGGTGGAGAGAGAGAGAGAGAGAGAGAGGCCCCCGGTGGAGAGAGAGAGAGAGAGAGAGAGGCCCCCGGTGGAGAGAGAGAGAGAGAGGCCCCCGGTGGAGAGAGAGAGAGAGAGAGAGAGAGGCCCCCGGTGGAGAGAGAGAGAGAGAGGCCCCCGGTAGAGAGAGAGAGAGAGAGAGAGAGGCCCCCGGTAGAGAGAGAGAGAGAGAGAGAGAGGCCCCCGGTAGAGAGAGAGAGAGAGAGAGAGGCCCCCGGTAGAGAGAGAGAGAGAGAGAGAGGCCCCCGGTAGAGAGAGAGAGAGAGAGAGAGGCCCCCGGTAGAGAGAGAGAGAGGCCCCCGGTAGAGAGAGAGAGAGGCCCCCGGTAGAGAGAGAGAGAGGCCCCCGGTAGAGCGAGAGAGAGGCCCCCGGTAGAGAGAGAGAGAGAGAGAGGCCCCCGGTAGAGAGAGAGAGAGGCCCCAGTACATATTATTGGATGTTACTTGTAGAGTGCTGACACACTGGTAAAATCTAACATGTGAGACCGTAAACATAAGACCTACACGTTGATACAGATGGAGCTGAGAGATTATAAAAGGAAAGAGGGACAAGGTAGGGAGACTGCTTAGATAGAAGTGTATAGAGAGACAGAATAGACTGACTTATTTATAGTTAAGGAAAGTGTGAAAGACTGGATGAGAGTCTAATAGAGTGAGATAGAGAGTGTCTCTTCATACTGGGTATGGATAGTGAATATGGGGTGTCTGGTTCCACCACACGAGAGCGCCCCAGAACATTGCCCGACATATAATCGTCCTAAATGGTGGTTGAAACCTCTACATATCAAAGAAAGAGACTGTTAGTATCCAGGGCCATGAGAGACAGACCCAACACAAGGCCACAAGTCACATATTGAGACCTAAGGGCACCTCACTATGGACCTTCAGCCTCCTGATCAGTGAACAGTTTGGCTTCATTGTGTGTAGTGTTGTTTTATTCTTATTGTCCAGTAAATAGTGGGAATGACTGTTACAAATTCTCCATGTATTATCTAGAAACACCAGGCTGTAAATATGAAGACGGAACATTATACACCATGCCATGTCTCACCATAATCACCATACAAAAAGGATAGTGAGGACAGCAGAACTATGGCCTCAGTGGGTCCTCCTGTCTGGAAGGCTCATTAGCTGAAGCCCCATATCTGGCTAGTAGTTATATATCCAATAAATAGCAGGAAAAGAGAAAATATCCCTGTGCCAGGAGCCTAAGAAATACCTAAATCTCTTAATGATCTTAGTAATGATACTTTGTAATAGAGGACTGAGATGACATTATCTAGAAGGAATAATCCACTTCTATCTGGTTTAAACACAGTAGATAAAACCCCTTTAGTCTCTAGTGAGTGATAGATTTTTTTATTTAGTATATTATTATAAGCTTGAATGGAGGTATACTTTTGTATGGTGATATGTCTTAGCTGAGAATTATAAGGTGTATAATAACTGTTCCTTTTTAATCTTTCCGGCCTGGTCCACAGTAATTCCCTCTATTTTCCTGCAGTCTTCAGTTTTCTCCGGCGCTCAGACTTCTTTATGGTCCAGCTCTCACATCCGTATGTTACTACTGGTAATACCATAGATCTAACAATGCGGACCTTTGGTGACCGTGTAATAGATTTACTTCTTAATAGATTGTCCAGACTTGCCATAGCTTTCCTCCCTAGAAACAAACATCATCAGTGTATGCAGACACATACTCTGTAGGGCTGGATGTGCAGTGCAGTGTCCTAACCTATCAGAGACCAGGTCTTGGAAACATGCTGCTGAGAGATGGTCACTGATTGGTTAGTATGAGACACGGCACAGCAAGTATCTTCATGAGCTGCAGAGGGCATATACATGTACTATTTGTCTGAATTTAGGCCGTAAAACCAGAGCTTATAAGAACTTCTTAATATAAAGAACATGATAGTATATAGATACCCAGGGATATTATCTACCTAGTAACCTGCCATATCCCTTTAAGAGCTGTATTTAGAGCCCTTTCTAGACCGCCATGTTATGTGTGTTTTTGCTGCTTTCCTTATTTTATGTTATTTCTTGCAGAATCGGGAGCCGCTGTGTGCGAGTTTTTCCTGAAGTCCGCCTGTATAAAAGGTAATACTGAGAGTATTTATATATCATCCTATAGTAATGTATTTGTGCCGCAGTATTAAAGTATAAATCACTTTACCAAGAGAAACTTTTTTTTTTTTTGTTTTGTTTTTTATAACAAATTATACAAGGTCAATTTACATAAAATTAGACATCGGGTGGCACCCTGCCCCAAAATGCCAGATATGGTGTAAATTAAAGGTATCTGGAAGTTCCCCTGTTTGTAACACATACGGCTTATGTCAGAAAGACACGTTACATGGAGTCCTTCTACACATACAACATTATTTTATTTCAAATTATTTGGTTTTCGACACCCACAGAGGGGGCTACATAGAGATCCTGTACTAGCCAATACAAATACTGCATTCAAGTACGGTTTTATCCCTATACGAACTGTCCAGCCAACAGCAGCATAGTGCAGAGATCCAGAGCAGCACTGACTGCTGGGAATAAAACACTACACTTCCCATGATGCTCTGCTGCAGACTGAATCCCTAGACATTGCTTCAATGTTTAAGGGAAATAGGATACAATTCATATGGAGGGGTAAGACTTCTAATATTACTATGATCAGAATCTAATCAGTCTGAATAATTAGTGAGCGTTATATATATATATATATATATATATATATATATATATATATATACATATATATATATATATATATATATATATATATATATAAATGATCTATCTAATTATTGACCATAGATACTTGTAATAATAAGACGGAATTAGTAAGAATATAATTCTAAATGCAACATATGATACCACAGTCAAATCCATACAATATAGTCCTAAGGTGCACGGTGCTATATGACTTACAAAATGATATATATAATCTAATAACCACATAAACTAAATGAATAAAAATATAAACATCCAGGAACATTCCATATCCCTTTAACCCCATATAGTCTGTTTCCATTTGTGTTTGATACAACAGGCATATGCCCAAGGGAAGCCATGTTTGATATGGTTATGGATTGCAAGAGCAAAGCCTTTGTGGGCACATTTGCATGTCCCTGCCAGGGTTCCCAGAATGCTCTGTAATTCTCTGAATTCTGGGCATGAAACTAAGTTTTAGACATTCAAATGTGAACACAAATTAACTATTTACTTACTGTATGGTGGAGGCTTCTATCACTCTTTTGCCCACCATAAATGAAATGCTTGTTGTGATGAACTACCTACTCAAAATATCCACTACACAAGCTAGGAACCAGCCTTACCCTGATGAGAGGCAGTAGCCTTGAAACGGCTCTATGTGGGTGGGATTCCTAGCTTGTGTATAATCCAACCCTAGCTTTGCTCAAAGCTATTTGATATAGCGGGCATATGTTTGATATGGTTATGGATTGCAAGAGCGAAATCTTTGTGGGCACATTTGCTGGTCTCTGCCAAGGTTCCCAGAATGCAGTGTAATAACTGTATTTCTCGGAATTCTGGGCATGAAGCAAGTTTTTTAACTTGTTTTACACATTCAAATGTGCTATTTATTTACTATTTGTGTAGGCTCTAAGACTATTCGTAATTGAATATAATGAGCATGTGCAGGGAGTAATTGGCATGATTACTACCAGGATCTGCATGCACTGATTATTACTTACAATTTTAAAGGGACAGACTAGTATAACTTAAAGTATACCAATGGCAGGGGTGGGGGTGGTTTCCTGCTTGCTATTTGCCCCATTCCTTTTTCTAGATTATCTTATTTGGAATGACAAGGGGGTTTATGGAAGAGATGCCCTGTAGTTTAATATGGCAGTTTATATTTACTGATTTGCTCAGACAAGTAAAGTGTGTTTTTTCCGGTGTGCAGTGATTTGGTGCAGGTGAGAGCCGTGTGTTTTTGCCTGGGTTAAACTTCCATATAAGTTTGGGCCTTGTGTGTGACTGTTTGCAGGAGGAAGTTCAAAGAAAAGGGTCAAATTGTAGTATTTTGTCATCCTGTCATATGTATGCAATACTGGAACAGATGATCCAGGGTCCATACCTTTGTGACAGGTGTGAGCATGTTGCCTCTCTGGAAGCTCAAATTAAAGATCTGGAGAGGAGAATTGCAGCACTTGGTGATACTGCTCCACTGGAAAGGGGTTTGGTGCTCACTGAGCACAGTTTAGCTGGGCCTAGCATGGAGGGAGGAGATGTGGCTAGTGAGGATGTCCAGGGAGGTAGCTGGGTTACAGTTACAAGGGGAAGCAGGGGGAAGAGGAGGAGGCAGGCCAGTGCTGAGTTGGCAAGCACCAACAGATTTGCCAGATTGAGTGAAACTGTTGGGGATGTCCATTCAGGAATGGCAATGCCAGATCGAGCTGTTCCCTCTAACAGTCGGGAGAACAGTTCTACTGGAGGAGAGGGAGGGCAAAATAGGCAGAACAACAGACATGTTTTGGTGGTAGGGGACTATATTATTAGGAATGTAGACAGAGTGATTTGTCACCCAGATCCCAGCAATCGAGTCTGGGTGCTTGGTTTCGGCATGTTGTGGATCGGGTAGATAAATTATTGTGAGGGGCTTGAAATGAACCGGCGGTCTTGGTACATATTGGTACCAGTGACAAAGTTAGTGGAAGATGGAGTGTCCTAAAGAAGGATTTTAGAGAATTAGGGAATAAGCTTAAGGCAAGGACCTCCAAGGTAGTATTTTCTAAGATACTACCAGTGCCACGTGCTAGCCCAGGGAGGCAGAAGGAGCTTAGGGAGGTTAATGTGTGGCTAAAAACGTGGTGCACTAAGGAAGGGTTTGGGTTTTTTAGAGCACTGGGCTGACTTCTCATTTGGGTACAATCTCTATAGCAGGGATGGATTGCACCTTAATGATGGGGGAGTTTTTTTTAACAGGTAGGTGGGGGGGGGGGGGGGACTAGATATAAGTAATGGGGTAGAAAGTGTAGAGGGTATAAGGGATGAATTAACAACTCATAGGGGAGGAGATGGGGGGAGGGGTACATATAGCCAATAGGGAGGTATTGCTAAGTAACTCAAGTACAGTGGCAGGCACTTCAGAACTACAGACTCATAACATAAGGTGTATGCTTGCTAATGCCAGAAGCTTGCCAGGAAAAATGGGGGAGTTAGAATTATTAGCAATTAATGAGAAATGGTATTTAATAGGCATTACCGAAACGTGGTGGGATGAATCTCATGACTGGACTGTTAATCTGGATGGTTATAACCTATTTAGGAAAGATAGGGTTAATTGTAAACGAGGAGGAGGGATTTGTCTATGTCATGTCTGAATTTTAGCCTATAGTCAGAGAAGATATTTATGGTGGACCTAGTGATAAAGTTGAATGTTTGTGGGTAGAGTTAAATAGTGAAGGAGCTAATTATAAAGTATATTGGTAGGAGTATGCTATAAACCCCCAAATATAGCTGAAAGTGAGGAAATACAATTATTATTACAGATTGGAAATGCAGCTAAGCACGGGCAATTTCTAATAATGGGAGATTATAATTACCCTGAAATAAACTGGATAAATGAGACCAGCAGCTCAGCTAAGGGGAGCAGGTTCTTGAGTACACTCGGGGATCATTATCTGGCCCAGGTTATACAGGAGCCTACTAGAAATGGGGCCATCTTAGATTTACTCATCACAAATAATATTGATATAATATCAAATGTTGGAATAGGGCAACCTTTGGGAAACCGTGATCACAACACAGTCTCATTTGAGATTGAATTAAAAAAACAAAATTGTAAGGGGCCAACGAAAACTCTTAATTGTAAAAGAGCAGATTTTAACGGTCTAAGGGCAGCAATACAAAGTATAGACTGGGACAGAGGCATGATGGGTAAAAGCACTGAACATAAATGGACAACATTTAAATCCTTACTAAATATACATACACATCGGCATATACCGTGTGGGAATAAAAGTAAAAGGAGTAAATCACATCCAATGTGGCTTACCAATGATTTAAAGATCAAGATGCAGAGTAAAGACTGCTTTACGGGAATTCACGGAAATGTGACAATGTGCACAGGCCGTCTGTGAAAAGGCATATGAGCTAAATAGGTTCTTTTTTTCAGTATACACAAGGGAGGTACCAGTGGTTGGGACACTGCAACATAATGGGGCTACACTACCTTTGCCAAATAATTGGTTAACACAGGAAGTAATCAAAAAGAGGTTGGAAACAATAAATGTTAATAAAGCCCCAGGTCCTGATGGAATACATCCAAGGGTACTAAGGGAACTGGGTTCTGTAATAGCCAAACCATTATATTTAATTGTTCAAGATTCACTCAACACAGGGTCTCTACCAGATGACTGGAGAAAAGCTGATGTGATACCTATATTTAAGAAGGGAGCAAGAGCAAATATGGGGAATTATAGACCAGTGAGCCTCACTTCTGTAGTGGGAAAGCTTTTAGAAGGGTTAATAAGGGATAATATACAAGAATATGTCTATTTGATCAGGATTATAAGTAGGAGCCAACATGGATTTATGAGGGATAGGTCATGTCAAACAAATCTAATTAGTTTCTATGAGGAGGTTAGTAGGAACCTGGATCAAGGAAACTCAGTGGATGCAGTCTATTTGGATTTTGCAAAGGCTTTTGATACAGTGCCACATGGGAAGCTATTGTGCAAACTAAGGGATACAGGAATTGCAGTAAATATCTGCTCATGGATTAAGAGCTGGCTAAAAGACAGGAAGCAAAGGGTTGTTGTAAATGGAACATACTCCGATTGGACTAATGTGGTAAGTGGGGTTCCTCAGGGTTCAGTATTAGGTCCTCTCCTTTATAACATATTTACTAACTACTAGAAGTAGGAATAGAAAGTAGTGTCTCCATTTTTGCTGATGACACGAAGTTGTGCAAGGTAATTAAATCAGATAATGATGTACTTTCCCTCCAAAGCGATTTGCATAAATTAGAGGAATGGGCATCTAAATGGCAGATGAGATTTAATACGAATAAATGTAAAGTTATGCATCTGGGAAGGAAAAATAGCCATGCAATTTATAAACTTAATGGAGCAAATCAAGGGGTATCAGATATTGAAAGGGATTTAGGACTACTGGTGGACAACCACCTAGGTAACAGCGCTCAAAGCCAAGCAGCAGCTGCAAAGGCAAATAAAATATTAGCATGTATTAAGAAGGGTATAGAAGCCAGGGAAGCAAATATAATTCTACCACTATACAAATCTCTAGTACGTCCTCATTTGGAATATGGAGGACAATTTTGGGCACCACTTCATAAAAAGGACATTTTACAGCTGGAAAAGGTACAGAGCAGGGCAGCAAAACTAATAAGGGGAATGGAGGTGCTAAGTTATGAAGAAAGACTAACCAAATATGGCTTATTTTTATCCTGGATTATTAAAGAGGGAGTATTGATCCAGGGAGGAATCCTATTGCTGGTATCTGGGGTCAGGAAGGAATGTTTTTTTTTCCCTTTTGGGACAATTGGCAACGTTTCACTTTTTTTTTTCCTGTTTTCTCCTCTGGATCATTTAATAACTAATCCACATATTGCAGGTCACAGGAGATCCTAAAAGGTTGAACTTGATGGACTGAAAGTATTTTTTCAACTTTAATTACTATGTAACTATATATTTACAGGTTTGTTCCATTTGCCTTTTTCTAGGGTAAAATGTCTAACTGCTAGTATAGAAGTGAGAAGTGAATATAGGATCTGGTAGTAAGGGCAAGTGTGTTTAGGGAGAAGTAAGTAAAGGGTTTATTTGGGAATCCTGTGAGGGCCGATCGTAATGCTAATATTATCCAATGTCCCGGAATATGAAGCGTCTGAGAGAGCAAAATTGGTAGTGTATAAAAACATTTTTGAATGAAAAAAAATCCCAAAATAAATATTAATAAACTTACCATAAAGTTTACACATTTCTTGAGTTTTCTGGCAGTTGATTTTGAAAAGGATCCCCCCTGAAAATCCAAACTGAATTAGCATAAAATTTATAATTGGTTGTGGCCAATCAGAGGCAGCATTATTACAATGTCTGTGATGTGTAGTGTTTTTTATTTCTTCAAATAAAATAAATGTGTGTCTGATATAAGCTGTATGTTTTATATTAGAAAAAGGTAAGAACAGGGAAACTTCCAGATACCATTATCCGACATGACGATGTGTGTATATTCAGATTGCTTTTTCCCTTCTTCTATAAATGAGCTAATCTTCTCCCTCTCTTCTCACCCCAGGCGGCATGTGTCCTTTTCGACATATCAGTGGGGAGAAGACGGTGGTCTGTAAGCACTGGTTACGAGGTCTCTGCAAGAAAGGGGACCAGTGTGAATTCCTGCATGAATATGACATGACCAAGATGCCGGAGTGTTACTTCTACTCCAAATTCGGTAAGAGATGGGGTGCTGTCCCTGGTATTGAAATGGCCAACTGCTCTCTCCTTGGCGTAGAGACTGAGGAGAGGTAGGGGACCTTGTACTATTGATGGGTCTGCTACTGAGATGTGGGGATTCCAAGTGTAAAGGATGAAGAAACTTACACAAATATATTTCAATCTTAAGCATGTGGTTTATTGGTTATAGTGAGCATTAGCATTTTCAGACATTTTTGTTTGAATAAAATGTCTATAAGATTCTAGAATGAACTTACTCATTGCTCCACCTTATACACACCACCACCACCACCTTATGCACGGGGCCCTACCAGCACCACCACCTTATGCACGGGGCCCTACCAGCACCACCACCTTATGCACGGGGCGCTACCAGCACCACCACCTTATGCACGGGGCGCTACCAGCACCACCACCACCTTATGCACGGGGCCCTACCAGCACCACCACCACCTTATGCACGGGGCGCTACCAGCACCACCACCACCTTATGCACGGGGCGCTACCACCAGCACCACCGCCTTATGCACGGGGCGCTACCACCAGCACCACCGCCTTATGCACGGGGCGCTACCACCAGCACCACCGCCTTATGCACGGGGCGCTACCAGCACCACCACCACCACCTTATGCACGGGGCGCTACCACCAGCACCACCGCCTTATGCACGGGGCGCTACCACCAGCACCACCGCCTTATGCACGGGGCGCTACCACCAGCACCACCGCCTTATGCACGGGGCGCTACCACCAGCACCACCGCCTTATGCACGGGGCGCTACCACCAGCACCACCGCCTTATGCACGGGGCGCTACCACCAGCACCACCGCCTTATGCACGGGGCGCTACCACCAGCACCACCGCCTTATGCACGGGGCGCTACCACCAGCACCACCGCCTTATGCACGGGGCGCTACCACCAGCACCACCGCCTTATGCACGGGGCGCTACCACCAGCACCACCGCCTTATGCACGGGGCGCTACCACCAGCACCACCGCCTTATGCACGGGGCGCTACCACCAGCACCACCGCCTTATGCACGGGGCGCTACCACCAGCACCACCGCCTTATGCACGGGGCGCTACCACCAGCACCACCGCCTTATGCACGGGGCGCTACCACCAGCACCACTGCCTTATGCACGGGGCGCTACCACCAGCACCACCTTATTGCACAGCTACACAAACAAGTGCAGTTTTTTTTTAACTACAGTGGACCTTTACATGGGCAGGGTTATGAAGCAGCAGGTTCTTTACAAGTTCTGTGTACATGATATATCTGTACAACCTGGGTTTTCGGACCCACCCTCATCTTGGCAGTTGCCTGCAGGCGCCTACTCCATGATATATACTAACGTGTTGATATTATTCTGACAGGCGAGTGCAGTAATAAGGAGTGTCCGTTTTTACACATTGACCCAGAGTCAAAGATCAAAGACTGTCCGTGGTATGACCGAGGGTTCTGTAAACACGGTAAGAAGGGTCTTCTGGAAGTTGGTCTCATGCTTATGATACTCAGTACTTGAACCTAACACGGTTTCTTGGTGATGTCCCACAGGCCCCCTCTGCAGACACAGACACACACGAAGGGTCATCTGTGTTAACTACTTGGTGGGTTTCTGCCCGGAGGGTCCCGGTTGTAAATTCATGCAGTGAGTACATTATCTTTACATCCAAACTTGCAGGAATTCTTATTAAAAGTAGTATGTTGTATGGTAGTGTCTGACCCCTCGTGTCCTGCTTTTCCAGCCCGCGGTTTGAGTTGCCCATGGGAACCACAGAACAGCCACCTCTACCTCAACAAACTCAGGTACAGCAGAAGGTATGGAAGGGGCACATACACTTGTTGTTCAGCCGCCTCCGACTCTCCGTGACCCTATGGACTGCAGCATGCCAGGCACATCTACCATCATGTTCCTGGTCATGCTAATCCAAAAGGGTTTTCTTGGCAAAGATACTGTAGTGGGTTGCCAGTTCCTTCTCCAGTGGAACAAGATTTGCCTGACCTCTCTACATATCATGGTATAGCTCACAGCTTCATTGAGGTACACAAGCCCATTCACCACAACAGGGTAGTGATTCAGAAGGGGCACATACACACTGACCTTCTAAATCAGTGTTGCCCAACCCTCTCCTCATGCACACCCGACAGGCTTTGATTTAAGTTTCATGCTGTGTGAACACAGGAGAGGCTTTCCATATTCAATCCCCCATTGCTTCACCTGAATTCTCAGTGTTAAGCTTAAATCATGGCCTGTCTGGGAGTGCATGAGGAGAGGGTTGGGAAACACTGTTCTAAATGAGTATTCTGATAAGAACAAATGGATCAAAAGTAGTGCTCCAAACAGCTAGGCTTGTTATTTTCTTTCCTTTGTTTTGTGTATCATTTTGTGATACTGGTGAATATATAATAACATGTAGAAATATACTACAGCCTCTTGTAAAGTGTCAGAACCAAGGTCACAAACCCAGGGGAGGCCAATTATATCTACCTGCAAGATTGTTCTAGTAAATTCTCAGGACGGTCTTATGCTTAACAAAGACATGTTCTTACTACCTGTGTGTGTATTTACTTTGTATGTACTTTATTTTATTAAGAATTGCTTATTAGTTCTGTTTTTACTGTCTAAGTCAAATAGTCCCTGTATGGGTCTGTCCACTGCAGCATATGCACAGACTCTGTAGGACTGGGTGTGTAGTGTCCTGGCCTATCAGTGACCACTTATCCACAGCATGTTGTAGAGAGATGGTCACTGATTGGTAAGTGTGATACAGTGCGCATCCAGCCATACAGAGTCTGTGTGTTCATGAGCTGCAGAGGGCAGACCCATACAGGGACTATTTGTTGGATTTCAGGCAGTAAATACAGAGTTTATAAATGCTTTTTAATACAATAAAGTACATAAAAGTAAATTGATATATACCCAGAAACCTTTCAAATCCCTTTAACTCAGCTGCTGCTAGTTTTCACCTACTATAAGGTTAGTGGGGAGGTGCCTTTGCCTAGCAGGCAATGCTAAATTTTCAGACATAAAGTGTACCAACACAATGATCTCCATTCGCTGTGTGGGCAGCCTGTCAATGATGGTTTATTCTCTTGCAGTACCTCATTGTTCTTAAACCCCTTTATACTCCAGCTAAAAAGTCTCCACCTCCCCCCAATGACCTTATTAGAGTGGAGACAAATAATAACTAGTCTTTGGAAACAAATGAAATATTGAACACTGATATAAATAGGAATTTTGTTAGGTATATAGAAATCTCACGGATTATGGAGCATCTGATGGAAAATGAGTAGTGGTGAAAACCATTTTATTTCTTTTTTTTGCATGAAAAAATCCCAGAATTAACATTAATAAACTAAAGTTTTCTGGTAGTTCATTTTGAGAAGGATCAGCCCTGAAAATCCAAGGTAAATTAGCATAAAATTCATAATTGGTTGTGGCCCATCAGAGACAGCTACAACAGTGTAGTAGTGTGCAGGGATTCAGTCTCTGCAGCAAAGCATCATGGGATGTATAGACTTTTGTCCCCACCACAAGGAGGCAGCTCCTGGCAGTGTTGCTCTAGATCTCTGCGCTGCGCTGCCACTTAGTTGAGTGTTGGTATAGGGTTAAGCGTACTTGAATGCAGTGTTTCCATTGGTTAGTATGAGGTGCCTATGTAGGGGTGTGGAAATCATTTTATAAAATAAAATCTGTACGTATAGAATGACTTAATGTAATGTATGTTTCTGATATAAGCCATATGCCTAATTAAATTAATTAGCTCCTCTTGCCAGGGCACTACAGTGGTATTCTGCATTTGTATTTACCCACATACCCCCACAACATCTCTCTGCATTGTACTCATTGACCGGCTCCATGTTCATTCCCACGTTGCTTCTTTATTTTCCCTGCAGCAAAATAACAACCAGGTGTTACAGAGATCGTCCTCTCTCATCCAACTAACGAGCCAGAACTCACCCGTAAGCCAGCAGAGGACGCAACAGAGTATGGGGGTCACACAACCGCACAGCAACAACATGGGGAACAGGGGCCCCCGGCCGCTGGACCAAGTCACATGCTACAAGGTGAGGGTTGTGCACACAAGTATTTAGAGTTAAAGCCCATTACTTCTATTATAAAATGTAACTTTTATTAGTATAACTAAAATACATATTTAAAATGCAGATGATAATCTTAATCATCTGTATTTTAAACTGTTATGGCTCTAACAAAAGTTACATTTTATAATATAAGTATTCTCGTGCACCTATATTATAAAATGTAACTATTGTTAGAGCCATAACAGTTTAAAATACAGAAAATTAAGTTTGTTGTCCGTATTTTAAACTGTTATTTTTATTATGGTGCTAATAAAAGTTACATTTTATAATAGAAGTAATGGGCATTAACTCTGATTAGGTGCCCCTTTTTCTTTGACTGTTATCTTATGTATGTATTGGTCAGATTATGATTAAAATCCGAGTCATATGGGAAAAAGGACACCTAAAGCCGAATATTTCTATTATAAAATGTAACTTTTATTAGCACCGTAATAAAAATGACTGTTTAGAATGCAGACAACTGTCCTAATCATCTGTATTTTATACTTTTATGGTTGTTGTTATTATATTTTATTTGTATCGCGCCAACATATTCTGTAGTGCTGTACAGGGGTAAAGGAAGAATACGATAATAACAAACTGCAGAAAAGGGAGGGCCCTGTTTTGATCTTAGAATCTTTGTAGAAAGTGTTTATTCCAAAGCACCCTACAAGATTAGAACTTGCTACATACAGTCTAAAGGGAATGGGAGAGGCAAAGACCAGGGAGTAACAGACAAGGAGTAGCAGGGTCAGGAGGGAGGTGAGAGTTAGAAAGGTGTTTTCATAAAGTGAGAGAGGGAAGAGATTACATAGTCTGTGTGAGGTGGATGGCTGTAGTGTGCCCCTAGTGGTAAGATAATATAACCTGCAAATAAAGTCGGGTGACTGCTATATAACTGCAATCATTGGAGGTGCGATCTTACTTCAGTTAGGATGAAGTTGCGGCATAAGGTGTTCTGTACCGAGAGAAGATATGAGAGGCCTTTAGAGAGCATGCTGTGTGAGTGGGGGGGAGGGGAGATACATTCAAATAGAAATAATATAGCAGAAAAATCATTTTGATTGAAGGAATATATCTGTAGGAATTCAGTAAAAGATAAAGTTGAGGCAGGATAATTCAGTTAGGATGAAGTTGCAGTTGGTTCAAATAAAAGTTACATTTTATAATATAGGTGCAAGAGACTACATATGTATAACTTGGTCAGAGTATCATTAAGTATATTCTCACACCCATATTATAAAATGTAACTATTGTTAGAGCCACAACAGTTTAAAAGGCAGGTGATTAAGATTGTCGTCTGTATTTTAATCCTCTATTTTTATATGGTAAATAAGTTACATTTTATTTTAGATGTAATGGGTTTGAACTATGAAACTGTGCCATTTTGTCCTATAACATACAGACTAAGATATATATATATATATATGAATTCTGTTGCACCTATATTATAAAATGTAACTTTTATTAGAATCGTAACATACAGAAGATTATGGTTGTTGTCTGTATTATGAACGGATAAAAGTACCATAACACTTTTTTTATAGAAGGAAATGGGTTTTTAACTCTAAATATGTTCCCCTTTTTCTTATGATATATATAATTAAGCTCCCATAGGAAAAACGGGCACATATTCATACTTAAAGCCTATTACTTCTATTATAAAATGTAACTTTTTTATTAGAATCATAATAAAAATAAGTTCAAAATACAGACCACAATCTTAATTGTCTGCATTTTAAACCGTTGTTGTTTTAATGAAAGAAACCCAATATAGGAGCAAGAGAATAATTATATATAACTTGGGCAGACTGATTCAGTATCCTTTTGCAACCGTATTATACATTTTAACATTTGTTTGAACAGTTAAATACAGACAATTAAGATTATCATCTGTATTTTAAACTTATTTTGATTATGGTTCTAAAAAGTTACATTTTATAATAGAAGCCCCTTTTAATCCTATGACTGATTTTAAACATAAAATGTCCTATGTATCGGTATTCTCTTGCACCTATATTATAAAATATATATATAGTCATTTCTGCTCATCATACCTATCTTTCTTCTTGCACCCCAATGTATTTCTGCAATGATTGATCTTTGCTTTTACAGTGTGGTGAGAAAGGACACTATGCCAACAGATGTACAAAGGGTCACTTGGCCTTCCTGAGTGGACAGTGAGCGGTCAGTGGTAATAGTGTGGATGGCAGATGCCACCTCATTCAGTGCCAGCAAGGACAGTCCGTGGAGGATAAGAGACTGTGTTTCTCTTTTAATTCTTCAAGTTTCAGGATATTTTGTGTTCTGGTGTAAATATGAACCTGTTTTCCCTGTGGTGGGTGGTACCGATTGCCCACAAACAGCTATTTGGCACAGTGAACTTTTTTTTTGCCAATACATATTTTTTTAAATAAAAATTGTACATTTCTTCTTACTTCAGTTTTATTTTGTTGTCTTTCTTTGCGATATGTACAGTACCCTGGGTGATTAATGACCTTTATGCTTTATTTGTAACGCGCCAACGTATCCTGTATCTCTGGTTTAAATTAAAGGCAAACAAGACATTACAAGACAATGGTGGGCCCTAGCTGAGCTTAAAATCAAACACTTCGTGCAAACCCTAAAGCATCTTACAAGATGGGAATACTCATGTGTATACAGATAAGGAATAATGCAAGACTAAGGGGACTTGGACACTCTGACACTGAATTGGACGCCTTTACTA
Source organism: Discoglossus pictus (assembly GCA_027410445.1). Classification (NCBI taxonomy): domain Eukaryota; kingdom Metazoa; phylum Chordata; class Amphibia; order Anura; family Alytidae; genus Discoglossus; species Discoglossus pictus. Next base: position 102,522,142 of record CM050172.1, on the reverse strand, counting down.
AGCTTAGACTCGGGGATCTGAATAAAGACTCGGGGATCTGAATAAAGACTCGGGGATCTGAATAAAGACTCGGGGATCTGAATAAAGACTCGGGGATCTGAATAAAGACTCGGGGATCTGAATAAAGACTCGGGGATCTGAATAAAGACTCGGGGATCTGAATAAAGACTCGGGGATCTGAATAAAGACTCGGGGATCTGAATAAAGACTCGGGGATCTGAATAAAGACTCGGGGATCTGAATAAAGACTCGGGGATCTGAATAAAGACTCGGGGATCTGAATAAAGACTCGGGGATCTGAATAAAGACTCGGGGATCTGAATAAAGACTCGGGGATCTGAATAAAGACTCGGGGATCTGAATAAAGACTCGGGGATCTGAATAAAGACTCGGGGATCTGAATAAAGACTCGGGGATCTGAATAAAGACTCGGGGATCTGAATAAAGACTCGGGGATCATCACTCCTGTAATATGGATGGGGGGGGGGTCTCTCTCTCTCTCCACTCCCACTGAACCTTCCCCCCCATTCTATAGCAATAGGTTACACAAATGATTCCCAAACCGCTCCTCAAAACCCACTAGACCGGTCATAATTTAGTCAAACAAAGGTAAGCCAGACAGTATTCAACACGTTGTGGAGACTCAAATTGATTTACCTTTGTATTCAGTGTGTGACCTAAATCATGGCCTGGTTGGTGGGTCTTAAGAATGGGTTTGGGAACCACTGAGTTAGACGCAGTATTCAATACCAAAGTCCCTTTTTGTTACCCCAGTAAATACACAGATTCCACAGAAGAATGTTTATTGGTCACAATCTGAACAGATAAGAGCTGACAATACTCTGATTACAAGGTGTAAAGATGGCTTCAGTTAGTGGTACTTCCTCCAGCGATCGTGCTCTGAAACAGAAGAAGTGTCTGTGAGATACAGTACAGATGCACCATGGGATATTTGTCATACAAACCATATAAAAAAAAAAAGGGGGCAACTGTAAAAGCATCAGGATATGCGCAATACAACAATAATATGGCATTATCCGAACCAAGCCCAGTACAGAACCAGCTGCTTGGTACAGAAAACTAAACTACAACTGAAGGCATTTGATTATATTAAACTTTTTTTTTTTTTTTTATGTAGCTCCCGGAGCAGAATAAACTGATTTGAATAGATGGGGGGGGGGGGGGATTATCCCTTCCAGCCAATGTGCAGCAATATAGCGATACGAGTCATAAGTATCTGCCAATGGTGTGCTTACTTTCCGCTCATACATATGTATTTACTTTTAGTTTCCAATCAATTTTACTAATTTTAACGTTTATAATTAAAACTTGCTCTTAATCCATGATGAAAACTTGCATCCCGTGTCCCTTTAATAAAAGCCCATAACTCCAGATTTACAGCGCATGGGTGTTGTGGCTAAAATCATACAACTTGTACCTGCTTAGGTATGCCCTCTGCAGCAAATGAAGACAGATGCAGCTGCACTTGTTGCACAGTGGCTCATGCTAACCAATCAATGATCATCTCCGCAACATGCTGCTGAGACGTGGTCCCTGATAGGCTAAAATGTATTGTACTGCTGGCAACAGCAATCCTACAGTGATTTGGATTCTACATTTAAGCGATTACAGGACATGATACAGATTGAACTTCTTACATTTAGGGTAAAGGACACTACTATATAACTAACCGTGCTACAGAACATGCGTGTGGCGATAACTTACTGATATGGTCGTACTCCCAGACGTAGCTCAGCACCACGTATCCAGCGACCAGCATGGCCACGCCACCAATGCCTCCCCTTTTCACATCAATATATTTATTAAAATAGCGGGTGTGACCTGAAACATAATAGAAGCGTCCGGGGTTAGTGCTTTATCAGCAACTACAGACAAGCGGTCAATCCCACTGGAAGTATACAATTCCCACTTTGTTGTGTCCGACTCTCCGTGACCCTCTGGACTGCGCCACGCCAGGCACAATTGTCTCTGCTAAGGTAACTTTATGGATAAGCACAACCAAAGATACTTGAGTGGTTGCCAGCTCCTTCTCCAGTGGACCGTGATTTGTCTGACCGCTCTGCTATGACCTGCCCATCTAGGGTGACCCTGCATGGTATAGCTCACAGCTTCATTGACATGGAAGAGATCCAGAAGGGGCTCTCATACTACAGAACTATAGCTTTGCTCAGTGCTATCGTATCGGTTTGACTCTAATACTGAACAATAAATATAAGTTTTAAAAGCTACATTGATATTTTTTCTAAAAAAAAAAAAAAAAGAAAACTGATTTTATGGCACACAAGAAATAAAAATAAATGAAACCCTCTTATATGAGCACTATTGTGGCCCTTTAAACCATTCAACTTCATTCCAGATACCCAAGTACTGACCTCTGCGGATAGCTGCAATGATCCCGTTTGGGGTGAAGTCCCGACTTGTTAGCCAATTGGGCAACTGTCCCAATTTCACTTCCATGAGCCGCTTCTCTGCCAGGGGAACTAAGAGAAGAAGAAACCCATGTTAGTCTGGAGGTAAATCATTTGCTATAATGACCAGTCACATTAATCAGTTGCTCGTTACTCGTTTTCCTTTTCATATAGGCCAGTGGTTCCCAAACCCCTCCTCGAGACCCACCAGACAGGCCAAGATTTAGGTCAAACACTGAACAAATGTGAGGTAACTAGTAGTCAACAGATTGTGGAGCCTAAATCATGGCCTGGAGGGTCTTGAGGAGAGGTTTCGGAACCACTGATCTAAAGAACAAGTGCAGAGTGCCCACCCCACTTTTTACTGGGCTCAGCAGAACTATTTGACCCAAGTGCTGACTGTGCAGGATTGAACACCAAAGTATCCAACATGCGGAAATGTTCTGTGCGTTTGAATTTGGACTAATAAAGTTGTTATTATCTGAATCTTATGGTGTGTATAAGTCCCACATCCAAATATGGAACAGGGGTGGATATAGTCACCTATACAAGACCAAGTTATATAGGGGACTGGGAACATATAGGGCCTATTGATTCCATCCTGCCCATGACAGCTGTAGGCAGCACTGCCCCAACAGTCACCTTCACTACAGACCCTCTTGTTCCAGCCTTGCTATGTAACAAGCATACTTCCACTCCATCCTCACTTAATGAATCACCTGTCATTGACCATTCCCTCTCAACGCTGCCCCAACAGGCCCTCTTGGTCCAGCCCCACTTACCGAAGCACAAATATGTCCAGGTAATGTTATTAGGTCCAACATACCGGTGTGGATAGATCAGATGTGACCTTTACTGACATACCCCAACTGACCAGCATAATGGGGTCACACAACACTATAACCTCTGCTAAGGTCAATGGTCAGCCCAGTGTATAACCTTCCTGTATGACCTGGTGTTATGTTCTACACAGGTAAATAGGTAACATTAGTAGGAACCAAAAGTCTGGGAAATAAACACGGCTGGAAGACTTAATTAGGTTGGTAAGCTTAATGAGGGAGAGGGTCACATGACTGAAAATGTCAAATATAAATTGGTTTAATAAAGTTTTGAAGGAGAGGAATGATTGTATATATATATATATATATATATATATATATATATATATATATATATATCCCCTACGGCTGCCCGTTGATATAAAGTATGTTCTATAGACCATGAACAAATAATGATCTGTATCTTAGAAAACTTATATCTAGGATTCAAGCATAAGAGAACATGCGCGGTGCCTGGTGTTACTCGGTATATAATATCCCCGGGTATCTATTTACGGACATTTATTAGGAAGAGTTTTTAAGCTCTGTTTTTAATGTATAAAATCAAACAGTCTCTGTATGGGTCTGCCCACTGCAGTGTATGCAGACACAGACTCTGCTGTACTTGCAGTCTCATATTAACCAACCAGTGACTCTCAGTAACATTCTGCTACATGCTGCTGAGACGTGGTCCCTGATAGGCTAAGATATTACACATCCAGCCCTACAGAGTCTGTGTCTTTATGAGCTATGACAGCTGTAGGTAGTGACCCCGACTGCCCAGCCCAAGGCCCCTGTCACAGCCTGGATATCTCTGCATGCCACCTTCCCTGCAGGACCTCTTGTTCCAGCCTCTCTATATAACACCTATACAGTCACCCTCTCACCCTCATTTAGTGAATCCCCTGTCATTTACCACCATTGACCCCTTTGTAACTCTGTCCCAGCCAGTCACCTTCACTGAAGGCCCTCTTGTTCCAGCCTCTCCATATAACACCTATACAGTCACCCTCTCACCCTCGTTTAGTGAATCCCCTGTCATTTACCACCATTGACCCCTTTGTAACTCTGTCCCAGCCAGTCATCTTCACTGCAGGCCCTCTTGTTCCTGCCTGCCCCAGTGAAAGCCCATTCAGTCACCATATTTAACTACTCCCCAATCATGTATCACCCCTCTGCCTCCTTCCCTCTCCCCCATTGCCCTAGGCCGCGCTACTCACCCGGTTTGTCCGCCATCTTGATGTCCGAGATGTCACTGGCGAATTGAACGCTGGGAAAGATCTCAAAGACTGAAAAAGGTCGTACGGCTCGTGATGTCACTTCCTGACAGGAAGCGCCGCCATGTTGGAAGTGGCAGGTTGCTAGGAGACAGTGAGAGGAAGGTCATGGAGTGACTGATAATGTGTGAAAGTGTGTGACTATATTAGTGTAAATACTGACAGGCCTTCTGTGCTAATAGTGATGAAAATAGGAAAAATACTATATATATTAATGTATATTATATAAACCCATACTCATGTATTAAATAAGAACACCTGAACACTCATAATATTGTCCCGCTGGGATGGACAAGGCTTTATAGTAACGCAGCTGATGTCCCATATACGTATAATAGATAATAAATCTATAGGTACTGACAATTTAGCAAATAGATTTAAAGCCAATATGACTTTCTTATAAGGCCTCCACTGACAAAGAAATGACCAGTCTATAATTTTAATGGTCGGTGTATTTTATCAGCGAGAGACAGAATAACAACAACAAAAAACAAGAAAATCGCGTCAAAAAAGTTATAAATTGATTTGCAGGTCACTGAGGGAAATAAGTATTTGATCCCGTATCAATCAGCAAGATTTCTGGCTCCAGGTGTCTGTTATGCAGGTAATGAGCTGAGATTAGGAGCATTCTCTTAAAGGGAGCGCTCCTAATCTCAGCTCGTTACCTGTATAGAAGACACCTGTCCACAGAAGCAATCAATCAATCAGATTCCAAACTCTCCACCATGGTCAAGACCAAAGAGCTGTCCAAGGATGTCAGGGACAAGACTGTAGACCTACACAAGGCTGGAATGGGCTACAAGACCATCGCCAAGCAGCTTGGTGAGAAGGTGACAACAGTTGGTTGGATTATTCGCAAATGGAAGAAACACAAAATGACTGCCAGTCTCCCTCGGTCTGATGCTCCATGCAAGATCTCACCTCGTGAAGTTTCAATTATAATGAGAACGGTGAGGAATCAGCCCAGAACTACACCGGAGGATCTTGTTAATGATCTCAAGGCAGCTGGGACCATAGTCACCAAGAAAACAATTGGTAACACACAACGCCGTGAAGGACTGAAATCCTGCAGCGCCCGCAAGGTCCCCCTGCTCAAGAAAGCCCATGTACAGGTCCGTCTGAAGCTTGCCAATGAACATCTCAATGATTCAGAGGAGAACTGGGTGAAAGTGTTGTGGTCAGATGAGACCAAAATCAAGTTCTTTGGCATCAACTCAAATTGCTGTGTTTGGAGGAGGAGCAATGCAGCCTATAACACCATGAACACCATCCCCACCTTCAATCATGGAGGTGGAGACATTATGCTTTGGGGACAGGACAACTGCACCGCATGAAAGGGACAATGGACGGGGCCACATCTTGGGTGAGAACCTCCTTCCCTTAGCCAGGGCATTGGAAATGGGTCATGAATGGGTATTCCAGCATGACAACGACCCAACACAACACACAGCCAAGGCAACAAAGGAGTGGTTCAAGAAGAAGCACATTAAAGTCCTGGAGTGGCCTAGCCAGTCTCCAGACCTTAATCTCATAGAAAATCTGTGGAGGGAGCTGAAGGTTCGAGTTGCCAAACATCAGCCTCGAAACCTTAATAAGTTGAAGAGGATCTACAAAGAGGACAAAATCCCTCCTGAGATGTGTGCAAACCTGGTGGCCAACTACAAGAAACGTCCGACCTCTGTGATTGCCAACAAGGGTTTTGCCACCAAGTACTAAGACAAAGGGGTCAAATACTTATTTCCCTCATTGACCTGCAAATAAATTTATAACTTTTTTGACAAGCGTTTTTCTTGTTTTTTTTGTTTTGTTATTCTGTCTCTCACTGTTAAAATACGCCTACCATTGATGTCTTTGTCAGTGGACAAACGTTTAAAATCATCAGGGGATCAAATACCTTTTTCCTGCACTGTAGATCTATCTATCTCTATCTATCTATCTATCTATCTATCTGTCCTCCGGCACTCCCTTGGTGAGGGGGAAGAGAGAGGGAGAGGGGCAGGGGGTAGAATGGGGGAGAGAAGGAGAGTGGGGAGAGTCAAGGAAGAAGGGAAGAGAGAGGTTAGGGGAGGAGGAGAGAGGGAGGGGGGAGATAGAGGGTGGAGGAAGAGAAAGAGGGAGGGGGTGAGAGAGGGGTGAAGAGAGAGGAGGGGAGAGAGAAAGTGAGGGAGAGGGAGGAGAGAGAGGGGTGAAGAGAAGGGGGGAAAAAGCGAGGGAAAGGGGGGAGGGAGAGAGAGGGGGAGGAAGAGAGCACACAGAGCACAGAGAGAATACACAGAGAGAGACAGAGAGAAAGACCAGGCACAGAGCAAGGGCTCACAGAGACAGCACAATAAGCACAAAAATAATCAGAGGAAAATGTAAAAACATCCAAGACAGAAAAGCATTTGAAATTAAGATGATCACATTCTTCTACACTAACAATACAGGACTTAATATGGACTTGGGTTTTCTAAAACATTATCTGAATTTTATGTGAATTTTTCTTATTTTACCATAACAAACTTAGCTCTCTTAGTGAGATGTTTGTCCAACATGAAAGATATCACTGTGGACTAAAGTGCTGTGTTTTTTCATGTATATACTGATGTATATGTGTATATAGTATGTGTATATATATTTTCTTTACTATGTTGTGTCCCCCTATATGTTGCTGTCTCCACTCTCTCTGCATCTGCAGTTTTTATTCAAACTGATGTTCCCATCTCATGTTAGTATTGCTTCAGACTTGATGAAGAGAGGTTGAACCTGTCGAAAGCTCCTCATTAAATATATGACATTTGTCCAATACAAAAGGTATCAAATTATACTGCAATACTCATTAATCTATGTATTTATATATATAGATTAATAATGACTAAATTACTAGATTACTGGGCATTCACGGCTGCTTCACTCTTCAATTATATATATATATATATATATATATATATATCGCTATATATCTATCTATATCACATAATAGCTGTTGTAATTGCGAGTTTGTCAGTAACGCAAAAGTTACAGGTGCGCAGTGAGCGTGAGAGAGGAGGGAAAGAGACACGGGAGTGAGACGGGGGGGGGGGGGGGAGTGGAAAGAGACACAGGGGAGTGAGAGAGGGGGGAAAGAGACACAGGGGAGTGAGAGATGGGGGGTGGAAAGAGACACAGGGGAGTGAGAGAGGGGGGAAAGAGACACGGGAGTGAGGGGGAAAAGAGACACAGGGGAGTGAGAGATGGGGGGTGGAAAGAGACACAGGGGAGTGAGAGAGGGGGAAAGAGACACAGGTGAGTGAGAGAGGGGGAAAGAGACACAGGTGAGTGAGAGAGGGGGAAAGAGACACAGGGGAGTGAGAGATGGGGGAAAGAGACACAGGGGAGTGAGAGAGGGGGAAAGAGACACAGGGGAGTGAGAGAGGGGGAAAGAGACACAGGGGAGTGAGAGAGGGGGAAAGAGACACAGGGGAGTGAGAGAGAGGGGGAAAGAGACACAGGGGAGTGAGAGATAGGGGGTGGAAAGAGACACAGGTGAGTGAGAGAGGGGGAAAGAGACACAGGGGAGTGAGGGGGGAAGAGACACAGGGGAGTGAGAGGGGGGGGTGGTGGAAAGAGACACAGGGGAGTGAGAGAGGGGGGAAAGAGACACAGGGGAGTGAGAGATGGGGGGTGGAAAGAGACACTGGGGAGTGAGAGAGGGGGAAAGAGACACAGGGGAGTGAGAGAGGGGGAAAGAGACACAGGGGAGTGAGAGAGGGGGAAAGAGACACAGGGGAGTGAGAGATGGGGGTGGAAAGAGACACAGGGGAGTGAGGGGGGGGAAGAGACACAGGGGAGTGAGGGGGGGAAGAGACACAGGGGAGTGAGAGAGGGGGAAAGAGACACAGGGGAGTGAGAGAGGGGGAAAGAGACACAGGGGAGTGAGAGATGGGGGGTGGAAAGAGACACAGGGGAGTGAGAGATGGGGGGTGGAAAGAGACACAGGTGAGTGAGAGAGGGGGAAAGAGACACAGGGGAGTGAGAGATGGGGGGTGGAAAGAGACACAGGGGAGTGAGAGAGGGGGAAAGAGACACAGGGGAGATAGAGATGGGGGTGGAAAGAGACACAGGGGAGTGAGGGGGGGAAGAGACACAGGGGAGTGAGAGATGGGGGGTGGAAAGAGACACAGGGGAGTGAGAGAGGGAGAAAGAGACACAGGTGAGTGAGAGATGGGGGTGGAAAGAGACACAGGGGAGTGAGGGGGGGAAGAGACACAGGGGAGTGAGAGATGTGGGGTGGAAAGAGACACAGGGGAGTGAGAGAGGGAGAAAGAGACACAGGGGAGTGAGAGATGGGGGTGGAAAGAGACACAGGGGAGTGAGAGAGGGGGAAAGAGACACAAGGGAGTGAGAGATGGGGGTGGAAAGAGACACAGGGGAGTGAGGGGGGGAAGAGACACAGGGGAGTGAGAGATGGGGGGTGGAAAGAGACAGGGGAGTGAGAGAGGGGGAAAGAGACACAGGGGAGTGAGAGAGGGGGAAAGAGACACAGGGGAGTGAGAGATGGGGGGTGGAAAGAGACACAGGGGAGTGAGAGATGGGGGGTGGAAAGAGACACAGGGGAGTGAGAGAGGGGGGAAAGAGACACAGGGGAGTGAGAGAGGGGGAAAGCGACACAGGGGAGTGAGAGATGGGGGTGGAAAGAGACACAGGGGAGTGAGGGGGGGAAGAGACACAGGGGAGTGAGAGATGGGGGGTGGAAAGAGACACAGGGGAGTGAGAGAGGGGGAAAGAGACACAGGGGAGTGAGAGATGGGGGGGTGGAAAGAGACACAGGGGAGTGAGAGAGGGGGAAAGAGACACAGGGGAGTGAGAGATGGGGGTGGAAAGAGACACAGGGGAGTGAGGGGGGGAAGAGACACAGGGGAGTGAGATGGGTGAAAGAGACAGGGGAGTGAGAGAGGGGGGAAAGAGACACGGGAGTGAGGGGGGGAAAGAGACACAGGGGAGTGAGAGAGGAAGGAAGAGACACAGGGGAGTGAGTGGGGGGAAGAGACACAGGGGAGTGAGAGGGGTTAAAGACGAGACACAGGGGAGTGGGAGAGGGGGGAAAGAGACACCGGGGAGTGAGGGGGGGAGGGAAGAGACACAGGGGAGTGAGAGGGGTCAAAGAGACACAGCGGAGTGAGGGGGGAAGAGACACAGGGGAGTGAGATGGGTGAAAGAGACACAGGGGAGTGAGAGAGGGGGGGAAAGAGACACGGGAGTGAGGGGGGGAAGAGACACAGGGGAGTGAGAGAGGGGGGAGGGAGAGACACAGGGGAGTGAGGGGGGGGGAGAGACACAGGGGAGTGAAAGGGGTCAAAGAGACACAGGGGAGTGAGGGGGGAAGAGACACAGAGGAGCTAGAGAGGGGGGAGAGACAAAGGGGAAGGAGAGAGGGGAAGAGACACATGGGAGTGAGAGGCACGCCATAAGTGCCAACATTACGGGCTTGCGCATGCTGCGGCCTGCAATGGGTGGCTAGGCTGCTCATTGCGGGGCCCGCTCGCGAGGACCATAAAGTAGAGCGGGGGAAAGGCTCGCATTGTGTGGCAGACGGCATTGCCCGGCTTCAAATTCATGAGCCTCCCAAGTGCGTGAACAACATCGCAAACGTTACGAACAAGCACGCAGATCCACAACTATATATGTGATATACTGTAAAATAGCGGACTGTAATCCTAATTAGCATGTCAAAGTGTGAGCAGCTCATTTGCATATAAATGCAGCAACAACAACATGGAATTTCCCAAGATTGATTCACTTTAGAAAAAGATGGATAAACACAGCATATAGCCAGTTTTTTTGATTTTTAACTTCTGATGGTGGTAATTATGTGTATTAATGGGCTGTGTTATCATACAGAATAAGACAATATCAGGCCCTGCATGAGCCTGTGAGGCTGTCAGAGCCCAAAATAGATCCCATCAATATCAGCATCATGGAGTCCTTTTCATTCACTGTTACAGTGTAATTATTGTATTGATCTCAATTGGACACATTTCCCCTTGTGAAATATATATGGTGTTTATTGCGGATGTGAACACTGGGGGGCAGCAGAGAGCTTAATATTTGAATTATACAGGTAATGCTTGTTTGCACATAACATATCTGGGCATGTACATATAATCTCAGGTAAACTTATAGGGCCTGGCACTTACTTTAAAGTAGAAAATGTGGTGGTGGGGGTCCAACTCAGCTCCAGAATTTTCTTGAATCCTCCCTTGAGACTGAGACTGTGTAGATGGGCTTCTTGGTGATCAGCTTCTATTCCAGGGCCATTAGAATGCAGAATAGGAATCAAGGGGTTAAACATACCAAACAGAGGTGTGTTTGTGTTGTTCAGTCATGTCCGACCCTATGTGACCTAATAGATCGCAACACACAATGATCCACTTGGTATTCATGGCAGAGATGCTGGAGTGGGTTGCCAGTTCCTTCTCCAGTGAGCCATAGCATACAGCTACAGGTATTCCTAGGTGGTCTCCCATCTAGGTACTGACCAGGCCCAACCCTGCATGGTTTAAGGGTGGTGTGACCTCTTGGTTCCCTGGTTGGAATGGAACCCAGGTTGTAGAAGCGAAAGCACCAAATCCTAACCACTGGACCAACAGGGAACCCAAACCCAAAGCCCTTTTATAGGTAAACAGGACAATAGAACTTTGGTCCAACCCACAGACCTGATTAGATTACCTGCCCCTCCCAGTTATCTCACTCACCCCCTGTGATACCTCACTGGCCAATCTGGGGGTGCGGGAGCTAATCCCATCACAGGGTGGGCTGGTAATTACATCTCAAACTTAACCACATTCAAAGTTCCCTTCTAAACTAGTTATCTCACTTATACTATTTGAATTTCCCGTTGACAGCTAGATAATCAGACCGGTTGTTATCATTATTGTTTACATTTCCTGTCTCTGATGATGGCGCTGGAATGGCGGTCAGCAGGGAGGATAGAGAGGACATCGCTCTATCAGTAGAGGTTACGGGACATCACCGGCGATATTATAAAGTATACAGCACATTCCTATCAACGCGTTTCATGAATAAGTTCTTCAGGGTATAGTGATCCTGTTATATACACGCCGTTATATTCATATATATCCTCCCACAAATCATTCCTGAGATAACAAGTCCCAAGTATTATTATTCTGAGGTCGTGTCCAGCTGTACGGGTGGTCTTTATTTAGACCACGCAGGTCCTGTCAGGTTTTATCTTTATTATATACTCCTGGAGCTAAGGTTATCGGAGTGGATTATATTGTTCCACATTTATTAATGCCAATGATCACTCATTAACAAAAGATTAACATTTATTTTTGGGGGTGGATCAGAAATCAAACTGCCGTGTTAATTTAGTGTAGGAAAATGCATTAAAAAAGTAAAATAACATTATATTGATAAAATAGGATTGCAACCTTGTCGTGGTGAAAGGGCCTGTGTGCCTCAATGAAGCTGTGAGCTATACCATGTAGGGTCAACGAAGATGGGCAGGTCATAGCAGAGAGGTCAGACAAATTGTGGTCCACTGGAGAAGAAACTAGCAACCCACGCCAGTATCTTTGCCAAGAGAACCTTATCGATAAGCACAACCAGAGACAAGATGTGCCTGGCGTGATGCAGTCCATAGGGTCATAGAGAGTCGGACATGACTGAACGGCTAAACAACAAATATATACGTATGAGTTGGCCCTGGAGGGGGACTCAGGGGTGTGGGGGCCTAACACAAAAAGAACATTTCTGTGGTCCCCCCAAACAATGGACAGTAGGAATGCTAAGAGGGATGGAGGAGGGTCTGTCCCACCAGTTGGACGATGACTAACCATAACACGCTGAAGTTCTCCCTCTGACCTCAGGCCCATCCACGTGGCCCATATAGTGGGGAGTGACCACTGCAGAGACATCTTTGTGATAACACATCCAAGCGGTGCTCGCACCTGTCACACAGAGTCACCTCGCATTACACTTGGCCGCTCGCAGCTTCCTTCAGGTCTTGAGAAGGAGCCGGCTCTGTTATAATCTTCTATTCACAATCTCTTCTGCTTGAGAAAGTCCTGACCATCCATGAAATCTGGAGATGGCTGGGAGGCTACATTAGATTTACATTCAAAGAGCGGTCAGTACAGTGTAGTGACCAGCAGAGGTGTCCAGGGAGCAAGGGAACGACCCGATAAGTTATTTGTTATACTACAGTGTGTATATATATTTATTTATACTGTATACAGGTTTTATCTTTGGTGGGCTGGCTACTAAAGTATTAAATACTCTGTTTATGTTTATATATATATATAATGGTACCTCGGTACTCGTCCTTAATCCGTTCTGGACGACAGGTTGAGTTCCAATAAGATTGAGTTCCAAGGTAGCATTTCCCATAAGGATCAGTGTAAATTAAAATAATCCGTTCCGAGCCCCAGAAATTTCACATTTTAGTTTGAACTGATTATCTTGTTTTTGATACAAAACCTTAAAACTAAACAAATATAAATAAAAAATAACAATTACATAAAATAATATAGAATTTAACTTCACTTTAACTGTACTGAGAGGACTTGATGGTGGCAATGTAGAGGAGGAGAAGGAGGAGACAGGTTATTGCTTGGAAGGGGAGTCCTCTTCCATTAGAACATCGGGCACTTGCATAGGGGATCTTTCTCACCACTGAATCCTGCTGGAGGCTCTGATGTAGGGAGTTCCACTAGAAACCTGTCAATACAAACTCGCTTCTGCCTGCGGTTCAAAATATTTCTGAAGTGAGACATTGTCCACATTGCGGCTTGCTTGATCTTTGTCAGGATAATACTTAAAAAAAAAAAAATAGTATTTCAGTTCATTTAACACACATTTCTTTGATCAGTGCAGTAGGTGCTTCCTCTGGTCCCTCCTCTTCACTTGAAGACATTTCCTCAGCCATTATCTGTTCCTGCAGCTTCTCAGTGCTGAGCTCTTGTCTGTTCTCCTCCACTAACTCTTCAATGTCTTAATTACTACCCTCCAAACCCATGGACTTGCTCAGAGACACAATGTCCTCCACTACTGGGCTAGGTTCAGCCTCCAAGTTCCTCAGAGCTACAGCTTCTGTCCATAGTCTCCTCCAGCCACAGTTCATGGCCTTGTGAGAGACCTCACGCCACCTATCAGAGGGACACAGCATATTAGAATGGTCCTTCCAGAACTCTCTCAGTGTCAACTCAGTAGCCGAGATCACCTCAAAGAACCTCTGGACAAGGCGTCTTGGTATACAGTTTCTTAAAGTTTGATGTGACCTGCTGGTCCATGGTCTGGATTAGAGGAGTTATGTTAGAGGGCAAGAACTCAACAGCCTGGAGGGTGAGCAGGAGCATTGTCCATTATTAACAGGACCCACAGAGGCAGTTCTTTCTCCTCCAAATATTTTTTTACAATGTGGCCAAACACTTTGTTCATCCATTCGATGAAGAACATCCAGGCTTTACTGCTGGTGCTCCATATTAGACTTAACTTGCTTTTAATCACATTTTCGTTTTTAAAAACTCTGGGGTTCTCCTTGTGATAGACTAGTAGAGGCTTTATTTTTTGATCCCCCACGCGCATCCAGCAGAGTTAGCTTGTCCTTTATCGGCTTGTGTCCTGGTAATATCTTCTCCTCTTGAGTGATGTAGGTTCTGGCATTTTCTTCCAAAATAAACCAGTCTCACCACAGTTGAAGACTTGTTGGGGAAAAAAAGCCTCGGCCTCTACATAGTCTCCCTGACAAAGGTTTTGGCTTCTTTGTCCACACGGGCTCCCTCTCAATGCCTCACCACACTGGGAATGCCCAACCATGACTGACTTTACATTCTTCACTGCTCTCGTCACTTGTTGTAGGCTCGTTTTTTACCAGATCAGCATGCAAGTGTTTTGCTTTCCCGCATGTTATTGCCAGGGAAATACTATCACCCACTAACTGATAATCCAACTGTACAACAATTTCTCCACTTCCTCCAATGTCTGTGACCAATGCTTGGTCACAGCCTTCACAACTCTAGCCACATCAGCTCCTTTAATAGCTTCCTTATTGCTCACTATAGTAGAGATCGTTGTTCTGGGCATTTCATGCTCAGCAGCGAGATCACACATGCGGCTACCAGGCCCTGGTCCTTATAAGCATAGGCTGCATTTTGGTTCTTATAGGCACAGTCTACACTTAGATTCTTGAAGACACAGACTACACTTTGTTTCTTGTAGACACAGGCTACACTTTGGTTCTTGCAAACCCAGGCTACACTTTGGTCCTCATAGGCAAAGGCTATACTTTGGTTCTTATTGGCATAGTCTACACATTGGTCCTTATAGGCACAGTCTAAACTTTGGTCATTTTAAGCACATGCTGCATTTTGGTTCTTATAAGCACAGACTACACTTTGATTCTTGTAGACACAATCTATACTTGGATTCTTATAGGCACAGTCTACGTTTAGATTTTTATAGGCACAGCTTACACTGTGATTCTCAAAAGTACAGTCTCCACTTTGATTCTTGTCTTGTCACACTTTCATAAGTCCTCATAAGTCATAATCCTACATCAGCCTTCACCAGACCCCAACTCAACCACGCTTTTGTGGGCTGCCTTCCCTCTCTCCTTACCATCCCTGGGCCCTTGGCCCTCTTAGCAGGCCAGTGAGGGCGTAGCAATAGGCCATACCTCAGCTACACGAGAAGAGGGGCCTGACCACAAAGTTTATGTCCAGGTTGTATCCCTGGGATTGTGGGGGAGACCCTCTCCCAAATGTCTGAGAGGGCATTCCCATCGCTGGAGAGCAATGGTGTGATGATTAGCTACCGTTGGGAGAAGGACCTGACCACAAATATATATATACTAGAGAATTGCCCGTCAAAAAATGACAGCAATGAACTTGTAAGTGAGCTAATGCTGTTTAGTGTGTAATAATGAAATATATAATACAGTAATAAATGAATATACTTTACGTATTTATAAGCATTGTGTTGAAGAGCTGGCAATCTGTTTTGATGTTGCTGCAGCATTAGTGATGTGGAGCTGCTGTGTAAGCGTGCTGAATGTGTGCAGTGTAATACTGTGCGTGCGCGAGACCAAACCGTTAGCGTAGTTGTCGTAAAATGGCGGGTAATGTGTGGTATGCGTCTTAGCGGAATATCCGTAGGTCGTTTGTGGTGTTTTGCGAGTTTCTTGTGGTGTTTTGCGTGTTTAGAGTGCTGTAGCCTCGTTTTCGTTTTGTTCGGCGGCCATTTTTTCTCTTGCTTATCGAATTTTTTAGTGTTCAAACTCTTTTATTTTTAGTGAAATGAAGGTGTAAGTTGTTTTTTTTTTGAGGTCGTGGATGCTCGCTCTTGCTGTAGGTAAGCTTTTTATGTATGTGCTGTGTGTATTTATTGTGTTTTGAATTTTGTAATGTTCGCGAGTTGCGTCCGATTGTTGCGAGGTCGTAATGTATGGTAACGTGTCTCGTATGTTGTTTGTGTTGCGAGGTAAAGTTTGCGAGGGTCGTAGTTGGTGTGTCGTGTTGTTTGCGTTGCGACGTAAAGTTTGCGAGGGTCGCAGGTGCTGGCAAGGAGGGCCTTCGGCGCTCCATGCCAGCAACTGAGGACCTCGCCCGCTGCCCTCGCTTTGCGAGGGCCGCAGGCTCGCTATGCGAGCCCGCAAGCGTGAGCAACAGCTCTGGCTGGCTCGCCTGCTCACAACTATATATGTGATATACATATATATATATATATATATATATATATACACACACACAGTGGGCCTCATTCAATTGCGATTTGGCCAATTGAATAGGGCTCTAAATAAGCACATAGCATATTTTTTTAAAATAAGTTTTTAGTTAGTAAACTTCTATCAAAAACCACGGTTTTTACTAACTCAAAATTTCTGTAAAAAAAATATGCTCTGTGCATATTTAGAGCCCTATTCAATTGGCCAAATCGCAATTGAATGAGGCCCAGTGTATATACAAAGTCTACACACCCCTGTTAAAATGTCAGGTTTCTGTGCTGTAAAAAAATGAGACAAAGATAAATAATTTCAGAACTTTTTCCACCTTTAATGTGACCTATAAACTGTACAACTCAATTGAAAAACAAACTGAAATCTTTTAGGTGGAGGGAAGAAAAATAAAAAATAAAAATAATGTGGTTGCATAAGTCTGCACACCCTCTTATAACTGGGGATGTAGCTGTGTTCAGAATTAAGCAATCACATTCCAAATCGTGTTAAATAGGAGTCAGCATACACCTGCTATCATTTAAAGTGCCTCTGATTAACCCCAAATAAAGTTCAGCTGCTCTAGTTGGTCTTTCCTGAAGTCGCATCCCACAGCAAAAGCCATGGTCCACAGAGAGCTTCCAAAGCATCAGAGGGATCTCATTGTTAAAAGGTATCAGTCAGGAGAAGGGTACAAAAGAATTTCCAAGGCATTAGATATACCATGGAACACAGTGAAGACAGTCATCATCAAGTGGAGAAAATATGGCACAACAGTGACATTACCAAGAACTGGAGCTCCCACCAAAATTGATGAAAAGACAAGAAGAAAACTGGTCTGGGAGGCTACCAAGAGGCCTACAGCAACATTAAAGGAGCTGCAGGAATATCTGGCAAGTACTGGCTGTGTGGTACATGTGACAACAATCTCCCGTATTCTTCATATGTCTGGGCTATGGGGTAGAGTGGCAAGACGAAAGCCTTTTCTTACGAAGAAAAACATCCAAGCCAGGCTACTTTTTGCAAAAACACATCTGAAGTCTCCCAAAAGCATGTGGGAAAGGTGTTCTGGTCTGATGTAACCAAGGTTGAACTTTTTGGCCATAATTCCAAAAGATATGTTTGGCGCAAAAACAACACCGCACATCACCAAAAGAACACCATACCCACAGTGAAGCATGGTGGTGGCGGCATCATGCTTTGGGGCTGTTTTTCCTCAGCTGGTACTGGAAACCTTAGTTAAGATAGAGGGAATTATGAACAGTTCCAAATACCAGTCAATATTGGCACAAAACCTTCAGGCTTCTGCTAGAAAGCTGAACATGAAGAGGAACTTCATCTTTCAGCATGACAACGACCCAAAGCATACATCCAAATCAACAACGGGCTTCAACAAAGTATTAGTTTAAAGGTGTGCAGACTTATTCAACCATATTATTTTATTTTTATATTTTTTCTTCCCTCTACCTAAAAGATTTCAGTTTTTTTTTCAATTGAGTTGTACAGTTTATAGGTCACATTAAAGGTGTAAAAAGTTCTGAAATGAGTTATCTTTGTCTCATTTTTTTATAGCATAGAAACCTGACATTTTAACAGGGGCGTGTAAACTTTTTATATCCACTCTATATGTATCTAATATATAACACAGAGATATATTTGAGGGAGATGTTGGCCATGTTGTAGAGGGCTGGTGTCAGTTCCATCCCATCAAATGTACAGAGATGTCTTCATGATGACCTTTCCTAGTTGTGTAGATATCTGTTTTTTGGGCTATTACTTTTCAGAGTGGTTATAAACTAATGAGATTACCATTACTCCCAGTGTACAGATAGAAGCATCCTATGTATTCTATGCATTCTTCCACCTGAGGAAGTTGATTATAAGAAACCAAAATGGTAGATTCCACAAATTAATTAATTAGAAGCGGAATTTTGTTTTTACATTCTAAAAACATTGGTTTATTTCTTCAAAAGAGTATATATTAAATATAGGACTACAGTGGCCCTTTAACTCAGATATACAATATTTTTAATACACTTTTAAATAGTTGTATTGTTTAGTCTTTGTACAAAAGGCAAATTACTGTCTCTTTAAGGCCTCTGATGTACTTACTTGCTTCACTGACCCTTTGATTTGAGGGATCACATTAATCTGCCTCCTGTTTATAATCAGATGTTACCTTGACCTGGATTAATGATTTTATCTCCAAAAGGCAAATCTCACTAAATCCTATGTTATTCTGTGTGGCAGAAATGGACACAAAGTATCAAGTTATTAATGTGTGCTTCCATATAAGGACTACAACATTATTTTATACATTAGTATATATATATATATTTATATATTTATGTATCTATCTACAGTATATACACCATAATCATTAGATTTTCATATACACCCATCTGTTACTGATATCATATTTTAGACATAGCAAGTGGGGACATATTTAATTATTCAACTGTACAGTATTTATCTCTCAGTTCAGTCGTTGCAGATGTAACTCTCTCAGATCAGTCAGAGTCAGTGATTGCAGAGTTAACTCAGATCAGTCTGAGTCAGCGATTGCAGAGTTAAATCTCTCTGATCAGTTCGAGTCAGTGATTGCAGAGTTAAATCTCTCTGATCAGTCAGAGTCTGCGATTGCAGAGTTAAATCTCTCAGATCAGTCCGAGTCAGCGATTGCAGAGTTAAATCTCTCAGATCAGTCCGAGTCAGTGATTGCAGAGTTAAATCTCTCAGATCAGTCCACGTCAGTGATTGCAGAGTTAAATCTCTCTGATCATACCGAGTCAGTGATTGCAGAGTTAAATCTCTCAGATCATTCCATGTCAGCGTTTGCAGTTAAGTCTCTCAGATCAGTCAGAGTCAGTGATTGCAGAGCTAAATCTCTCAGATCAGTCAGAGTCTGCGATTGCAGAGTTAAATCTCTCAGATCAGTCTGAGTCAGTGATTGCAGAGTTAAATCTCTCAGATCAGTCCACGTCAGTGATTGCAGAGTTAAATCTCTCTGATCATACCGAGTCAGTGATTGCAGAGTTAAATCTCTCAGATCATTCCATGTCAGCGTTTGCAGTTAAGTCTCTCAGATCAGTCAGAGTCAGTGATTGCAGAGCTAAATCTCTCAGATCAGTCAGAGTCTGCGATTGCAGAGTTAAATCTCTCAGATCAGTCTGAGTCAGTGATTACAGAGTTAAATCTCTCAGATCAGTCCACGTCAGTGATTGCAGAGTTAAATCTCTCTGATCATACCGAGTCAGTGATTGCAGAGTTAAATCTCTCAGATCAGTCCATGTCAGCGTTTGCAGTTAAGTCTCTCAGATCAGTCAGAGTCAGTGATTGCAGAGTTAAATCTCTCAGATCAGTCAGAGTCAGCGATTGCAGAGTTAAATCTCTCTGATCATACCGAGTCAGTGATTGCAGGGTAAATCTCTCTGATCAGTCCACGTCAGTGATTGCAGAGTTAAATCTCTCAGATCAGTCTGAGTCAGCGATTACAGAGTTAAGTCTCTCTGATCAGACTGAGTCAGCGATTGCAGAGTTAAATCTCTCTGATCAGTCCACGTCAGTGATTGCAGAGTTAAATCTCTCAGATCAGTCCGAGTCAGCGATTGCAGAGTTATATCTCTCAGATCAGTCCACGTCAGCGATTGCAGAGTTAAATCTCTCTGATCAGTCCACGTCAGCGATTGCAGAGTTAAATCTCTCAGATCAGTCCGAGTCAGTGATTGCAGAGTTAAATCTCTCTGATCAGTCCACGTCAGCGATTGCAGAGTTAAATCTCTCTGATCAGTCCACGTCAGCGATTGCAGAGTTAAATCTCTCAGATCAGTCTGAGTCAGTGATTGCAGAGTTAAATCTCTCTGATCAGTCCACGTCAGCGATTGCAGAGTTAAATCTCTCAGATCAGTCCGAGTCAGCGATTGCAGAGTTAAATCTCTCAGATTATTCAGTTATGTATTGTTGTGTTGGTGTTTGCAGAGGTCAGGTCTGCTGAACATTATCTGTGGGTGGTCCGGGCCCTGTATCCACCCCACACTCTGCCCTCCTGTCCTTTGAGATTTTCCCTAACTCCAGCCCAGTTCATATGGAGAGTGTTTGACCCTCTCCTTGGTCCAGATGTTCATTTCACCTTCACATCTGTCAGCAAAGTTCTCTGGCCGGCGACCGGCGAAAATAACAAACTATCCGCTAATCTCATTTTGTGACTTCGCCATCGCGTCCGCGTGTTTACTGGAGCGGTCAGTTCAGGCAGGTTACCCAAACACACCTGCCGCTAGCCGCATTGACCCCGGCTCTCAGAGGTCAGGTCCACTGGGGTTCATGACACCTCCATGTCCCAGCATCTCCAGCTGTTTGCACAGGTGTCTCAGTAGATTGTCTGCTCTTGGCGTGTAATATTTCTCCATGAGCACTGACAATACCTTATTGTTACTATGGGACACAGAAAAGGGACCACATTAAAACTACATAAAAATACTAAGAACTTTGCAGTTGAATGATAATAATAAAAAATAGGAGACTGAGCTCTGCCCGAGAGCAGCGACACCATCACACTGAACCATCCACCATGGCGCAGCCTCATTCATAATGGCTGCCAAGCCGCTGAGGTGAAGTGCACTGCCGAGGCTGAAAGAAATCGCGAGTGGCGCAAGTCCAGAGCTGCCCTCACATCGCTGACGGTGTCATCACATGTCTGCCCAACGCACAGAGCCCAACCAACCATTCAATGACGAGGGGCAGAGCTACAGCCTGGAGCTGGTGGTGCAATGCACCAAGGCCCTCCTCTGGGGGGCCCCAGTGCTATTCTGTTTATTACAAAATATAATTTTACATTATATTGTTGGGGCCTGCCCACACAGGCCCACCACACTACAGAGCCACTTGGAACCCCCTGAAGCTGCCCATGGTCATGCTGATTCTTCATGGCAGACATACTGGAGTCGGTTGCCAGTTCCTTCTCCAGTGGGCCACATCATACATCTCCTGGTATTCCTCGTGGTCTCCCATCCAAGTGCTGACCAGGCCCAGCCATGCTCGGCTTCAGGGTGGAGTGACAAATGGTTCCCTGACTGGGGATCAAACCCCGGTGGCAGTGCTGAAAGTACCTAGTCCTAACCACAGGATCACCAGGGAACCCTTAATATTAGATAAATGTGTGTAATTCTATATATATTTATATAAGTCTGGCCTTGCTGGCTACATCACATATATTGAGAGACGCATACCTGAGAACAGCTGAGAAGTTAGCTCACTTCAATAGAGAAAATATCTCCTGTAGCATATCACTCCAACTCTGCTCCAAGGTCAGACCAGCACTGAAATGCCAGGCACTCTCACAGCTGACACAGATGCCCCTGGTACTTTGTTCCCTTGTGCTCTAATACGGTTTATCATTCTCTGCTGAAATCCAGCACTTGGCAGCAATGTATCAAAGTTTTCTTGAATTATTTCTCTAAAAAAAAAAAGGACCTTCTTATTTCCCTGTACAATTTGGAATCAATAAACTGGGACAGAAATATTTCAATATCATGATGTGCTACCCCCCTCAAACTCATGTTCATTGCTTCAGTGACCTCATCTATCCATATCCGCCCCTGTCATCCCCTTCTTCTTGGGCCTTCAATCTTTCCTAGCATCAGAGTCTTCTCTAGGGAATCCTGGCGTCTCATAATATGACCAAAATATCTGAGCTTCAGCCTCGTGATCAAACCTTCCAGTGACCAGTTTGTCTTGATTTCCCATAGTATTGATTTATTGGATCTTCTTGCAGTCCAAGGGACTCTAAGCAGTTTTCTCCAACACCACAATTCTCCGGCGCTCAGACATCTTTATGGTCCAGGTCTCACATCCGGATGTTACTACTGGGAGTACCATAGTGCTAACCATGCAGACCTTTATAGATAGTGATATATCTTTTTTGTTTTAATAGCTTGTTCATACTTGCCATAACTTTCCTCCCTAAACGTCTTTTAATTTCATGGCTACAGTCACCATCTGCAGAGATCTTGGAAAATAAAATCTGTCACCGCCTCCACTTCTTCTCCATCTCTTTGCCAGGAACTGAGATTGCTGTTTGCCATTGTTTTTATGCAACATACATCATAATTTCATAAACAATATCCCTCATGCCTACTTCCCTCCTCCTAAAATAAAGTAATTATATTTAGTACATAAAAACACCTTAAAAACAAGTCATAATGAAATGTAATATTTTAGGTGTGACCGTTGGGAAGCGTCCAGGACATATCTCTAATGACCGCCAGTGACAGCGGATATTTGTGGCTCGCTCTCCTTCCTGCCGTCACAAACACGCGGCTCACATATAGACAGGAAGGTCACATGCAGAGAGCGTCACATCGGTCCCAGGGACAGACCACTTGACAAAGAGGTGACAGACGGCGGTAACAGAGCCGAGTGACCATAACCGGATGATATCGATCTGTTTCCATTCAGTGGAAAGTATTTAGTAATGACTGGGAGGGGTGGGGAGGGAGAGCCACGCACCGCGAGATCCAGAGCCGCCATGTCTGGGAGCATCAACCTTACTGTAATAGTGTAATAAGGATAATCACAATGTCTTAAAGGGATATGGAAGGTTTCTAAACCTCATTTGCAGGCTCTGGGTGGTCAGATTAGTGTCCTAGCCTATCAGGGACCAGATCTTAGCAGCATGTTGCAGAGAGATGGTCACTGATTTGTTAGTATGAGACACTACTCATTGAGTCTGGGTCTGCATATGCTGCAGTGGGCAGGCCCATACAGGGATTTCTTAATAAAATAAACACTTCTTAATAAAATAAAGTCCATACAAGTAAATAGATACTCAGGGATATCATATACCTAGTAACAGCCAGGAACCTTTCATATCCCTGTAACCTAAGAAAACAAATACACTGGCCCTTTAACCAATCCATGCTTTTGTCGTGCCTATATCTGCCCTTCAGACTATTATTATTGGATTATTATTGGCGCAGCGAGCTCATGCTCACATAGCGTTCCTCGTCTTGGTAGTTATGTCCTCCTAATAAAGCTCACAGGTGGAATGCAGCCCTTCCTGCCCGGTACTCGAGTGTCCTCAAGCATTTTATGATCTCCGCCTGGCTCCTCTCGTCACTGTCACTGAGAGCGCTGCAGAGGTGACAGATCCTGTATGAGCTGCTGTTAAATGCAATTAAACGCTGGCCCCTTAAGATAGGTGGCCAAGGGTCAGAGGCAGAGATATCCTCTACAGGCAAATTATCTGATATGTACCGTCACTTTAAGTACCACCATAATGTCATAACAAGATGAGCTAATATAATTATATCCAGATCATTAATAAAACAATGATTTATAATACCAATATTCACTGTCAATGATTTGTATCAACTTCCATTTGAGCTATTTGTCTCCACCCTGATAAGGTCATCTTGGAGGAGGTGGCTGAGAAAAAGGTTGAAGAGGAATTAAGACCAATTTCATTTGATAAGAGGCCATGCAATAGTTTAAAGCAAAAGCTCAGTGAAACCACTTTAACACAGCAAGTCCCCAATAAATGGAGAACATTGTGTTGATATTAGACTGAAAATTTAGCACTGCCTGGTAGACAATGCCACCCCCCCCCCCCCCATTAACCTTACAGTGGCCGGAGATCAGAAGCATCTGGGTTTGACCATATATGCCTAGAGTATGGCTAGTGACCGAAAGAGACGAGGAACTAAAGGACTTATTGATGAGGGTGAAAGAAGAGAATGCAAAAGCTGACCTGGCGCTCAACGTTAAAAAAGATGAAGATCATGGCAAACAGCACTCGCTGGGAAATTGATGGGGAAGAAGTGGAGGCAGTGACAGATTTTATTTTCCTGGAATCTCTGCAGATGGTGACTGTAGTCATGAAATTAAAAGACGTTTGCTTCTGGGGAGGAAAGCTATGGCATGCTTGGACAAGCTAGTTAAAAGTAAAGATATTACACTATGAACAAAGGTCAGAATAGTTAGATCTCTGGTATTCCCAGTAGTAACATATGGAGGTGAGAGCTGGACCATAAAGATGTCTGAGCGCCGGAGAATTGACGCCTGTGAATTGTGTTGTTGGAGAAAACTGCTTAGAGTCCCTTGGACTGCAAGAAGATCCAATAAATCAGTACTACAGGAAATCAAGACAAACTGTTCACTGGAAGGTTTGATCATGAGGCTGAAGCTAAAATATTTTGACCATATCATGAGACGGCAAGATTCCCTAGAGAAGACTCTGATGGCGGGAAAGACTGGAGGCACAAGAAGAGGTGGGCGGCAGAGGCGGAGATAGATAGATGAGGTCACTGAAGCAATGAGCATGAGTGGCAGCGGCAAACAGATATACCTGGCATGCTGCTGTGTATAGGGTCACGGAGAGTCAGACACAACTGAACAACTAAACAACAGCAACAATTTGTTTAGTGCAGTCAACTGTCTGTGTGCCAAGTGTGTGCTCTGCCCAGTCCATGCCATGTTCACTTCCTTGTGTGCCAGTCAATGAAAGGCAAAAATGGGGTGAATTTGCCAACGTGCCATTTTAAGCTGTTCATTATATATTATGTGTTTCTAATATTGTGATCCTATCATTATAATATATAATAGTGCACCTTTGTACCTTTATGTACTTTATTTTATTAAGAAGTGCTTATACTTTAAGTTTTCTGCCTAGTACTGTGTGTGCAGTGTCTTATTCTAACCAATCAGTGACTATCTTTCAGCAACATGCTCCTAAGATGTTTTCTGTGATAGGCTAGTACACTACACTGCACGTCTTAATATAAAGTACGTCAGTAAATAGATACACAGATATATTATATACCTAGTAACACCCAGGAACCGCACGTATCCATTTAAATGGAGTGAGTGCACAAAAATGTGTACTATACCATTAGCTTTTTATATGCCTGCAGTGGTCAATGACAGAAGGAAGAAGAAAAAGACAGCCTCCTGGGCAGATCCTCTCCGGGACCCCTGACAGCAGGTGGAGAGAATTTTAGATGTAAGTTTTAAGATTAAATTGAAACCTTTTTTTCTATACAGATTTTATTTCTAATTAGCTACTAAATAAATAAACACATTACATTCTATACAGTGATACTTTAGTCTCATTCACTACATATATCCCGGATCAGCAGAGCATCGCGTCCGGGGGTTTTATATTGATATATTTACTGGTAACATTTCAAAAACTGCTACAAGTCTGTAAAATGTAACAAGGCAGAGAATAAAAGGTAAACAACAGGATATATTTATCTGCAGCGATCAATAAGCGCGCCGGAGCTTCCTGGTGTCGCGGTGCCCATACATTATTTAGTGTATAAGTGCCCGGCGCTGGGTTGTTTGTTTATGGGCTGAGGAAGTAAATGCCAAACAAGAAAGAGAACAACCTGTCCCTGGTCTGTGAGTTGGTCACCCTGTCCCTCTGATCATCATGACTGTCCCTCATTAGGAAGGTCAGTTGGTCACCCAGTCTCTCTTATACTCCCAAATGTCACTTATTAGGAGGGTCAGTCGGTCACCCTGTCCCTCTTATTCTTCCAACCATCCCTCTTTTGGAGGGTCAGTCTGTCGCCCTGTCCCTCTTATTCTTACAACCATCCCTCTTTTGGAGGGTCAGTCTGTCATGCTGTCCCTCTTATTCTTCCAACCATCCCTCTTTTGGAGGGTCAGTCTGTCACCCTGTACCTCTTATTCTTCCAACCATCCCTCTTTTGGAGGGTCAGTCTGTCACCCTGTCCCTCTTATTCTTCCAACCATCCCTTTTTTTGGAGGGTCACTCTGTCACCCTGTCCCTCTTATTCTTCCAACCATCATTCTTTTGGAGGGTCACTCTGTCACCCTGTCCCTCTTATTCTTCCAACCATCCCTCTTTTGGAGGGTCAGTCTGTCACCCTGTCCCTCTTATTCTTCCAACCATCCCTTTTTTGGAGGGTCACTCTGTCACCCTGTCCCTCTTATTCTTCCAACCATCCCTCTTTTGGAGGGTCACTCTGTCACCCTGTCCCTCTTAATCTTCCAACCATCCCTATTTTGCAGTGTCACTCTGTCATGCTGTCCCTCTTATTCTGACAACCATCCGACTTTTGGAGGGTCAGTCTGTCGCCCTGTCCCTCTTATTCTTCCAACCATCCCTCTTTTGAAGGGTCAGTCTGTCACCCTGTCCCTCTTATTCTTCCAACCATCCCTCTTTTGGAGGGTCACTCTGTCATGCTGTCCCTCTTATTCTTCCAACCATCCCTCTTTTGAAGGGTTAGTCTGTCACCCGGCGCTAAGATTGGACCTGAGGCGCAACTTTACAGTGCTGATGGTGCCCCCCATAAATTGGTGCATGTGGTGAGTGGTCAGCTCTCTGTGGTGAGTGATAGGATCTCTCTGGGGTGTGTGGTCAGCTCTCTGGGGTGAGTGGTCAGCTTTCTATTAGGTGAGTGGTCATCTCGCTGCGGTGAGTGGTCAGCTCTCTGTTGGTTGAATGGTCAGCTCTCTGTGGTGAGTGGTCAGCTCTCTGTTGGGTGAGTGGTCAGCTCTCTGTTGGGTGAGTGATCAGCTCTCTGTTGGGTGAGTGGTCAGCTCTGTGTGGTGAGTGGTCAGCTCTCTGTGGTGAGTGGTCAGCTCTCTGTTGGGTGAGTGGTCAGCTCTCTGTGGTGAGTGGTCAGCTCTCTGTTGGGTGAGTGGTCAGATCTCTGTTTAATGAGTGGTCAGCTCTCTGTGGTGAGTGGTCAGCTCTCTGTGGTGAGTGGTCAGCTCTCTGTTGGGTGAGTGGTCAGCTCTCTGTGGTGAGTGGTCAGCTCTCTGTTGAATGAGTGGTCAGCTTTCTTTGGTGACTGGTCAGCTCTCTGTTGGGTGAGTGGTCAGCTCTCTGTGGTGAGTGGTCAGCTCTCTGGGGTGAGTGGTCAGATCTCTGTTTAATGAGTGGTCAGCTCTCTGTGGTGAGTGGTCAGCTCTCTGTGGTGAGTGGTCAGCTCTCTGTTGGGTGAATGGTCAGCTCTCTGTTGGGTGAGTGGTCAGCTCTCTGTTGAGTGAGTGGTCAGATCTCTGTTTAATGAGTGGTCAGCTCTCTGTGGTGAGTGGTCAGCTCTCTGTGGTGAGTGGTCAGCTCTATGTTGGGTGAGTGGTAAGCTCTCTGTGGTGAGTGGTCAGCTCTCTGTTGGGTGAGTGGTCAGCTTTCTGTGGTGACCGGTCAGCTCTCTGTTGGGTGAGTGGTCAGCTCTCTGTGGTGAGTGGTCAGCTCTCTGGGGTGAGTGGTCAGCTCTCTGTTGGGTGAGTGGTCAGCTCTCTGTGGTGAGTGGTCAGCTCTCTGTTGGGTGAGTGGTCAGCTCTCTGTTGGGTGAATGGTCAGCTCTCTGTTGAATGAGTGGTCAGCTTTCTGTGGTGACTGGTCAGCTCTCTGTTGGGTGAGTGGTCAGCTCTCTGTGGTGAGTGGTCAGCTCTCTGGGGTGAGTGGTCAGCTCTCTGTTGGGTGAGTGGTCAGCTCTGTGTGGTGAGTGGTCAGCTCTCTGTTGGGTGAGTGGTCAGCTCTCTGTTGGGTGAGTGGTCAGCTCTCTGTGGTGAGTGGTCAGCTCTCTGTTGGGTGAGTGGTCAGCTCTCTGTTGGGTGAGTGGTCAGATCTCTGTTGGGTGAGTGGTCAGCTCTCTGAGGTGAGTGGTCAGCTCTCTGGGGTGAGTAGTCAGCTCTCTGTTGGGTGAGTGGTCAGCTCTCTGGGGTGAGTAGTCAGCTCTCTGTTGGGTGAGTGGTCAGCTCTCTGTTGGATGAGTGGTCAGCTTTCTATTAGGTGAGTGGTCAGCTCTCTGGGGTGAGTGGTCAGCTTTCTATTAGGTGAGTGGTCAGCTCTCTGTGGTGAGTGGTCAGCTTTTTATTAGGTGAGTGGTCAGCTCTCTGTGGTGAGTGGTCAGCTTTCTATTAGGTGAGTGGTCAGCTCTCTGGGGTGAGTGGTCAGCTTTCTATTAGGTGAGTGGTCAGCTCTCTGTGGTGAGTGGTGAGCTTTCTATTAGGTGAGTGGTCAGCTCTCTGGGGTGAGAGGTCAGCTTTCTATTAGGTGAGTGGTCAGCTCTCTGTGGTGAGTGGTCAGCTTTCTATTAGGTGAGTGGTCAGCTCTCTGGGGTGACTGGGATCAGCTCCCCTTGCCCACCTCCTACCTCATTCCCATTACCTGTGTGGGATCTCTGCGGTTTTCCTGGCTCTCCAGGAGCAGCTCAGCGCCCATCAGAACGATCTTGTGTCCTTGTCACAGTCGTTTAGCTCTCATCTTGATGTAAACCTTGTCAGACAGATCCTGGTGCATGTGCTGAGCCGCCACATTCAGCCTCCGCTCCTGGACACCGAGAGCCTTAACCAGTTATGTCCAGTAATGTTGTGGGGAATTGTATACTCAGTATAGCTACTGATTACCTGGGCAAGCACGAGACCCACCTACCCCAGAGACCAGACATCTCCATCATAGACATATAGAGCTACTGATTACCTGACCACACATGAGACCCACCTACCCCAGAGACCCACCTACCCCAGAGACCCGACTTCTCCATCATAGACATATAGAGCTACTGATTACCTGGGCAAGCACGAGACCCACCTACCCCAGAGACCCACCTACCCCAGAGACCAGACTTCTCCATCATAGACATATAGAGCTATGGATTACCTGGGCAAGCACAAGACCCACCTACCCCAGAGACCAGACTTCTCCATCATAGACATATAGAGCTACTGATTACCTGACCACACATGAGACCCACCTACCCCAGAGACCCACCTACCCCAGAGACCAGACTTCCATCATAGACATATAGAGCTACTGATTACCTGGGCAAGCACGAGACCCACCTACCCCAGAGACCCACCTACCCCAGAGACCAGACATCTCCATCATAGACATAGAGAGCTACTGATTACCTGACCACACATGAGACCCACCTACCCCAGAGACCCACCTACCCCAGAGACCCGACTTCTCCATCATAGACATATAGAGCTACTGATTACCTGGGCAAGCACGAGACCCACCTACCCCAGAGACCCACCTACCCCAGAGACCAGACTTCTCCATCATAGACATATAGAGCTATGGATTACCTGGGCAAGCACAAGACCCACCTACCCCAGAGACCAGACTTCTCCATCATAGACATATAGAGCTACTGATTACCTGACCACACATGAGACCCACCTACCCCAGAGACCCACCTACCCCAGAGACCAGACTTCTCCATCATAGACATATAGAGCTACTGATTACCTGGGCAAGCACGAGACCCACCTACCTCAGAGACCCACCTACCCCAGAGACCAGACATCTCCATCATAGACATATAGAGCTACTGATTACCTGGGCAAGTACGAGACCCACCTAACCCCAGAGACCCACCTACCCCAGAGACCAGACATCTCCATCATAGACATATAGAGCTACTGATTACCTGGGCAAGCATGAGACCCACCTACCCCAGAAACCCACCTACCCCAGAGACCAGACTTCTCCATCATAGACATATAGAGCTACTGATTACCTGGGCAAGTACGAGACCCACCTAACCCCAGAGACCCACCTACCCCAGAGACCAGACATCTCCATCATAGACATATAGAGCTACTGATTACCTGGGCAAGCATGAGACCCACCTACCCCAGAAACCCACCTATCCCAGAGACCAGACTTCTCCATCATAGACATATAGAGCTACTGATTACCTGGGCAAGCACGAGACCCACCTACCTCAGAGACCCACCTACCCCAGAGACCAGACATCTCCATCATAGACATATAGAGCTACTGATTACCTGGGCAAGTACGAGACCCACCTAACCCCAGAGACGCACCTACCCCAGAGACCAGACATCTCCATCATAGACATATAGAGCTACTGATTACCTGGGCAAGCATGAGACCCACCTACCCCAGAAACCCACCTACCCCAGAGACCAGACTTCTCCATCATAGACATATAGAGCTACTGATTACCTGGGCAAGCACGAGACCCACCTACCCCAGAGACCAGACTTCTCCATCATAGACATATAGAGCTACTGATTACCTGGCCAAACACGAGACCCACCTACCCCAGAGACCAGACTTCTCCATCATAGACATATAGAGCTACTGATTACCTGGCCACACATGAGACCCACCTACCCCAGAGACCAGACATCTCCATCATAGACATATAGAGCTACTGATTACCTGGCCACACATGAGACCCACCTACCCCAGAGACTAGACTTCTCCATCATAGACATATAGAGCTATGGATTACCTGGCCGCACATGAGACCCACCTACCCCAGAGACCAGACTTCTCCATCATAGACATATAGAGCTATGGATTACCTGGCCACACATGAGACCCACCTACCCAAGAGACCAGACTTCTCCATCATAGACATATAGAGCTACTGATTACCTGGCCAAACACGAGACCCACCTACCCCAGAGACCAGACTTCTCCATCATAGACATATAGAGCTACTGATTACCTGGGCAAGCATGAGACCCACCTACCCAAGAGACCAGACTTCTCCATCATAGACATATAGAGCTACTGATTACCTGGGCAAGCACAAGACCCACCTACCCCAGAGACCAGACTTCTCCATCATAGACATATAGAGCTATGGATTACCTGGCCGCACATGAGACCCACCTACCCCAGAGACCAGACTTCTCCATCATAGACATATAGAGCTATGGATTACCTGGCCACACATGAGACCCACCTACCCAAGAGACCAGACTTCTCCATCATAGACATATAGAGCTATGGATTACCTGGCCACACATGAGACCCACCTACCCAAGAGACCAGACTTCTCCATCATAGACATATAGAGCTACTGATTACCTGGGCAAGCACGAGACCCACCTACCCCAGAGACCCACCTACCCCAGAGACCAAACATCTCCATCATAGACATATAGAGCTACTGATTACCTGGGCAAGCACGAGACCCACCTACCCCAGATACCAGACTTCTCCATCATGGACATACTTGGCCACACATGAGACCCCTATATCCCCATAGACCAGACTTATCCATCCAGGATTATATTCAGTTTTTATGCTGACATTCAGATTTTGTAACTCCTTCCCCAGCTACTACTCTTTATTTCCTCTTGCTGTTGTTGTTGAGTCGTGTCCGACTCTCCGCGACCATATGGATGCCAGGTACATCTATCCATAAGATACTCAAGTGAGTTGACAGCTCCTTCTCCAGTGGATCGTGATTTGTCCTCTTTGCTATACCCTGCCCATCTTGGGTGACCCTTCATGGTGTAGCTCACAGCTTCATTGACGTACACAAGCCGTTCATCACAACAAGGTATCGATTCAGAAGGGGATACCCTAAATATACCCTTGATTTTAATCTGAGTCCCAACAACTCACAGCATATTTAAATATATTATAAGCAAAGTGGTCTACATTCTGTGGCAGCCAAAACCATACCAAAGCCAATGCTTTTAACTGGACTAATGGAAAGCCCATTCATATACAATGAGACATCTTCCTGTAAAAATAGCAAAAAATAATACAATTTGAGAAGATAAAAGTAAAAAAATCAGTTCTAGTGCCACTTCGGGGGTAGATTTTTCAGCACTTAGGTAGATTTAGACAAATCATCCTGTGCTGGGTCTGGATGGGTGAATGTGGTCACCCCCGATGATGCCCTTTGTCAGTGAAAGGGTTAATGCGCCACGTCAGTATTCCACGTTCTGAGCTGTCACAATCTGACACGAGATTCAGACATCCCTCGATCCCAGGACGGTGCCGGGATGGATGGGAGCTTCCATCTGACAAACATGAAGACTCACCTGATGCCCGAAATCCCAGAATTAATTACCTCCATCGCATAACGAGCAGATGTTGTTTATACTTTCAGCCCAACATCAAGTCAGCTCTGGGACAGATCAACTTTTTTTATTTTAACTGAGACTGTGAAAAGTTTGAGAGAAGTCTCTAGAAAAATCCTGCTGCAGAATAGCACCCAAATTTACCCCATTTTGACATAATTTCCCCCAAACTGTCTAGTTGCTCATCTTGTCCCAAATATTCTATTGGAAGTCACTCCATTTATCCACACTTCAATCCATTAAAGGGTCACTGTACTTTAAGAAAATCATCTCAATTGTGAAATACGTAACAAACTAAGAACATTAGCACATCTTTAAGCCAAGAGCACAATATATTATTTAAAAAAAAATCTTAATTTTTGAAGGTTTTATTTGCATATAGAATCTTTCCATCTTGTATGACTTCCTGATATTCTGATGAATATTAGGGCTCCATCCAGGAGGGAAATGGGACGTTATGTGTGAAATCATTGGGCCTTATAGAATTTGATGCTCCCCCCTGTGCATGCTACGAAGCATGCAGCTCCCAACAGTAACTGCAAGCCCTATCTTGCAGAGATATAAATGTCCTTCTCGCTCATGCAACCAGCACCAATGTAACATGGAGGCCTACAAGGTCTCAAAAAAACTTCACAGTTTTCTTTTTCATGAAAGCAATTTTTATTACAATTTTCCAGTTTAATTTTGCTATTTTTCACACATATTTTTATTTCATCATGCAGTTATTATTTAAGAATGTCTCTGTAACGGTCATCCACCTGACCCTTCCAACACTAGACCTCTCTGTTGGTCCCCACCTTGGATGCACGCGTACTACAGAATAAACCCAAAATCTAGACCCTCAAATACAAATATCTCAAAACCTCGGCACCATCTGTATCTCGGCCCTAATCTTCAAGTGTTCCCTGTACTGCCCCCATCCTTATCCCCGGGATCTACTCATTCCTTGTTACTAGTTACCTTCTTCCACCTTATCTTGCCTAGTCTTTGGAGCTCCGCATTGTTACGCTCTAAGCTTTGAGCTTTAAACGACCACTATATGATGAAGATTATGTTATATGGAGAAGGTAATGGACCTTATAGAGATTGGTTTATTAAAGCAGTAGAAGTGAGGAGTTTTATTGAAAAATGGCGGAGTTATATGGAGGCATTTAATAAATCTATAGGAAATGAAGCTATGAGTTATATGTATAGGGTATATAGACCAATGGAAGATATACTGAAGTTGTCCACATGGCTGGATTACCCATTAGGCAAATTAGGCAGCTGCCTAGGGCTCTTCCCTGTGAGGGGGTGCTGCTTTAAACCAAAAAAAAAATGTTTTCTGGCTTTAAAAAACAAAATGCTGCATTTCATAGACTGGCTGCTATGGGGTAACTACCTAGAACAGGAGAGTTACAACAGGAAAGGGAACTTACACGCACAGAAAAGGCAAAAATGGGTCACTTCACTGCCTAGGTGCTCCAAAAAGGAAGATTCGGCCCTGGTTGCCCACTGAGCAATAGGAGGAGTTGTGTGCATAGGGTATAAGGCCAAACAGAAGATATACTGATGTTTTCCATTGAGCTTTAGGAGGCGTTATGAGTGTTGCAGAGCAGTATCGGCGCTCATTGCGAGCCTCTCCCCCTGTGTACTTCAAGTTTTCTGCCTTGCACTGACCACCTTCGTCGCTCATCGCGAACCCCCTGTTGAGTGCCTTTGGCACTCATTGCGGGTCTCGCAAGGAGCATCTTCGGTGCTCATTGCAAGCCTCTCCTGCTCACGGTGCTCATCGTGAGCCCTGTGATGTGCGGTTGGTTTACGTCCAAAGTCCCGCGTGCCTGGCGTTGTTGGTGTAAGTTTTAGTGTGTTCGGTGTGGTGTATCTTGTACGTTTTGCGAGCCTGGCATTGCTGAGCCTCGTTTTCATGCTGTTTCTGAAATTTTGCATTTTTCGTCCACCATTTTTTTCATCAGTCGATTTTCGAGTGTCGAAAAACGCCGAATATGGGTGTATTTCGCTTGCAACCTCACTCCCAGGCTTCCTCTGTCTCCCCCTGTGCTGTATGTGAGTGTGTTAGAATTTTAAGTTTTTAGAGTTACGCGCTTGAATAGTGCTGCGCTGCTGGCTGCAATGAGCAACTTTGGCGGTAATTGTAGCCT
This sequence comes from Discoglossus pictus, assembly GCA_027410445.1. NCBI lineage: Eukaryota > Metazoa > Chordata > Amphibia > Anura > Alytidae > Discoglossus > Discoglossus pictus. Next base: position 102,487,951 of record CM050172.1, on the reverse strand, counting down.
TAGTGCTGCGCGGCTGCTTTGCCTCGATTTGCGAGGCTTGCATGTGTGACGGCAGCGCTGGCTCGACTCACTTCACGAGGTTCGAGGTTGTGCCCTCGCTTCTCACTGCGCTACCAACATCACAAACATCACCAACATTGCAAGCTTCACCATCACATATAGTCCATGTTGATCAGAATTTTTTCCATGCCCCGTCTTGCAGACATTGCAGGTTCACAACCATGAGGAGATGGGACTGCAGGGACAGGAGGTTAGATGAGATACTCTCCCTGGATGATCTAAATGAATCAGACAAGATGAAAGCTGCTGGTGACGTGAGACATCTCTTGAAGACTCAGCACTTAAGAGATTCCCAGTCCCAGGAGACACCTGATATTGATGATGTGAGAGCTTCTCACGGCCCTTGGGAGGAGGATTGGGGATATCCCATCAAGCTAAGACTGTGGGGGGTCCTCAAGGGCTTCTCTGGTGATACATCGTGACTTCATTGTATTATAATAAAGCCATAGTCCCGTCCGACCTCCCGTCCTGAGCAATATTTTCTTTTTCACCATACATAATAAGTAAATTATATAAATATTGTGCTTTTTTAAAATAGATATTTTTATTAAAATCTGTCTATACATTTCACCAGCTGTTTTTTTTCCTACAGTGCAGCATTACTGAGTTATTTAGCATTGTTTGTACTGAATTATTGTGCCAATGTGCTGTTCAGTATGCTAATTTGTGGTTCCTTTTGCTTGAGTGGTGTGGGAGGGAATGTAACGGCATAATAACAGGTATCACTGGTTGGTACAACAAGGCAGCTAATTAGTATGCACCAACTATACATTTGCATACTAATATCGCAGAAACAATGGTGAATATCTCAGCAATGGTTTACTTTAAACAATAATGGCTTGTACAGAGTATAGCTAGTTTTTAAGGCTCTTTAAGAACATCTTGATTTTTGGGTTGGCAGAATCCCTGTAAGGCAAACTAAGTTTCATGAGGTATATGTTATAGTAAAAACAATTAAATAAATAAAAAAATAAGAAAACAGAGGCTTGTCAGCAGGGCTGTAGCTGCCTTTTTGGAGCTCCTAGGCAGTGAAGTGGAGGAGCCCCTGCAAATGAGTACGTAGGGTATACACGGACCCACTTTTGCCTTTTCTGTGCGTGTAAGTTCCCTTTCATGTTCTAACTCTCTTGTTCTAGGTTGTTACCCCCTAGTAGTCAGTCTATGAACTTCAACATTTCATTTTTTTTTAAGCCAGGAGCCATTTTTTTTAAAGAGATGGTGCCCCTCACAGGGAAGTGCCCCTGGGCGGCTGCCTAGTTGGCCTATTGGGTAATCCGGCTATGGTTGTCAGCCAATCACAGGGACAATAGAGCAAAACCATCCCAGGACCTGACATTTGATTGACCGAGATGTCAACATGATGGATCTCTCAGTCTCGAGAGTTACCCGATCGTTTCTACATTACATGGTTGTGGGGAACATTAGGGCTGGTTTAGAGCACCTTAGAAGCATTTTGTTGGTTTTAATGCCTTAATTCTACTATTTTTAAATGTCTTTGCTAATAACACTGAAAAAAAATAATTATTTAGAGTACCACAAGGTAGAGTCTACGTCAGCTTCTAATTGCAAGTGTTCTCTAATAATCTTATAAGAAGGATAGACCCTCTGAATAGAAATGGTGCCGTAGAAATGTGGTGTTGGAGAAAGCTGCTTAGAGTCCCTTGGACTGCAAGAAGATCCAATCAGTCAGTACTACAGGAAATTAAGACAAACTGTTCACTGGAAGGTTTGATCATGAGGCAAAAACTCATATATTTTGGTCATATCATGAGAAGATAGGATTCTCTAGAGAAGACTCTGATGGTGGGAGAGTTTGAGGGCACACTAAGAAGGGGATGGCAGAGGCGGAGATGGATAGATGAGGTCTTGGCAGTAATGAATATGATCTTGAGGGTCAGTGGCTGACAGATATGCCTGTTGTGCTGCGGTCCATAGGGTCACTGAGAGTTGGACACGACTGAGTCATTAAACAACAACAACACCTTCTGCATGGTCCAGGTATGAAGTGTGATATCTTATTATTGTGTGCATGTAGGAGAATATTGTGGCTGGTAGCCATAAATCCTCAGCCTTATCTTCAGCTCTGCTCTGAACTTCTACATTGACGTCCATATCTATGGGTACCATAGAATGCTAAAGACAAGTCTTAAGATAGGACAAGAAGGCACTTAAGGTTCATCGTTGAGTCCTGCCGTAATTAGGGGGTCTGCCACCAGATAATGTCAAATGGTGAAATAAACAAGTACATAAGGGTACAATGCATTGTGGGTCTAGAACAGCATTGGTGTAGTTGTTGTACAGTATGGTCCAGTATGGCCTGGGCACCTCAAGAGTAGCTTGGAAAGGTATATATATATATTAAATAATTGTGAGTACTAGTCATTTACAATTTCATATTTATATTTCTCCCTGTGGTGTCCCCTAATATTTTATATACGTACCGTTGGGTAAAGCGCTACAGTCAGATCGCCCACCCCTGCCGCGCGCCAGTTCTGGGGTTACATAGGAGGGGGTTCTTGTGGCACAGACTGGCACTGATATGACTAACGTAGCTAGTTCCTGAGGTGGGGGGAGATTTTGAATACACAGGAATTTTCTACCTGCACAATAGGAATGTGGTATCTACAACTAACAGTGCTTTAACAGTATTTTTTTATTTATTTAATTCTTTTTACCATAACAGAAAAACATGAAACTTAGGGACTAAATAGTAAAGAACTGACCACACAGGTAAAAATGGGAATGTTTGTGGGCTCAGACACCCCCTCATTCCCTGTGCCACCCAATACCAACTGTCGCCAGTCCCTGCCATACATACTGTAGCACCCCCTGATTACCTCTGTCTTCATTCACAGGCCCAGAGTTGTCTCAGTTTGGGGTATCAGGGTCCCCCCGGCATGTTGTTGTTGGTCCATCTGGACGAGCTGTATTTAGAGGTAACAGGAATGATTATATCAAAGAACAACCTCATTGTGGGGTCAGGTGGAATATCAGGGAGTCGGATGTAGTGCATTACTATGATGGGCACAGTGGGGCAGTGTCTGTGATGGCCACTTAGTGAAGGGTCAGTGCCATTTAGGATGGTGGGCAGTGTCTGTGATGGCACTCAGTGAAGGGTCAGTGCCATTTTGGATGATGGGCAGTGTATGTGATGGGCACTCAGTGAAGGGTCAGTGCCATTTAGGATGGTGGGCAGTGTCTGTGATGATCACTCAGTAAAGGGTCAGTACCATTTAGGATGGTGGGCACTGTCTGTGATGGCACTCAGTGAAGGGTCAGTGCCACTTAGGATGGTGGGCACTGTCTAAGATGGCACTCAGTGAAGGGTCAGTGCCATTTAGGATGGTGGGCAGTGTATGTGATGGGCACTCAGTAAAGGGTCAGTGCCACTTAGGATGGTGGGCACTGTCTGTGATGGGCACTCAGTGAAGGGTCAGTGCCATTTTGGATGATGGGCAGTGTATGTGATGGGCACTCAGTAAAGGGTCAGCACCATTTAGGATGATGGGCAGTGTATGTGATGGGCACTCAGTGAAGGGTCAGTGCCATTTAGGATGGTGGGCACTGTCTGTGATGGGCACTCAGTGAAGGGTCAGCGCCATTTAGGATGATGGGCAGTGTATGTGATGGGCACTCAGTGAAGGGTCAGTGCCATTTTGGATGGTGGGCAGTGTCTGTGATGATCACTCAGTAAAGGGTCAGTACCATTTAGGATGGTGGGCACTGTCTGGGATGGCACTCAGTGAAGGGTCAGTGCCATTAAGGATGGTGGGCAGTGTATGTGATAGACACTCAGTAAAGGGTCAGTGCCATTTAGGATGGTGGGCAGTGTATGTGATAGGCACTCAGTAAAGGGTCAGCACCATTTAGGATGGTGGGTACTGTCTGTGATGGCACTCAGTGAAGGGTCAGTGCCATTTAGGATGGTGGGCAGTGTATGTGATGGGCACTCAGTAAAGGGTCAGTGCCACTTAGGATGGTGGGCACTGTCTGTGATGGGCACTCAGTGAAGGGTCAGTGCCACATAGGATGGTGGGCACTGTCTGTGATGGGCACTCAGTGAAGGGTCAGTGCCATTTAGGATGATGGGCAGTGTATGTGATGGGCACTCAGTAAAGGGTCAGTGCCATTTAGGATGGTGGGCACTGTCTGTGATGGCACTCAGTGAAGGGTCAGCGCCATTTAGGATGGTGGGCACTGTCTGTCATGGGCACTCAGTGAAGGGTCAGTGCCATTTAGGATGGTGGGCAGTGTATGTGATGGGCACTCAGTAAAGGGTCAGCACCATTTAGGATGGTGGGCACTGTATGTGATGGCACTCAGTGAAGGGTCAGTGCCATTTAGGATGGTGGGCAGTGTATGGGATGGGCACTCAGTAAAGGGTCAGTTCCATTTAGGATGATGGGCAGTGTATGTGATGGGCACTCAGTGAAGGGCCAGTGCCATTTAGGATGATGGGCAGTGTATGTGATGGGCACTCAGTAAAAGGTCAGCACCATTTAGGATGATGGGCAGTGTATGTGATGGGCACTCAGTGAAGGGTCAGTGCCATTTAGGATGGTGGGCAGTGTATGTGATGGGCACTCAGTGAAGGGTCAGTGCCATTTAGGATGATGGGTAGTGTATGTGATGGGCACTCAGTAAAGGGTCAGTGCCATTTAGGATGGTGGGCACTGTCTGTGATGGCACTCAGTGAAGGGTCAGCGCCATTTAGGATGGTGGGCACTGTCTGTCATGGGCACTCAGTGAAGGGTCAGTGCCATTTAGGATGGTGGGCAGTGTATGTGATGGGCACTCAGTAAAGGGTCAGCACCATTTAGGATGGTGGGCACTGTATGTGATGGCACTCAGTGAAGGGTCAGTGCCATTTAGGATGGTGGGCAGTGTATGGGATGGGCACTCAGTAAAGGGTCAGTTCCATTTAGGATGATGGGCAGTGTATGTGATGGGCACTCAGTGAAGGGCCAGTGCCATTTAGGATGATGGGCAGTGTATGTGATGGGCACTCAGTAAAAGGTCAGCACCATTTAGGATGATGGGCAGTGTATGTGATGGGCACTCAGTGAAGGGTCAGTGCCATTTAGGATGGTGGGCAGTGTATGTGATGGGCACTCAGTGAAGGGTCAGTGCCATTTAGGATGATGGGTAGTGTATGTGATGGCACTCAGTAAAGGGTCAGTGCCATTTAGGATGGTGGGCAGTGTCTGTGATGGGCACTCAGTAAAGGGTCAGTGCCATTTAGGATGGTGGGCACTGTCTGTGATGGGCACTTAGTAAAGGATCAGCACCATTTAGGATGATGGGTAGTGTGTGTGATAGGCACTCAGTAAAGGGTCAGTGCCATTTAGGAAGGTGGGCACTGTCTGTGATGGGCACTCAGTAAGGGTCAGTGCCATTTAGGATGGTGGACAGTGTATGTGATAGGCACTCAGTGAAGGGTCAGTGCCATTTAGGATGGTGGGCAGTGTATGTGATGGGCACTCAGTAAAGGGTCAGTGCCATTTAGGATGGTGGGCAGTGTCTGTGATGGGCACTCAGTAAAGGATCAGTGCCATTTAGGATGATGGGCAGTGTATGTGATGGGCACTCAGTGAAGGGTCAGTGCCATTTAGGATGATGGGCAGTGTATGTGATGGGCACTCAGTAAAAGGTCAGCACCATTTAGGATGATGGGCAGTGTATGTGATGGGCACTCAGTGAAGGGTCAGTGCCATTTAGGATGGTGGGCAGTGTATGTGATGGGCACTCAGTGAAGGGTCAGTGCCATTTAGGATGATGGGTAGTGTATGTGATGGCACTCAGTAAAGGGTCAGTGCCATTTAGGATGGTGGGCAGTGTCTGTGATGGGCACTCAGTAAAGGGTCAGTGCCATTTAGGATGGTGGGCACTGTCTGTGATGGGCACTCAGTAAAGGATCAGCACCATTTAGGATGATGGGTAGTGTGTGTGATAGGCACTCAGTAAAGGGTCAGTGCCATTTAGGATGGTGGGCAGTGTCTGTGATGGTCACTCAGTGAAGGGTAAGTGCCATTTAGCATGGTGGGGCATTTATTGGCACTCAGTGAGCAGTCAGTGTCATTTAGCATCGTGGGACAGTGTCTTTGATGGGCACTCATTGAGGGGTCAGTGTCATTTAGCATGGTGGGGCAGTGTATGTGATAGACACTCAGTAAAGGGTCAGTGCCATTTAGGATGGTGGGCAGTGTATGTGATGCGCACTCAGTAAAGGCTCAGTGCCACTTAGGATGTTGGGCAGTGTATGTGATGGGCACTCAGTAAAGGGTCAGTGCCATTTAGGATGGTGGGCAGTGTATGTTATGGGCACTCAGTAAAGGGTCAGTGCCATTTAGGATGGTGGGCACTGTCTGTGATGGCACTCAGTGAAGGGTCAGTGCCATTTAGGATGGTGGGCAGTGTATGTGATGGGCACTCAGTAAAGGGTCAGTGCCACTTAGGATGGTGGGCACTGTCTGTGATGGGCACTCAGTAAAGGGTCAGTGCCACATAGGATGGTGGGCACTGTCTGTGATGGGCACTCAGTGAAGGGTCAGTGCCATTTAGGATGATGGGCAGTGTATGTGATGGGCACTCAGTGAAGGGTCGGTGCCATTTAGGATGGTGGGCAGTGTCTGTGATGGGCACTCAGTAAAGGGTCAGCACCATTTAGGATGGTGGGCACTGTCTGTGTTGGGCACTCAGTGAAGGGTCAGCGCCATTTAGGATGATGGGCAGTGTATGTGATGGGCACTCAGTAAAGGGTCAGCACCATTTAGGATGATGGGCAGTGTATGTGATGGGCACTCAGTGAAGGGTCAGTGCCATTTAGGATGGTGGGCAGTGTCTGTGATGAGCACTCAGTAAAGGGTCAGTGCCATTTAGGATGGTGGGCAGTGTATGTGATGGGCACTCAGTGAAGGGTCAGTGCCATTTAGGATGATGCGCAGTGTCTGTGATGGGCACTCAGTAAAGGGTCAGTGCCACATAGGATGGTGGGCACTGTCTGTGATGGGCACTCAGTGAAGGGTCAGCGCCATTTAGGATGATGGGCAGTGTATGGGATGGGAACTCAGTAAAGGGTCAGTTCCATTTAGGATGGTGGGCACTGTCTGTGATGGTCACTCAGTGAAGGCTAAGTGCCATTTAGCATGGTGGGGCATTTATTGGCACTCAGTGAGCAGTCAGTGTCATTTAGCATGGTAAGACAGTGTCTTTGATGGGCACTCATTGAGGGGTCAGTGTAATTTAGCATGGTGGGGCAGTGTCTTTGATGGGCACTCAATGATGGGTCATGGCCATCAGGACAGTGGTCAGTGTCTGTGATGGGCATTCAGTGATGTGTCAGTGCCAGTTAGTACAGTGTCTATGATGGGCACTCAGTGACAGGTCAGTGCCATTTAGGAAGGTGGGCAGAGTCTATGATGGGCACTCAGTGACTTGTCAGTGCCATGTAGGATGATGGGCAGTGTCTGTGATGGGCACTCAGTGACCGGTCAGTACCATGTAGGATGATAGGTAGTGTCTGTGATGGGCACTCAGTGACGGGTCAGTGCCATGTAGGATGATGGGCAGAGTCTGTGATGGGCACTCAGTGACCGGTCAGTACCATGTAGGATGATGGGCAGTGTATGTGATGGGCACTCAGTGACTGGTCAGTGCCATGTAGGATGATGGGCAGAGTCTGTGATGGGCACTCAGTGATGGGTAAGTGGCAGTTAGTACAGTGTCTGTGATGGGAACTCAGTGAAGGGTCAGTACCATTTAGGAAGGTGGGCAGCATCTGTGATGGGCACTCAGTGATGGGACAGTGCCATGTAGGATGATGGGCAGTGTCTGTGATAGGCACTCAGTGACCGGTCAGTGCCATGTAGGATGATGGGCAGTGTCTGTGATGGGCACTCAGTGACTGGTCAGTACCATGTAGGATGATGGGCAGTGTCTGTGATAGGCACTCAGTGACCGGTCAGTGCCATGTAGGATGATGGGCAGTGTCTGTGTTGGGCACTCAGTGACCAGTCAGTACCATGTAGGATGATGGGCAGTGTCTGTGATGGGCACTCAGTGACTGGTCAGTACCATGTAGGATGATGGGCAGTGTCTGTGATGGGCACTCAGTGACTGGTCAGTGCCATATAGGATGATGGGCAGTGTCTGTGATGGGCACTCAGTGACGGGTCAGTGCCATATAGGATGATGGGCAGTGTCTGTGATGGGCACTCAGTGACCGGCCAGTGCCATGTAGGATGATGGGCAGTGTCTGTGATGGGCACTCAGTGACTGGTCAGTGCCATATAGGATGATGGGCAGTGTCTGTGATGGGCACTCAGTGACGGGTCAGTGCCATATAGGATGATGGGCAGTGTCTGTGTTGGGCATTCAGTGACCAGTCAGTACCATGTAGGATGATGGGCAGTGTCTGTGATGGGCACTCAGTGACTGGTCAGTACCATGTAGGATGATGGGCAGTGTCTGTGATGGGCACTCAGTGACTGGTCAGTGCCATATAGGATGATGGGCAGTGTCTGTGATGGGCACTCAGTGACGGGTCAGTGCCATATAGGATGATGGGCAGTGTCTGTGATGGGCACTCAGTGACCGGCCAGTGCCATGTAGGATGATGGGCAGTGTCTGTGATGGGCACTCATTTCTCTGCCCTGTGTCTCCAGACCATCAACTCATTTTATTCCCATTAAGTGACATTATTATTTCATTAGTTTCCAGTCTAATAATAACCCAGCGCTGGGTGAGGGGCGGGCTGTGCCACCACGGGCCGAGACGCTGCTGTGACCATGTCATTATTAACTACTTTAATGCCACAGCGGTCTGGGAGCAATGTGAAAGGTCAGGGACTGAGGGGAGGACATGTATTACATGCAAGATCATAAGAAAAACTTTGCACCGATTGTCTCTGCCTATTCTATCTACCTAAGTAGATCTGGTTGATTTAATCCTCAGGACAGATGTTAGTGCTATGTATGTCATATTGATGTGAGGCTGTGGGATCTACCATTTTGTTTTCTGATGATGAACTTCCTGAAGTGGGAGGGAAGTTGCACAATGAGTTTTCAGGAGGATTAATGGAAAGCTCATTAGCTTACAAGACTTATCATTATTCTACCTAACATTCTCTTCTGCCATGTCTCCCCATATTTCATGTCACCCCATATTTCATGTCTCCCCATATTTCATGTCACTCCATAATTCATGTCACCCCATATTTCATGTCACCCCATATTTCATGTCTCCCCATATTTCATGTATCCCCATATTTCATGTCTCCCCATATTTCATGTCACTCCATAATTCATGTCACCCCATATTTCATGTCACCCCATATTTCATGTCTCCCCATATTTCATGTCACTCCATAATTCATGTCACCCCATATTTCATGTCACCCCATATTTCATGTCTCCCCATATTTCATGTCACTCCATATTTCATGTCTCCCCATATTTCATGTCACCCCATATTTCATGTCACCCCATATTTCATGTCTCCCCATAATTCATGTCACTCCATATTTCATGTCACCCCATATTTCATGTCTCCACATAATTCATGTCTCCCCATAATTCATGTCACTCCATATTTCATGTCACCCCATAATTCATGTCACCCCATATTTCATGTCTCCCCATAATTCATGTCACTCCATATTTCATGTCACCCCATAATTCATGTCACCCCATATTTCATTTCACCCCATAATTCATGTCACCCCATATTTCATGTCACCCCATAATTCATGTCACCCCATATTTCATGTCACTCCATATTTCATGTCACCCCATAATTCATGTCACCCCATATTTCATGTCATTCCATATTTCATGTCACCCCATATTTCATGTCACTCCATATTTCATGTCACCCCATAATTCATGTCACCCCATATGTCATGTCACTCCATATTTCATGTCACCCCATAATTCATGTCACCCCATATTTCATGTCACTCCATATTTCATGTCACCCCTTAATTCATGTCACTCCATATTTCATGTCACTCCATATTTCATGTCACCCCATATTTCATGTCTCCCCATATTTCATGTCACCCCATATTTCATGTCTCCCCATACTTCATGTCTCCCCATATTTCATGTCACCCCATATTTCATGTCTCCCCATAATTCATGTCACCCCATATTTCATGTCACCCCTTAATTCATGTCACTCCATATTTCATGTCACTCCATATTTCATGTCACCCCATATTTCATGTCTCCCCATATTTCATGTCACCCCATATTTCATGTCTCCCCATAATTCATGTCACCCCATATTTCATTTCTCCCCATATTTCATGTCACCCCATATTTCATGTCACTCCATATTTCATGTCACTCCATATTTCATGTCTCCCCATAATTCATGTCACCCCATATTTCATGTCTCCCCATATTTCATGTCACCCCATATTTCATGTCTCCCCATAATTCATGTCACCCCATATTTCATGTCACCCCTTAATTCATGTCACTCCATATTTCATGTCACTCCATATTTCATGTCACCCCATATTTCATGTCTCCCCATATTTCATGTCACCCCATATTTCATGTCTCCCCATAATTCATGTCACCCCATATTTCATTTCTCCCCATATTTCATGTCACCCCATATTTCATGTCACTCCATATTTCATGTCACCCCATATTTCATGTCTCCCCATAATTCATGTCACCCCATATTTCATGTCTCCCCATAATTCATGTCACCCCATATTTCATTTCTCCCCATAATTCATGTCACCCCATATTTCATGTCTCCCCATAATTCATGTCACCCCATATTTCATTTCTCCCCATAATTCATGTCTCCCCATAATTCATGTCACCCCATATTTCATGTCACCCCTTAATTCATGTATCCCCATATTTCATGTCTCCCCATATTTCATGTCACTCCATATTTCATGTCTCCCCATATTTCATGTCACCCCATAATTCATGTCACCCCATATTTCATGTCACCCCATATTTCATGTCTCCCCATAATTCATGTCACCCCATATTTCATGTCACCCCATATTTCATGTCTCCCCATATTTCATGTCACCCTATATTTCATGTCTCCCCATATTTCATGTCTCCCCATATTTCATGTCACCTCATATTTCATGTCTCCCCATAATTCATGTCTCCCCATATTTCATGTCTCCCCATATTTCATGTCACCCCATATTTCATGTCTCCCCATATTTCATGTCACCCCATATTTCATGTCACCCCATATTTCATGTCTCCCCATATTTCATGTCTCCCCATATTTCATGTCACCTCATATTTCATGTCTCCCCATATTTCATGTCACCCCATATTTCATGTCTCCCCATAATTCATGTCACCCCATATTTCATGTCTCCCCATATTTCATGTCACCCCATATTTCATGTCTCCCCATATTTCATGTCACCTCATATTTCATGTCACTCCATATTTCATGTCACCCCTTAATTCATGTCACTCCATATTTCATGTCTCCCCATATTTCATGTCACCCCATATTTCATGTCACCCCATATTTCATGTCTCCCCATATTTCATGTCACCCCATATTTCATGTCTCCCCATATTTCATGTCTCCCCATATGTCATGTCTCCCCATATTTCATGTCTCCCCATAATTCATGTCACCCCATATTTCATGTCACCCCATATTTCATGTCACCCCATATTTCATGTCTCCCCATATTTCATGTCTCCCCATATGTCATGTCAACTCATATTTCATGTCACCCCATATTTCATGTCTCCCCATATGTCATGTCACCCCATATTTCATGTCACCCCATATTTCATGTCTCCCCATATTTCATGTCACCCCATATTTCATGTCTCCCCATATTTCATGTCTCCCCATAATTCATGTCACCCCATATTTCATGTCACCCCATATTTCATGTCTCCCCATATTTCATGTCTCCCCATATGTCATGTCACTCCATATTTCATGTCTCCCCATATGTCATGTCTCCCCATATTTCATGTCTCCCCATATTTCATGTCTCCCCATATGTCATGTCACTCCATATTTCATGTCTCCCCATATTTCATGTCACCCCATATTTCATGTCACCCCATATTTCATGTCACCCCATATTTCATGTCTCCCCATATTTCATGTCTCCCCATATGTCATGTCACTCCATATTTCATGTCTCCCCATATGTCATGTCACCCCATATTTCATGTCTCCCCATATTTCATGTCTCCCCATATGTCATGTCACTCCATATTTCATGTCTCCCCATATTTCATGTCACCCCATATTTCATGTCACCCCATATTTCATGTCTCCCCATATGTCATGTCACCTCATATTTCATGTCACCCCATATTTCATGTCACCTCATATTTCATGTCACCTCATATTTCATGTCACCACATATTTCATGTCACCTCATATTTCATGTCACCTCATATTTCATGTCTCCACATATTTCATGTCTCCCCATATTTCATGTCACCTCATATTTCATGTCACCCCATATTTCATGTCTCCCCATATTTCATGTCTCCCCATAATTCATGTATCCCCATATTTCATGTCTCCCCATATTTCATGTCTCTCCATATTTCATGTCTCCCCATATTTCATGTCACCCCATAATTCATGTCACCCCATATTTCATGTCACCCCATATTTCATGTCTCCCCATATTTCATGTCACTCCATATTTCATGTCACCCCATATTTCATGTCACTCCATATTTCATGTCTCCCCATATTTCATGTCACCCCATATTTCATGTCTCCCCATATTTCATGTCACTCCATATTTCATGTCACCCCATATTTCATGTCACTCCATATTTCATGTCACCCCATATTTCATGTCACCCCATATTTCATGTCACCCCATAATTCCTGTAACCCCATATTTCATGTCACTCCATATTTCATGTCTCCCCATATTTCATGTCACCCCATATTTCATGTCTCCCCATAATTCATGTCACCCCATATTTCATGTCTCCCCATAATTCATGTCTCCCCATATTTCATGTCACCCCATAATTCCTGTAACCCCATATTTCATGTCACTCCATATTTCATGTCTCCCCATATTTCATGTCACCCCATATTTCATGTCTCCCCATAATTCCTGTAACCCCATATGTCATGTCACCTCATATTTCATGTCTCTCCATATTTCATGTCTCCCCATATTTCATGTCACTCCATATTTCATGTCTCCCCATAATTCATGTCACCCCATATTTCATGTCTCCCATATTTCATGTCTCCCCATATTTCATTTCTCCCCATATTTCATGTCTCCCCATATTTCATTTCTCCCCATATTTCATGTCACCCCATATTTCATGTCACTCCATACTTCATGTCTCCCCATATTTCATGTCTCCCCATATTTCATGTCACCCCATATTTCATGTCTCCCCATATTTCATGTCACCCCATATTTCATGTCTCCCCATATTTCATGTCTCCCCATAATTCATGTCACCCCATATTTCATGTCTCCCCATATTTCATGTCTCCCCATATTTCATGTCACTCCATATTTCATGTCTCCCCATATTTCATGTCTCCCCATATTTCATGTCTCCCCATAATTCATGTCACCCCATATTTCAGGTCTCCCCATATTTCATTTCTCCCCATATTTCATGTCTCCCCATATTTCATTTCTCCCCATATTTCATGTCACCCCATATTTCATGTCTCCCCATAATTCATGTCACCTCATATTTCATGTCACCCCATATTTTATGTCTCCCATATTTCATGTCTCCCCATATTTCATTTCTCCCCATATTTCATGTCTCCCCATATTTCATTTCTCCCCATATTTCATGTCACCCCATATTTCATGTCACTCCATACTTCATGTCTCCCCATATTTCATGTCTCCCCATATTTCATGTCTCCCATATTTCATGTCACCCCATAATTCATGTCACCCCATATTTCATGTCTCCCCATATTTCATGTCACCTCATATTTCATGTCACTCCATATTTCATGTCTCCCCATATTTCATGTCACCCCATATTTCATGTCTCCCCATATTTCATGTCACCCCATATTTCATGTCTCCCCATATTTCATGTCACCCCATATGTCATGTCACCTCATATTTCATGTCTCCCCATATTTCATGTCTCCCCATAATTCATGTCACCTCATAATTCATGTCTCCCCATATTTCATGTCTCTCCATATTTCATGTCTCCCCATATTTCATGTCTCTCCATATTTCATGTCACCCCATAATTCATGTCACTCCATATTTCATGTCTCCCCATATTTCATGTCACCACATATTTCATGTATCCCCATATTTCATGTCACTCCATATTTCATGTCACTCCATAATTCATGTCACCCCATAATTCATGTCTCCCCATATTTCATGTCACCTCATAATTCATGTCTCTCCATATTTCATGTCACCCCATAATTCATGTCACCCCATATTTCATATCTCTCCATATTTCATGTCTCCCCATATTTCATGTCACCCCATATTTCATGTCTCCCCATATTTCATGTCTCCCCATAATTCATGTCACCCCATATTTCATGTCTCCCCATATTTCATGTCACCCCATATTTCATGTCACCCCATATTTCATATCTCTCCATATTTCATGTCTCCCCATATTTCATGTCACCCCATATTTCATGTCTCCCCATATTTCATGTCTCCCCATAATTCATGTCACCCCATAATTCATGTCTCCCCATATGTCATGTCACCTCATAATTCATGTCTCTCCATATTTCATGTCACCCCATAATTCATGTCACTCCATATTTCATGTCACTCCATAATTCATGTCACCCCATATTTCATATCTCTCCATATTTCATGTCTCCCCATATTTCATGTCACCCCATATTTCATGTCTCCCCATATTTCATGTCTCCCCATAATTCATGTCACCCCATATTTCATGTCTCCCCATATTTCATGTCACCCCATATTTCATGTCTCCCCATATTTCATTTCTCCCCATATTTCATGTCTCTCCATATTTCATGTCTCCCCATATTTCATGTCACTCCATATTTCATGTCTCCCCATAATTCATGTCACCCCATATTTCATGTCTCCCCATATTTCATGTCTCCCCATATTTCATTTCTCCCCATATTTCATGTCTCCCCATATTTCATTTCTCCCCATATTTCATGTCACCCCATATTTCATGTCACTCCATATTTCATGTCTCCCCATATTTCATGTCACCCCATATTTCATGTCTCCCCATATTTCATGTCTCCCCATAATTCATGTCACCCCATATTTCATGTCTCCCCATATTTCATGTCTCCCATATTTCATGTCACCCCATAATTCATGTCACCCCATATTTCATGTCTCCCCATATTTCATGTCACCTCATATTTCATGTCACCCCATATTTCATGTCTCCCCATAATTCATGTCTCCCCATATTTCATGTCACCCCATATTTCATGTCTCCCCATATTTCATGTCTCCCCATAATTCATGTCACCCCATATTTCATGTCTCCCCATATTTCATGTCTCCCATATTTCATGTCACCCCATAATTCATGTCACTCCATATTTCATGTCTCCCCATATTTCATGTCACCCCATATTTCATGTCTCCCCATATTTCATGTCACCTCATATTTCATGTCACCCCATATGTCATGTCACCTCACATTTCATGTCTCCCCATATTTCATGTCACCCCATATTTCATGTCTCCCCATATTTCATGTCTCCCCATATTTCATGTCACCTCATATTTCATGTCTCTCCATATTTCATGTCACCCCATATTTCATGTCTCCCCATATTTCATGTCACTCCATAATTCATGTCACCTCATATTTCCTGTAACCCCATATTTTATGTCACTCCATATTTCATGTCACCCCATATTTCATGTCTCCCCATAATTCCTGTAACCCCATATTTTATGTCTCCCCATATTTCATGTCACCTCATATTTCATGTCTCCCCATATTTCATGTCACCCCATATTTCATGTCTCCCCATATTTCATGTCACCTCATAATTCATGTCACTCCATATTTCATGTAACCCCATATTTCATGTCACCCCATATTTCATGTCACCCTTTAATTCCTGTAACCCCATATTTCATGTCACTCCATATTTCATGTCTCCCCATATTTCATGTCACCCCATATTTCATGTCTCCCCATAATTCATGTCACCCCATATTTCATTTCTCCCCATAATTCATTTCTTCCCATAATTCATGTCACCCCATATTTCATTTCTCCCCATAATTCATGTCACCCCATATTTCATGTCACCCCATATTTCATGTCTCCCCATATTTCATGTCTCCCCATAATTCATGTCTCCCCATATTTCATGTCTCCCCATATTTCATGTCACCCCATAATTCATGTCTCCCCATATTTTATGTCATTCCATATTTCATGTCACCCCATATTTCATGTCACCCCATAATTCATGTCTCCCCATATTTCATGTCACTCCATAATTCATGTCCCCCCATATTTCATGTCACCCCATATTTCATGTCTCCCCATATTTCATGTCTCCCCATAATTCATGTCTCCCCATATTTCATGTCACCCCATATTTCATGTCTCCCCATATTTCATGTCTCCCCATATTTCATGTCTCCCCATAATTCATGTCTCCCCATATTTCATGTCACCCCATATTTCATGTCTCCCCATATTTCATGTCATTCCATATTTCATGTCACCCCATATTTCATGTCTCCCCATATTTCAT
>CM050172.1:102421145-102463645 GCA_027410445.1 Discoglossus pictus | reverse complement strand
TGGTGTAACCTGGGAGGATGGCCAAGAAGCTTGGTCTGGAGACTTAAGGCCCACAGAGGCATGATATTTATATTATGTTCTTATGAAGAACTAGACTTGATAATGTCCAAAATGTTTACAAACTTTAAAATAAATAAATACTATTGTATTCAATTTTGCTTTAATGGCAGCCGTCATTTTATCTTTGCTCTTAGGAACCTGGGAATAACCATGGGTTCAGATAAGATCTCCATTCAGTTGTGTTGGCTGGTATTTTGCATAGCCACATGACAATTAAACTTAAAAAATGAGTAAGTAAAACCCTCCTCCTCAAGCCAAGATGAAGTGGCCATGACCTAAGCAGTGAGCTAGGTGATTTTCTCTATGTTCATGACTTGTTGTTTTCTAGTTGTTCAGTCATGTTCGACTCTCCGTGACCCTACAGCCTTCCAGGCACATTCATCAGCCATTGCCCCTCTATGCTTCCTCAAGCTCATGTTTACTGCTTCAATGACCTCCTCTCCGCATCTGCCAATCTTTCCCAGCATCCCAATCTCCTAAAAAGAATCAATGCCAATGTTATTAGTTTGTTTCACACTTCAAAAATGTGACATTTTTCCCAAACTACTGCAGTATTTTAAAATAATGCATAATTTTAAGGGAGTCAAAATAACTGAAATGGAGGTTAGCTATAGTCTAAGTGGAAATCCTCAAAAAAACAGAACCAAAGTGTCCGCCTTTAGAAACACCTTAATATTAAAATATAACTTTTAGTGAAATGTATAAAAAAATTAGAAAAACTGAAACAGGGTCAAAAATATATATTAAGAATTAAATTGTCACAAACGGAGTCAATTCTCAACAAATGGTTACTATTCACTTAATGCTGGTATATTTATAATATTCATATTAAAGCATATCATATTAAATGCATCTTAAGTCATACAGACTTTCTGATACGCTGTTAATGAGACAGCCTAAGATCTAAATAATTTAGTCTAATTGATCTTAATCTGAGGAAACATTCGTTGCAAGCACTATATTAATTCATTTCCTTGCGTTAGGACATTACTTTTTAGCGTTACTAAAACATTACTTTGATAAATAAATATGTATTTATACATAGAAGATAATTCTACTCTGCCCGTAACTTCTGAACTAATGTCTCAGAGATGCTGTGGGCTTGTCCCTAGCTACTAACGTCACAAAATGGTGTGCCCGACGCGCGTTTCGTCAGGCGTTATAATGTATATCCTCAGGTGCCTGTCATGCAAATAGATGGCAACACAGGCTCTGAAACTTGGAGTGCGGTTATTGGGCAACACTTCTAAAAAAAAGATGGAAAACACTTAGAGAAGGAGGGTGTTGCATTTTTTTAGGCAGAAATTACTTTTCGAGATTCTCTTATCTGGCTTGGTCTTTTATGGGAAGTCATTAATTAAAGTACCTCTATGGTCAAATTTTTTTATATTTTTTTATTTATATTTTTAAACAATTATATGCAATATTTTTACTGCAGGGTTCTATTTGGTTTTCTTGCCTGCTGTCCTGGTAAACTAATGAGCTTACCTGCTGTGTTGCCGGCAGCACTGGCAGTTGTGCCTGTCAAAATTCCATTATGCAAATAGACACTTCCTGTGCAGTCACGGTGTCCTCTCATCGCAGGAACTTGATCTCTTAAAGCTAAAATAATAGGTAGGGGTGCGTTTTTACCTACTGTAGGCCTATGTGGCCCAAGCCTAGGGCTGCATATTTTCAGGGGGCGGCAGTGAGCACATTGACGTGTATGCACAGAAATGTCTATATGCAGTGATATTTCTGTGTGGAATATATATATATATATATTTTTTTATGGCCATGTAACATTACATGATGACAAGAAGTTCAGACACACAAAGGCTCTGTCAATGACATTTATTTAAATATAAATACCCAGATATAGAAGCATTGCCTGTACTTAGCTAGCCCCGTGGCAGTGAAGCAGTTAAACTGGATCAGTCTGTTAAATTCTAAGCTAATATCTAATTAAAATGTTATTTATAAATATAACTGTAAACCATAGAATTCCCCATTGGAGAAGCAGATCTTGTTACTTTAAATGTTAAAATATAGATGTATTTCTATAAATTCTGCTCTGTTCATTCTATCTGGTGAGGTCTCAACAGGAAATAAACCAGGAAAATATGTAACTATGAATAATAGGAGCAGTGACACTGACCAATCAGAAATGTCCATTGCGTGTGATACTGACCAATCAGATGTGTTTATTGTGTGATGACTCTGACCAATCAGAAATCTCTGTCCTGTGTTGAACTGGTCAATCAGTCAAGGCCCTCCTATGAAATCTCTGTTGTTTATGACACTGACCAATCAGAAAGGATAGACTAGTTAGAAAATGTTTCCTTGTGTGACATT
Source organism: Discoglossus pictus (assembly GCA_027410445.1). Lineage (NCBI taxonomy): Eukaryota > Metazoa > Chordata > Amphibia > Anura > Alytidae > Discoglossus > Discoglossus pictus. The sequence goes on along the minus strand of CM050172.1, from coordinate 102,461,251 downwards.
GGCCTATCAGAAAACGTCATTCTCTCTGACACTGGCCAATCAAATGTTTTTCCTGGTTGACATTGACCAGTAGATGTTGTTTTGTGCGACACTGGCCTATAAGAAATCTCCATTAACCAATCAAAAAAATCTCTATTCTGTGATTGATCATATATATGTATCCTGTGTGACACTGACCAATCAGAAACATCATTTAGTGTGACCCTGACCAATCAGAAATGACTATCCCATATTCATAAGGCACCATCTTGTTTGCGTGGTTACATGAATGGCTCAATCAACTAAAGTGCACTTGGCAGATAGCATAAAATCTATAAAGCTAAATGTGGCCCTTACACATACATTCTGTATGTAGCATGATGTGAGTCTGTCGTGTACAGGTAAGTAGCACATGTCTGTTCCATACAAGCAGGAAGGTATGTCTAGTCTATATAAGTAGCTACATGTATGTATGTCAGTCCCACACACCAATGTCTGTCTGTACCATACAGGTAAGTAGGTGTACGTCTGTCTGTATCATACAGGTAAGTAGGTGTACGTCTGCCTGTACCATACACCAATGTCTGTCTGTACCATACAGGTAAGTAGGTGTACGTCTGTCTGTATCATACAGGTAAGTAGGTGCATGTCTGTCTGTACCATACACCAATGTCTGTCTGTACCATACAGGTAAGTAGGTGTATGTCTGCCTGTACCATATAGGTATGTTGGTGTACGTCTGCCTGTACCATACACCAATGTCTATCTGTACCATACAGGTAAGTAGGTGTATGTCTGCCTGTACCATACAGGTAAGTAGGTGTATGTCTGCCTGTACCATACACCAATGTCTGTCTGTACCATACAGGTAAGTAGGTGTATGTCTGCCTGTACCATATAGGTATGTTGGTGTACGTCTGCCTGTACCATACACCAATGTCTATCTGTACCATACAGGTAAGTAGGTGTATGTCTGCCTGTACCATACAGGTAAGTAGGTGTATGTCTGTCTGTACCATACACCAATATCTGTCTGTACCATACAGGTAAGTAGGTGTATGTCTGTCTGTACTATAAAGGTAAGTTGGTGTATGTCTATCTGTACCATACAGGTAAGTAGGTGTATGTCTGCCTGTACCATACAGGTAAGTAGGTGTATGTCTGTCTGTACCATACACCAATATCTGTCTGTACCATACAGGTAAGTAGGTGTATGTCTGTCTGTACTATAAAGGTAAGTTGGTGTATGTCTGCCTGTACCATACAGGTAAGTAGGTGTATGTCTGCCTGTACCATACAGGTAAGTAGGTGTATGTCTGTCTGTGCCATACAGGTAAGTAGGTGTATGTCTGTCTGTACCATACAGGTAAGTAGGTGTATGTCTGCCTGTACCATACAGGTAAGTAGGTGTATGTCTGCCTGTACCATACAGGTAAGTAGGTGTATGTCTGTCTGTGCCATACAGGTAAGTAGGTGTATGTCTGTCTGTACCATACAGGTAAGTAGGTGTATGTCTGCCTGTACCATACAGGTAAGTAGGTGTATGTCTGTCTGTACCATACACCAATATCTGTCTGTACCATACAGGTAAGTAGGTGTATGTCTGTCTGTACTATAAAGGTAAGTTGGTGTATGTCTGTCTGTACCATACAGGTAAGTAGGTGTATGTTTGTCTGTACCATACAGGTAAGTAGGTGTATGTCTGCCTGTACCATACAGGTAAGTAGGTGTATGTCTGTCTGTGCCATACAGGTAAGTAGGTGTATGTCTGTCTGTACCATACAGGTAAGTAGGTGTATGTCTGCCTGTACCATACAGGTAAGTAGGTGTATGTCTGTCTGTGCCATACAGGTAAGTAGGTGTATGTCTGTCTGTACCATACAGGTAAGTAGGTGTATGTCTGCCTGTACCATACAGGTAAGTAGGTGTATGTCTGCCTGTACCATACAGGTAAGTAGGTGTATGTCTTTCTGTACCATACACCAATGTCTGTCTGTACCATACAGGTAAGTAGGTGTATGTCTGCCTGTACCATACAGGTAAGTAGGTGTATGTCTGTCTGTACCATACAGGTTGGTAGATAGGTTTATGTCTATCTGTATCCTACAGGCATTTATATGAATGTCTGTTGTTCCTATAGAGGTAAGTAGACATATGTTCTGTGTGTTACATGCGTGTAGATCCTGTACAGGTAGATACGTGTACATCTAGTCTAGATCTGTTGTCGGGTTTGTACAGTTTGCTAAGACAATCGCGGTGGGGACTAGTGTGAGATGTTTTTATGTTTTTTGGAGTTGTTACAGTAAAGACTAAACATATGGGCCATTTCTCACGTTCTCGATTACTTCTCAATAGACAATGACAATCAGCACAACCTTTCTCGGAGCCTCAGAAAGTGCTTCCATGTGTAGTCTGATCATGGGATGCAGTAAAGTCTTCTAGATACTTGTGTGAGATGCTCTCTATGTGCTATGGAGGATCAACGCCTCACCTGTATCTCCTCACATCAACCAGATCTGCTGAACCCCAGGCCACAAACTTTGGACTGTAGGGTTGAGAGTTAAATATATGTGTTTCATTGTAATCTTTGTGCTATCTATTATTGTGGAAATAGCATCCTACTCTTGAGTCAAAGTGTAGGGCAAGTTATCGTGATCACTAAGGTAATCAATGACTTGGCGTCTGAAACATCTCCAGACAGTGTGGATTATTGCAAAACGTTATCACCAAGATCAGTATTCCCCTTAGACATCTCTATGGCACTTGCATTGTTCTGCATGTGTTTGAGAGGATTCAAGAAGATGTTAACTCAAGCAACTTTCTCAAGGTCATATTTCTGACTCCCGTCTGTATGACCGTTGGTCTAGTGCTATCGTGGCTTGAAGTCTGTCAAATTCGTGCCTGCTGTCTGGGCTTAGACCGTCCATAACCCTGCTGTCTTCATCCTCATCATCCTCATCACGGCTCAAAAAGGCCAACTCATTCTCGTAGCAGAAGGAATTGGTGTTTGGAAGTATGAATTTGTTCTCCACCAGGTCCTTGGCACTGCAGCGTGGAGTTGATGGAACTTCGTAGGTTTTGTGGAAGTGAGAATAATCAACTTTATACTGGTTTCTTTCCTCAAATAAGACAGGTTCAAAACGATGTCCCCATAGGATCTCATTAGATAAGTAGGAGCTCCGAGCTTGGGTTGTCATGGCAGTAGCTTCAACCATACCCTCAAGTATGACCACTATCTCAAAGTCAGTGGTCTCCAGGTCGTGTCTACTTATTCCAAACAGTGGACTCTCCTCATCAATCTCATGAAGTATTGTTATGGGTGACACCAAAAATATGCGGTCTAATCCTTTGTCAAACCCAACATTTATATCTATTTGGTCTAAAGGTATATATTCACCTTCCTCAGTGATTCTTGGTTTTATTAGCTGAGCCCGCACATGAGCCTCTACAATATGGCTCTTCCTAAGATTGCCAACTCGCCACATTAAACTGAGCTTTCCATCTCTCATGGCTATCACCGCATGGCGGCTGAAGAGTAATGTCTCGGCCCTTTTCTTGGGTCTGGCCATTTTTGCCATTATAGCACCAATCATAAAGGAGTCAATAATACAACCAACAATGGACTGAATCACCACCATGAGGACTGCGATAGGACATTCCTCTGTCACACAACGGAAACCGTATCCAATAGTTGTTTGAGTTTCAATGGAGAATAAAAAAGCTGCCATGAAACCATTTACTTGGATAACACATGGCTTGAAATCCATATCCCCAGCGGGGTTTTCTAAGTCCCCATGCACTAGAGCGATAAGCCAAAAAATCAATCCAAAGAGAAGCCATGAAATCAGGAATGCTAGAGAGAAAATGAGCAGCATATATCTCCAGCGGATGTCCACACAAGTAGTGAACATGTCTGCTATGTACCGTTGAGATTTCTCATCCATATTGGAGAACTGGACATTACATTGTCCATTTTTCTTCACAAACCGATTCCGACATTTTCTCCTGGTATGAATCTTTCCATTGCCAAACCCATTGACGCCTGGCATGGTGGTCAATCTCAGTCCCTCCTCATCAGAGGACACAATACTATATGGATTTATCTTGCTTGTGCCCATACCTGGGGGAAATTGTACGAAGCCAGACGGGTTTCAAAGAGCTCTTTGTTTGTCAGTCTTGGATATTCTTTTTGTGAAAGAAAGTCCAAATCTTCAGTACTTGAGATAATAAAAACAGCAGAATTAGGTGTGTTTATCTGCAATAGGAAAAAAAGAATAAGTTTAATCACTATCTGCCAATAACTCAACAAATGTTTAATAGACAACCTGAACCCTTGTTTGTATCCGTCTATTCCACACTTGCATACCACATTAAGGTATATCAGACCGTCTTCATCCTGAGTCAATTCACTCACACTTCATGATCTCAGTAGGAGATATATGAGATGTTAGAGAGGGAGCTGTGGTCACCTTGTTAAGTGTAGACCTGATATTGTGGCTCCAGGACCTCCTCGCCCATACCACATTGTGCATAGCTGCCTGCTTAGTGTCTAACGTTTGCCCATTTAACATTTCCTTACCTGTGCCTCTCATCGTAAATACCCACAAGAAGAACCTGCAAAAACCTCAAATCCATAGATCCCTAACATTGTCTCTTACCATATCCTCTTGTAATGGTCCTAGAACATCACAATATAATAGCAAACCAACCCTCACTGCTGCCACACTCGCCCATCCTCAATCATGGCACGATATACAGACATATTATCTACAAAAGTCTCCTCCACTGTTGAACAATTCTTGAGTCTCTCTCCATTACAACTTCAGTCAACTTCCATACACCTTTGTCCTCTAAAAACAGTTTTTTACTTTTAACACTTTCTTCTGCCACCTCCTCAACTAATTGTCCAATATTTCACAGATAAATTACATTAGTTACCACCTTTCCTTGCAACCCATCAACAATATTCTACCATCACAACAAGCCAAAATGTCCAAGCCTGGCCTCTCCTGCCAACCCACGCTCATTTATGTCTGTTAAAGAGTAAGATGTGTCTATATTTCTATCACCTTCTTACTTGCCCTTTAATCTGGCCTCATAACTCCATGCATGGCTGGTCTACTATTTTCCAAGTCCATTCCATCTGCAATCTGATGTCCACTGGGACACTCTCCAAACCACCAATCATCTTAAGTCCAAGAGCTATTTCTCTATACTACTCAAAGCTGAGTACTGGGTCCATCCTCTTTTTTTACCCCATCATCCCTCACATCCTTATAAACTTATTTTGGTTTAATCATCATCTGCATACACACAATGACCAACTCTATTTTTCCTCACCAGATTTACCATCTTCTCTAGTAGTTATAGTCACTACCTGCCTACCAGAAATCTTGTCTTGGTTGTCTCATGTTACTTAAAACTCAACATCTCAAATACTGAGCTCCTACTGTTCCTTCCTTTTGCCACAATCTCCACATCTTACTTCTCACTTATGGTTGATAACTCAACTTTCAAGTTCTCTGCCTTGGCATGTTATTGGACCCTTCACATTCAGTCACTAGCCAAATCCTGACCTTTTGGTTTCACCACTTTTTCACCCAAGACATTCAAATACACTTATCTTGTCCCATCTTGTTTTGCAACTTGCCTATCAATCAGCACTCTTATGAATGCCTCCATAAGACCCATCCACCTTACTCAGATCTTCTCCTTCCCTGTACCAACCTGACAGTCCCTCAATAGGCTTCAACCACCCCATAAAATTCCATATCTTGACTGTAACACACCAGACTCTCAACAACTCTGCGCCCCTATATCTATGCCCTCATAAATAAGTATACCCTACTTAAGCCTTTCCTCTTCTTTCAATAGCTCTCTCCATCAGAGTTTCCTCCACCCTTCAGAGATTTAAATGCTCCTTAAAATCTACATAACAGATTCAGTGTCTTGGGTGTCGGTGTCCTGGGTGTCCGTGTCCTGGGTCTCTGTGTCCTGTCAGTTATGTGTCTGGCAGCAGATAATGTCATTTACGTCTCAGTGACAATGGGGTGATCGGATGACTCGCCAGCTCTGCCGGCAAATATCCAATGATCAAACTACTGACCTTATTTTACAAGTGACATTTCATGGGATCCCAAAATGGCAGTTAGATGGAGCCTTGTGTGGGGAACGAGCCAAACCTCCCGGTAAAGGACAATGGGGAGCCCGGATTAATTTTTCTGCATTTAAAAAGATATTTAAAAATGTGCCATTCTTCATTTTATTTAAATGAATGTCCCCATGCTGAAGCAACAACTTACTTTTTATTATAATTCTGGGCTTGTCCCTACCAGCTAGTGGGTTATTGGGTTGTTCCTGTCATCCAATCAACACAATCGTATCAGCTGCCCCTGCTAGCAAATGAGCACTAATACAGCTGTACTGGCTAGGCCTAACAAAATACAACTATTTGATGTGGCCATCCATCCATCCAATTAGCACTAATACAACTGTATGAGTCATGAGTATCAGCTAATAATCCCTAATAGAATTGTATGGATAATCCGTGTCAGCCAATAATCACTAATACAACTGTATGAGTCACTCCTATCACTCAATAAGCACCCATACAACTTTATGAGTCATGAATGCCAGCTAATAAACTATATTAAACTTCTAGAAATAATCACTGTCAGACAATTAGCACTACTACAACGGTATGTGTACCTCACCTGTATTATTAATTTTAAATACTTCTGTTATGATATTTTAAGATATAGTCTTTTTCTCTCTCAAATCTAAATTGTTTTTATGAATAGCCCTACGTAAGCCCTCTGTTTCCTGCCCTATTATCTCTTCTCCACCTCACATGTAAACTCTTCTGCCTGCTTTTCAGCTCCCATTTCTGTCTGCCAGATCTACACCTACTAACTCACAAAAACCAATCCGCTCCCTGCCCCTCTCCCACCCACCCCTGGTTACTCTTAATTTATTGAGTCATGCAAATGTGTTTCAGCTGATCACTTAGCAACACCTGCTAACTATGCTTGATTACTCCTTACACAATGTATCCTCATGCCCTCTCCTTCCTCATAACCTCCTACCCTTTCCTCAGGGTCTTCTTCTCAGCCTTTCCACACCATGTCTCCAACATAACCATGTCACTTTCCATGCTCTCCTCTCCTCTTTAATGCTCCCATGAGCAACTCTCGTTCCTCCATTCACCATCTCCTCCCTCTTCTAAAGCTCATAAGCAGAAACACTTCTCAAGCTCCATTCCAATCTCCTCTCTCTCTCTCTCTCTTACCTGACCACTCTCGCTTAGGTCCCTTTCCTCTCCTACTAAATGACCTACCTTTATAACTTTGCATACCTTCCTACCTAAGTGAACAATTTCCTTGCTGACCCTTCTATAACTTATCTGTTAATTTTTGCCCAGGCTTCTGCCTCCTCCACTCCCTTAGATTGTAAGTAGTGAGTTTCCAGTCTTGTAGGGTGCTTTGGAAAAAAAACATTTCTACAAAGATTCTAAACTCAAAACAGGACCCACCATTTTCTGCAGATTTTTAACATTGTATTCTTCCTTGTTCTTATCCCCTGTACAGCGCTACAGAATATGTTGGCAAGTTACAAATAAAAGTTATTAATAATAACAATATGAGTTATGTCAGACAAATAATTAGCACTGATGCAAAATATGAGTCGTCCCTGCCAGCCAATAAGCACTTGTACAGCTGTATGAGTTGTGCATTTCATGTTAGCTAATAAACACTAATACAACTATATGAGTCGTGTCTGCAACCAAATGATCACTGATACAGATGTGTGAGTTGTGATTACTAATACAGCTGTATTACAGTTCATTGGTTCATAGCGCCACGTTATTGACAGACAAGTAAACAGTTTTCTTTTTCGTTTCTTTATTTGAATTAATAATAGGGGTTTCCATGTCCCTTCAAGTGACATTACTAGTCGTATATTAGTAGTCCTGAGCCACACTGCTCTCTCTAATTGTTCTCTGCTAATTGTTCTTTCAGATGTAAATCCTCGTTTCATGTCCCGTCTCTTTGGTACCTGCTCCCTCCAGCAATTCTAGGAAGTTTAAAGAGTGTCTGGAGACGGTGACTGTTTGAGTCTCGTCATGTTCAGGAATCACCCACTTATTGTCCTTAATCTTGTCCTAAATACGACATAAACTGCGGAGTGATGCAGTCTGCATAACTATGAGCACTCACTGAAATGGCACCAATGTATATATAATAAGCAGGTTGAAGGTGTGAGCGTCACTCAGTCATGTCCGACTCTCTGTGACCTCATGGACCGCAACACACCATGCTGAACCAATTGGTATTTATAGCAGATATACTGGAGTGGGCTGCCAGTTCTTGCTCCAGTGGGCCACAGCATACAGGTCCTGGTATTCCTAGATGGCCTCCCATCCAAGTACTGACCACACCCAACCCTGCTTGGCTTCAGGGTGGTGTGACCTCTTGGTTCCCTGACTGGAATCGAACCCAGGTCACAGAGGTGAAAGCACCGAATCCGAACCACTGGGCCACTATCGAACCCTTAGGTTGAAGGTAAAATAACATATATGATTGACATTATTAAACGCTTACTTTTAAAAGGTGTAGTATGCAAAGTAGGAGGAGCTTCTCAGCCGCCCACTGCACTCAGCACTTGGAAATGGGCGGCACAGATTGCTGCTGAGGTCATTGATCAAAATAGAATGGATAATGACACCTCAGTATAAAGACCAAGGATACAAGTGACACAAAATAATACAAATGAAATAAACACATACAAATAAATATTGTTATAAGTGGTTGTAATCTAAGTGGAAAGATAACACTGATATGTAAGTTGAGCACCCCCTGAAACAGTTTTGCCTATTCTGGTAATTAAAACTAATTGTATAACTCTATATTTGCCATGTGTTCTGATATATATATATATATATATATATATATATATATATATATATATATATATATATATATATATATATATTAATCTGATAAATACAGCGAGCATGTGCGTAAAAGGAGCCATGTATACAGTGGTTTTTGGATTATTAGAGTGAGAATGCTTTGTGGTCCCATTTGCATGTCCCCGCCCCAGCCTGTATCCATCTATCTATCTATCTATCTATCTATCTATCTCTCTCTCCTTTTCTCTCTCCCCTTTTCTCTCTCTTTCCCTCTCTCTCATTCTCTCTCTCTCCTTCTCTCTCTCTCCTTCTCTCTCTCCTTCTCCCTCTCTCTCTCTCTCTCTCTCCTCCTCTCTCTCCTTCTCTCTCTCCCTCTCCTTCTCTCTCTCTCTCTCTCTCCTTCTCTCTCTCTCTCCTCCTCTCTCTCTCTCTCTCCTCCTCTCTCTCTCTCCTCCTCTCTCTCTCTCCTCCTCTCTCTCCTTCTCTCTCTCCTTCTCTCTCTCTCCTTCTCTCTCTCCCTCTCTCTCTCTCCTTCTCTCTCTCCCTCTCCTTCTCTCTCTCTCTCTCTCTCCTTCTCTCTCTATCTCCTTCTCTCTCTCTCTCTCTCTCCTCTCTCTCTCTCCTCCTCTCTCTCCTCCTCTCTCTCCTTCTCTCTCTCCCTCTCTCTCTCTCCTTCTCTCTCTCTCCTTCTCTCTCTCTCTCCTTCTCTCTCTCCCTCTCTCTCTCTCCTTCTCTCTCTCTCCTTCTCTCTCTCTCTCTCTCTCTCTCCTTCTCTCTCTATCTCCTTCTCTCTCTCTCTCTCCTTTTCTCTCTCTCTCTCTCTCCTTCTCTCTCTCCCCTTTTCTCTCTCCTCCTCTCTCTCCTTCCCTCTCTCTCTCTCTCCTTCTCTCTCTCCCTCTCCTTCTCTCTCTCTCTCTCCTTCTCTCTCTCTCTCCTCCTCTCTCTCTCTCCTCCTCTCTCTCTCTCTCCTCCTCTCTCTCTCTCCTCCTCTCTCTCCTTCTCTCTCTCCTTCTCTCTCTCTCCTTCTCTCTCTCCCTCTCTCTCTCTCCTTCTCTCTCTCCCTCTCCTTCTCTCTCTCTCTCCTTCTCTCTCTCTCTCCTTCTCTCTCTCTCTCTCTCCTCCTCTCTCTCTCTCCTCCTCTCTCTCCTCCTCTCTCTCCTTCTCTCTCTGCCTCTCTCTCTCTCCTTCTCTCTCTATCTCCTTCTCTCTCTCTCTCTCTCCTTCTCTCTCTCTCTCTCTCCTCCTCTCTCTCTCTCCTCCTCTCTCTCCTTCTCTCTCTCCCTCTCTCTCTCTCCCTCTCTCTCTCTCCCTCTCTCTCTCTCCTTCTCTCTCTATCTCCTCCTCTCTCTCCCTCTCTCTCTCTCCTTCTCTCTCTCCCTCTCCTTCTCTCTCTCTCTCCTTCTCTCTCTCTCCTTCTCTCTCTCTCTCTCTCCTCCTCTCTCTCTCTCCTCCTCTCTCTCCTCCTCTCTCTCCTTCTCTCTCTCCCTCTCTCTCTCTCTCCTTCTCTCTCTCTCCTTCTCTCTCTCTCTCTCTCTCTCTCCTTCTCTCTCTATCTCCTTCTCTCTCTCCTTTTCTCTCTCTCTCTCTCTCCTTCTCTCTCTCCCCTTTTCTCTCTCCTCCTCTCTCTCCTTCCCTCTCTCTCTTCCTCTCCTCCTCTCTGTCTCCTCCTCTCTCTCCTTCTCTCTCTCTCTCTCTCTCTCTCTCCTCCTCTCTCTCTCTCCTTCTCTCTCTCTCCTTATCTCTCCCTCTCTCCTTATCTCTCCCTCTCTCCCTCTCTCCCTCTCTCTCTCCCTCTCTCTCTCTCCTTCTCTCTCTCTCCTTCTCTCTCTCCCTCTCTCTCTCCTTCTCTCTCTCCCTCTCCTTCTCTCTCTCTCTCCTTCTCTCTCTCTCTCCTCCTCTCTCTCTCTCCTCCTCTCTCTCCTCCTCTCTCTCCTTCTCTCTCTCCCTCTCTCTCTCTCCTTCTCTCTCTCTCCTTCTCTCTCTCCCTCTCTCTCTCTCCTTCTCTCTCTCTCCTTCTCTCTCTATCTCCTTCTCTCTCTCTCTCTCCTTCTCTCTCTCCCCTTTTCTCTCTCCTCCTCTCTCTCCTTCCCTCTCTCTCTCTCTCTCTCTCTCCTTCTCTCTCTCCTTCTCTCTCTCCTTCTCTCTCTCTCTCCTTCTCCCTCCCTCTCTCTATCTCTCCCTCTCTCCCTCTCTCCCTCTCTATCTCCCTCTCTCTCTCCCTCTCTCTCTCCCTCTCTCTCTCTCCTTCTCTCTCTCTCCTTCTCTCTCTCTCCCTCTCTCTCTCTCTCCTTCTCTCTCTCCCTCTCCTTCTCTCTCTCTCTCTCCTTCTCTCTCTATCTCCTTCTCTCTCTCTCCTTCTCTCTCTCTCCTCCTCTCTCTCTCTCCTCCTCTCTCTCCTCCTCTCTCTCCTTCTCTCTCTCCCTCTCTCTCTCTCCTTCTCTCTCTGTCTCCTTCTCTCTCTCCCTCTCTCTCTCTCCTTCTCTCTCTCTCCTTCTCTCTCTATCTCCTTCTCTCTCTATCTCCTTCTCTCTCTCTCTCTCCTTCTCTCTCTCTCTCTCTCTCTCTCCTTCTCTCTCTCCCCTTTTCTCTCTCCTCCTCTCTCTCCTTCCCTCTCTCTCTCTCTCGCCTTCTCTCTCTCCTTCTCTCTCTCCTTCTCCCTCTCTCTCTCTCTCTCTCTCTCTCTCTCTCCTCCTCTCTCTCTCTCCTTCTCTCTCTCTCCTTATCTCTCCCTCTCTCCTTATCTCTCCCTCTCTCCCTCTCTCCCTCTCTCTCTCCCTCTCTCTCTCTCCTTCTCTCTCTCTCCTTCTCTCTCTCTCCTTCTCTCTCCCTCTCTCCCTGTATACCTCAGGTAATTGAGACTTTAACCCTTGGTAGTGCTGCAGGGCCAGTGCCTAGGGCTCTACGCCACACAACGCGCCGCCATTGCACAGTGTGATTGCTCCGCACTCTGAGCCGCTTTCTCCTGCAAATCTATTTCAAGGGTAAATGCAGCTCTGGACAGGCGGACGTCCTAGGGCCAAATCAGCACGCCCCAGTTAGGCCGCAGTGACCCTGCAGGGAGTGCTGACCTGCTGGTGTCAGGCCGCCACACGCCAGCTCCAGCCCCACAGTACTGACAATTAACCTGTTATATACCATGTCTGGGAGTGCAGATAATATAATGTGTCACTATATTCTGTATCACGGTGTGTCTCTTGGTATCATGCTGTGTGTCAGTATCACTAAGCTCTGCCAAAACAATTTCCCAAAGGCTGCTGTACCTCCAGCCCTTGCAAAGTTTAGTAGATATGCCCCTATTTCTCTATACCATATTGTGTATAATCATACACATACATACAGATTTTAATAAGAACAAATAAGCCCATTTAATATACCAGGTCTATCTATCAGGTATTGAGCATAGAAACATAGATCTGATAAGAACAAAACAGCCCATCTAGTCTGCCCATTATATCTACATAACAGTTGGCTTTATACGCCACAGGATGGGCTTCTGTTTATCCCAGGCCATTCCTAGATCCTATCACATCTGGTTGTTACACTTATCTAATTGCTGTTCAGTCGTGTCCAAATCTCTGTAAATCTATCCACCGCAGGCTCATCTATCTATTATGTCTCTGGTTGTGCTTATCCATAAGGTTATCTTGGCAGATACTGGAGTGTGTTGCCAATTGCTTCTCTAGTGAACCGGTATTTGTCTGACCTCTCTGCTATGACCTGCCCATATTGGCTGAACCTTCATGTATAGCTCACAGCTTCATTAAGTACCCAAACCCCTTCACCATGACAAAGGTAGCGATCCAGAACGGGACTTATCTACTACCCATTCAGCAAATAATTATTTTTGCACATTGGGCCAATATATTTCACATTCATGATCTCTTGTTCTTGCACTTCTCCTTTTCTGAATTTTATTAAATCCCTTGATCATTCTTATTCTCCAGGATAGCCACAAGCACACCGTAAATATTCTAGATTTCTCTATTGTGATTGTCTCAATCACCTTTTTTTGTACCCTATTATTTTACCTCTAACATGGCTACCCTGTAACTTCAAATCATGACCTCTTGTTCTCGTAGATAACTAACCAGCTGTTCCTGGATGTCTTCACAATGATCTAATGATACAAAGTAACACTTGATGATGACACAATGTATCACTGTATGAGATAACATATCACTGTATGATGATACATTGTATCAAGTAGCCCAGTAATCATTTTAGTTGCCCGTCTTTGAACTCTCTTATTTTTACCCATCTGGAGATGTGATGCCCAGGGCTCCAAGTGAGGTCTTATTAGAGATATTTAAAGTGACAGGACCAGCTAACAACTCCCTGTATTCCCCGAATACAGTAATATTTTGCAATTTAACCCATAAAACCCCATTTCTACAGTTGTGCTCAAAGGTTTGCAAACCCCGCAGAAACTGGGAAATTTGGGCATTTATTTTGAAAATATGACTGATCATGCAAAAAAATGTATTTATTGAAGGATAGTGATCATATGAAGCCATTTATTATCCCATAGTTGTTTGGCTCCTTTTTAAATCATAATGATAACAGAAATCACTCAAATGGCCCTGATCAAAAGCTTACATACCCTTGCATGTTTGGCCTTGTTACAGACACATAAGGTGACACACACAGGTTAAAATGGCAATTAAAGTTTAATTTCCCACACCTGTGGCTTTTTAAATTGCAATAAGTGTCTGTACATAAATAGTCAATGAGATTGTTAGCTCTTACGTGGATGCATTGAGCAGGCTAGATACTGAGCAATGGGGAGCAGAAAATAACTGTCAAAAGACCTGTGTAACAAGGTAATGAAACTTCATAAAGATGGAAAAGGATATAAAAAGATATCCAAAGCCCTGAAAATGCCAGTCAGTACTGATCAATCACTTATTAAGAAGTGGACAATTTGGGGATCTCTTGATACCAAGCCAAGGTCAGGTAGACCAAGAAAGATTTCAGCCACAACTGCCAGAAGAAACCCCCCAAGTAACCTCAGGAGAAATACAGGCTGCTCTGGAAAAAGATGGTGTGGTTGTTTCAAGGAGCACAATACGACGATACTTGAACAAAAATGAGCTGCATGGTCGAGTTGCCAGAAAGAAGCCTTTACTGTGCCAATGCCACAAAAAAGCCTGGTTACAATATGCCCGACAACACCTTGACATGCCTCACAGCTTCTGGCACACTGTAATTTGGAGTGACGAGACCAAAATAGAGCTTTATGGTCACAACCATAAGAGGGGTCAACAAGGCCTATAGTGATAAGAATACCATAGAATACCATCCCCACTGTGAAGCATGGTGGGGGCTCACTGATGATATTACCAATATGCCAGGGTATGCACACTTTGGAGCACAACTGGGAATATATGTCCTCTTCTTGTTGTGGTGAAGGGGCTTGTGTACTTCAAAGAAGCTGTGAGCTATACCATGTAGGGTCATGTAAGATGGGCAATTCATAATGGAGAGGTCAGACAAATTACAGTCTACTGGAGAAGGAACTGGCAACCCATTGCAGTATCTCTTGCCAAGAAAACCTTGTGGATGAGAACAACCAGACACAAGATGCGACATGCTACAGTGCATAGGGTCATGGAGAGTTGGACATGACTAGACAACAACTATATATGTGTGTAATTACAGTGGTCTTTTTAACCCCTTATACCATTTATATCGCCATTCTCTCTATTTTTCCTTCCTCTAATAACTCCTTTCCTGTATTTTCTCTTCTAATTGCACTTATCTCTTGCTTTCTTTTAATCCATATTCTTAGACCTCATTTTTACAGGTCCCACCGCAGTGCTCACGCCATACGGTTGCGTTTGTTGCTATTCCCCAATACTAAGCAAAAGGAAAAAACATAAATAATTGTAGCTTTTAAATCCAGAATTCATCATCCAGCAGATCTCTCCCTTTCCATCTCTTGTTAGGTATCCAGGGAGTGAAAGAGGATCTGCCCAGGAGGCTGTCGTATTTTTTTTACTTACTAATATAGGTTTGCCTAAACTTACATTAAGTTTATTCTTCAAACACTGATTTAATTGCTAGTTACTAAATAAATAACCCCATTCTGGCATGCTACCATGTGATGGTGAAGGGGCTTGTGTACCTAAATGAAGCTGTGAGCTATACCATGTAGGGTCAACAAAATGTGCAGGTCATAGCGGAGAGATCAGACAAATTACAGTCTACTGGAGAAGGATCTGGCAACCCACACCAGTATCTTTGCCATGAAAACCATATGGATAGGCACAGACATATGGTTGCAGAGAGTTGGACATGACTGAACAACAGCAAATGAACAATATTGTTGTGCACTAGTGTCCCATAATATCTGCCTTCTATATGAACTTACTGTTCCTTTTAACCCTTAATTCCTCATATTCCTCTATTAACCCTTAATACTCCGCTGGTTCTCTCATGTAATCCTCTGCTCCACTTTCTCTCGCTTAACCCTTAATTCCCCAGCTTTCTCTTTAATCTGCCAATTCCCTGGCTGCTTCTCTCTCATTTAATCCCTAATTCCCAGCTCCGACTCTCTGCATTAATCTCCTTCTCTCTTTCTCTGTTTTTCTGATCTCTAGTGATACTTCTTCTCCTTTACCTGATATTTCCTTTCCCCTTCTCTTCATCTCCTCCCTTCAGTCTCTCTCTTTTCTCAGCTCTCTAACGCTCTCTTTCTCACAATCACACAACAGACAAAAATGGTTTCATTTAAACCTAAGTAATTAAACCAACATTTAAACTTGTCATTATCAAGCAATTGCTTTTATCTTTGTGCTAGATTATAATCACAGCTAATCATTGCTAATCACTTCCTAGGGGTCTCTGTGTCAGGCTGCTTCTAGAAATTGTGTATAGTGTATAGACCTCCGGGGAGTGGCCAGCAATGATTAGCTTTGGTTTGATTCTAGCACAAAGATAAATGCAAAGGGCAGGTTTCCCTAAAGGTAATATTCCAATGAGAAGGTTATGTTCCATGGTGGTCCAGTTGTTAGGATTCAGTGCTATCACTGCTGTGACCTGGGTTTAAATCCAGTCAGGCAACCAAGAGGTCACACCACCCTGAAGCCATGCAGGGTTGGGCCTTGTCAGTACTTGGATGGGAGACTACCTAGGAATACCAGGAGCTGTATGCTGTGGCCCACTGGAGACGGAACCGACAACCCACTCCAGTATCTCTGCCATGAATACCAAGTGGATGGGTATCTTATGGTCCATGTGGTCACAGAGAGTCAGGCACAACTGAACAAAGCAAACACACAATATATATTGACTGTAATATACATTTTTTTAGATGAATTTAGCTGAATTTGGTTCTTAACGCTTAATTTTCAAGATTATTTTTGTAACCATTGACACCCTGGAGCTCTATTTATTGGTCTTATTCTCTCTCATTTTCTATTTTTCTCTCTACATTGAAGATTTATAAATCTGTCTATTCAATTAACTAAGAAAAAATAATGAACTAAGCTCTGGATATCACCTTTAATATGTAATTATGCTGCAATGGGATCTACCATTTTGGTTTCTGCTAATTAACTGCTCGAGGTGGGAGGAGACTTTGAATGTAAAGGAAGTTCCTATCTGCACAGTGGGACTTTATCCTGTTCTATCTCTTAGAAACACAATAACCTGAAATCACCTTTGTCCATCTGAATAATTCATAACTAACACCTTCTGACACATACACCAGGAGTGAATATTAGGCTTTTCACAGTTTTAAATAAAAAACACTATTTAAAGGGCCACTCACAGAATATTTTTAACTAATTAAAATGACATGGAATTGGTCAATACTGCCCAACAACATCAAACGATTGCGAGCCCGCAACACAAAATTACAACTTTAACAGACAAAATTTTTAACACGCATAAATCGGAAAACCGACAGAAAACGGCAGTTAATTAAAAAAAATAACTTACAAACTCACACATAGCACAGGGTCAGAGGCGGGAGCCTGAGGGTGAGGTTGTAAGCTAATTTGAGGCTTAATTGGTGTTTTTCGGACATAGAAAATCGGCTAAGCAGGGAAAAAATGGCGGACGTAAAGACGTAAATGTTTTGACGCAAGATTTTGAAAATAAGAACCATCGAGAGGCCCGTAAAGTAGACAGTGGGAGACGCTCGCAATGAGGAGATGAGGCCCGCGATGAGGAGGGAGAGCCTCGCATTGTGTGGCAAACAGCATTGCCAGCCTTCACATTTTATTGCCGTCATTTTTGACGAGCAAGTCGCTAGTAGTAATAATAATAATAATGATGACATCACTGGTTAACTACTACTCAGTATTGCTGTCTAAAGCAAATATAATGTTTGTCCAATTAAAAAGTTATCACCATATACTGACATATTATTTATATATAAATGTTCAGACTGAGAGGCTGTGTGTATAAATATGAATTCCCAGCAGTCCTAGAACACACCCTGTGCTGTTATCTCTTATTACACGATGATGCTCTCCCTTACACCACGTCTCCCCACCTCGGGGTCTTTGCTCCCCCCTCCTCTTCTTAATTAATTCTGCTCGGATCACCCCCCACCACTGGGCTGGGATCGTGTCCTCGTGGGGATCACACAAGTCGCCTATTTTAAGGCACAAGTGTGACTTTTCCTGGAAAAAACAGTGTAAAAATAGTGAAAACTCGTCTGTAAGCTGCTACATTTACGTTATCGCTGCCACTGAGTCGTACAAATGGGCGACATGTTGCAGGATAGAGCAGTACTGAGCACAGAGGATCAGAGACGTTGGGGCTCATTCAGTCGCAACCGAAATACATCATTTTATGTTATTTATAGATACTCGTCACTGTCATATAGTGCAGAATGCGCAGTATTCATATATACTACATAAAGAGGTTGGAAGTGAGGGTGTGATAGAGGAGACCACACGGGAATCCCTTGCTTGAAAAAGAGACCCTGGACCTTTCCTGTTATCTTCCCACCACATTGTTGGTAGGTTTAGGGGTTAGGAGGTTAGGATTAGGGGTTATGGGTAGAGTTAGGGTTGGGGTTAGTGGTTAGCTTTAGGGGTTAGGGTAAGAGGTTAGAGTTAAGGGTTAGTGGTTACGGCAAGGGGTTAGAGGTTAGATCTGAGATTAAGGCTAGGCGTTAGGGGTTAAGGTTAGAGTTGAAGTTTAGGGTTAAGGTTAGGGGATAGGATTGGGAGTTAGGGGTTAGGGTAGGGGAGGGAAGATTACAGGAAAGATCCGACACCCTGAATAACACTGAGTAAAAAAGACTGCCATTTATATATAAACTTTTCCATACAATTATACTGTAGTGGGGGCAGACATGGCTGTTTTCGTGAACCTGATTTGTCACGTAATGCTCTAATTAATGCAAACTTACAATATAAGAAATCCCAAGTTATCTACGTGCAGGTGACAAGTCAAGTTAACAAACAAAGCAATGGCTGCCCCCACTACAGCATAGTTGCATACAGGCTGTATTATTTATTTCTGATACATTTTACAAGTCTAGTTCTTCAAAAGCAAAAGAGCATATTGTAAATATAAGACTTCAGCTGTGCTTTAATTGCACGCCCCTGAGATTGTGCTGTGGGGAGGGGTCAGGAGGATTCTTATTCTGTTTTCCTGGCCAGGGTTTGGGAGGATTTGGTTCCTAGAAGGAGATCATGATCTTGTGTGCATCTGAATACATTAGAGACTGCAGGAGTGTGACCGCCCCGGAGCGCACAGGCTGCCCCTTTGTGTGTCCAGCAGTGCCAGCCTGTGCCACCTCCCTGGGGTAGTGACACAAGGCAGGGACAGCGCTGCGAGCTGGGTGTGACACATGGCAGGGACAGCGCTGCGAGCTGGGTGTGACACATGGCAGGGACAGCGCTGCGAGCTGGGTGTGACACAGTGACAGGAAGATTATATGGAGAGGAACTGGATGTGAGACAGAGGAAGATACCATAGAAACACACGAGGAGTCATCAGATCCAGCTGCCTCATATTAGTAGATCACACCGACCCCATGAGATCTACCTGCCCCTAGATCACACCGACCCCATGAGATCTACCTGCCCCTAGATCACACCGACCCCATGAGATCTACCTGCCCCTAGATCACACCGACCCCATGAGATCTACCTGCCCCTAGATCACACCTACCCCATGAGATCTACCTGCCCCTAGATCACACTGACCCCATGAGATCACACCGACCCCATGAGATCTACCTGCCCCTAGATCAAACCTACCCCATGAGATCTACCTGCCCCTAGATCACACTGACCCCATGAGATCTACCTGCCCCTAGATCACACCGACCCCATGAGATCTACCTGCCCCCTAGATCACACCGACCCCATGAGATCTACCTGCCCCTAGATCAAACCGACCCCATGAGATCTACCTGCCCCTAGATCAAACCGACCCCATGAGATCTACCTGCCCCCTAGATCACACCTACCCCATGAGATCTACCTGCCCCTAGATCACACCTACCCCATGTGATCTACCTGCCCCTAGATCACACCGACCCCATGAGATCTACCTGCCCCCTAGCTCACACCTACCCCATGAGATCTACCTGCCCCCTAGCTCACACCTACCCCATGAGATCTACCTGCCCCTAGATCAAACCGACCCCATGAGATCTACCTGCCCCTTAGATCACACCTACCCCATGAGATCTACCTGCGCCTAGATCACACCAACCCCATGAGATCTACCTGCCCCTAGATCACACCGACCCCATGAGATCTACCTGCCCCCTAGCTCACACCGACCCCATGAGATCTACCTGCCCCCTAGCTCACACCGACCCCATGAGATCTACCTGCCCCCTAGATCACACCGACCCCATGAGATCTACCTGCCCCTAGATCACACCGACCACATGAGTCTACCTGCCCCTAGATCACACCGACCCCATGAGATCTACCTGCCCCCTAGCTCAAACCGACCCCATGAGATCTACCTGCCCCCTAGATCACACCGACCCCATGAGATCTACCTGCCCCTAGATCACACCGACCCCATGAGATCTACCTGCCCCTAGATCACACCGACCACATGAGACCTACCTGCCCCTAGATCACACCGACCCCATGATATCTACCTGCCCCTAGATCACACCGACCCCATGAGATCTACCTGCCCCTAGATCACACCGTCCCCATGAGATCTACCTGCCCCCTAGATCACACCGACCCCATGAGATCTACCTGCCCCTAGATCACACCGTCCCCATGAGATCTACCTGCCCCTAGATCACACCGACCCCATGAGATCTACCTGCCCCTAGATCACACCGACCCCATGAGATCTACCTGCCCCTAGATCACACCGTCCCCATGAGATCTACCTGCCCCTAGATCACACCGACCCCATGAGATCTACCTGCCCCTAGATCACACCGACCCCATGAGATCTACCTGCCCCTAGATCACACCTACCCCATGAGATCTACCTGCCCCCTAGATCACACCTACCCCATGAGATCTACCTGCCCCCTAGATCACACCTACCCAATGAGATCACACCTACCCCCTAGATCACACCTACCCCATGAGATCTACCTGGCCCCTAGATCACACCGACCCCATGAGGTCTACCTACCCCCTAGATCACACCTACCCCATGAGATCTACCTGCCCCCTAGATCACACCGACCACATGAGACCTACCTACCCCATGAGATCTACCTGCCCCTAGATCAGACCGACCCCATGAGATCTACCTGCCCCCTAGATCACACCTACCCCATGAGATCTACCTGCCCCCTAGATCACACCTACCCCATGAGATCTACCTGCCCCTAGATCACACCGACCCCATGAGATCTACCTGCCCCTAGATCAAACCTACCCCATGAGATCTACCTGCCCCCTAGATCACACCTACCCCATGAGATCTGCCTGCCCCCTAGATCAAACCTACCCCATGAGATCTACCTGCCCCTAGATCACTTCTACGCCATGAGATCTACCTGCCCCCTAGATCACACCTACCCAATGAGATCACACCTACCCCCTAGATCACACCTACCCCATGAGATCTACCTGCCCCCTAGATCACATCTACCCCATGAGATCTACCTGCCCCCTAGATCACACCTACCCCATGAGATCTACCTGCCCCCTAGATTACACCTACCCCATGAGATCTACCTGCCCCCTAGATCACACCTACCCCATGAGATCTACCTGCCCCCTAGATTACACCTACCCATGAGATCTACCTGCCCCCTAGATCACACCTACCCCATGAGATCTACCTGCCCCTAGATCACACCGACCCCATGAGATCTACCTGCCCCTAGATCAAACCTACCCCATGAGATCTACCTGCCCCCTAGATCACACCTACCCCATGAGATCTGCCTGCCCCCTAGATCAAACCTACCCCATGAGATCTACCTGCCCCTAGATCACTTCTACGCCATGAGATCTACTTGCCCCCTAGATCACACCTACCCAATGAGATCACACCTACCCCCTAGATCACACCTACCCCATGAGATCTACCTGCCCCCTAGATCACATCTACCCCATGAGATCTACCTGCCCCTAGATCACACCTACCCCATGAGATCTACCTGCCCCTAGATCACACCTACCCCATGAGATCTACCTGCCCCCTAGATCACACCTACCCCATGAGATCTACCTGCCCCCTAGATTACACCTATCCCATGAGATCTACCTGCCACCTAGATTACACCTACCCCATGAGATCTACCTGCCACCTAGATTACACCTACCCCATGAGATCTACCTGCCCCCTAGATCACACCTACCCAATGAGATCACACCTACCCCCTAGATCACACCTACCCCATGAGATCTACCTGCCCCCTAGATCACATCTACCCCATGAGATCTACCTGCCCCTAGATCACACCTACCCCATGAGATCTACCTGCCCCTAGATCACACCTACCCCATGAGATCTACCTGCCCCCTAGATCACACCTACCCCATGAGATCTACCTGCCCCCTAGATTACACCTATCCCATGAGATCTACCTGCCACCTAGATTACACCTACCCCATGAGATCTACCTGCCACCTAGATTACACCTACCCCATGAGATCTACCTGCCCCCTAGATTACACCGACCCCATGAGATCTACCTGCCACCTAGATTGCACCTAGCTACCACCAAATCAGACCAACCTATCCCTAGATCAGACCTACCTGCCACCATATTAGGCCTGTCTGCCTCCCAAATCAGGCTTGACTGCCCCCCCCCCTCCCCGATCAGATTTAACTGCCACACGTTAGACTTACTTACCCCCCATCAGACCTGTCTTCCCCCTACATCTGACCTACCTGCCATCAGACCTAGCTACCGCCAACTCAGGCCTACCTACCCCGAGATCAGCCCTGCCTGCCCTTAGATCAAACCTAGCTATGCCTGGATCAGACCTAGCTGCCCCCCCCCCCATATCAGACTGGGCTGCCCCCCAAATCAGAGCTTCCTGACCCTCAAATTAGACTTGGCCGCCCGCCCCCCCAGGTCAGATTTAGCTGCCATTCATAAGACTTGCCTACCCCTAGATCAGACCTAGCTGCCCTAACATAAGACCTACCTGCCCCCCAAATCAGACCTACCCCCCACAAATCATACCCACCCCCCACAAATCATACCCACCCCCCACAAATCAGACCTACCCCCCACAAATCAGACCTACCCCCCACAAATCAGACCTACCCCCCACAAATCATACCCACCCCCCACAAATCAGACCCACCCCCACAAATCAGACCTACCCCCCACAAATCAGACCCACCCCCACAAATCAGACCTACCCCCCACAAATCAGACCTACCCCCCACAAATCAGACCTTCTTTCCCAAACATTAGACCTGCCTGCTCCCCAAATCACACCCATCTGTCTCCCCACATTATTCTTTCCGCTCTACCCAGATCAATCCCCTTGTATCCCTATTTGTGTGCACCTGTGTGTGTGATTTAGGAAGTACACTGCATGTTTGTCCTTGTGCGTCAGTGTGGTGTGTACCTGTGTGTATGTTCGTGTGTGTCTCTGGGTATATGTGTGTGTGTTCCTGTGTGTGTGTGTTAGTGTGTGTCTCTGGGTATACGTGTGTGTGTTTCTGTGTGTATATGTGTGTGTCTCTGAGTATATGTGGGTACCTGTGTGTGTGTGTTAGTGTGTGTCTCTGGGTATACGTGTGTGTGTTTCTGTGTGTATATGTGTGTGTCTCTGGGTATATGTGGGTACCTGTGTGTGTGTGTGTTAGTGTGAGTCTCTGAGTATATATACGTGTGTGTGTTCATGTATGTCTATTGGGTGTATGTGTGAGTAACTGTCTGTGTGTGTGTGTCAGTGTGTGTGTGCCATATACATATTTATGAGCAGTGCTCGGTGTAGTATAGAAACAAACATTAATCATCAAAACCAGGTCACCCTCTGCGTGTCCCCTAGTGCGTGTGAGTGTGTGCGTGTGAGTGTGTGCATGTGTGTGTGTGCATGTGAGTGTGTGTGTGAGTGTGTCTGAGGGCTAGATTGCCTAAAGTGTGATGTTTCTTCCTAATAAGGTGCCACATCACCCGTACACATGGCATACACAGCAGATAAGCACAACTGCTTGTAGTGTAAGTGTTGGGGTCACAGCATGCCCGGGGTACGCATAACAACATCCTGAGGATTGATTAAGCCAAATTTTAGGTAGATATAATGAGCAGACTAGATGGGCCTTTTTGGTTGTTCTCTATGGTTCTTTCCTATGGAGCCAGTTGATATGAGTGGGACAGGTCTGTCTGTTTAGTGAGATATTTCCCAGCTTAGTGAATATAGCCCACTGTGGGGTAAGCCGGTGTGTTTTGTGTCCCCCCCCCCTTAGGCCACTGATCGTCAGGTCCCTGTGACTAGGTGATACATGAGATGGGGGGCCCACACACCCCCTGTCCACCCCTCTGTTCCCTATCACTGACCCGTTACTTGCCCTTTCCTCCCCTCCCTGCACCTGTCCACTCCACACTCACATCTCCTCCACTCCAGACGTCTGAAATCATCAGCTCCTCGAAACTTGATATCTTATCTGAGCACCTTCCAAGGCTCTTGAGCTGAAAATCATCTGCGTAGAGTACAGTGTCCTTAAGGGGGTCTGAGAGGAGACTTGTGTGACCTCACCGACACTTTATTATAATACCACCAGGCTGGAAGCCAAGGTCCCCAAACAAAAGTATAATTGTATGTATTAGTTACTGCTCCTGAAGCAGTGTCTCTTATTATAACACCAGACTGTAAGCTTTAGTGGCAGGACATCTCATTATACTGCTAGATTGTAAGCTCTTGTGACATGTTCTCTTATTATAACACTAGACTGTAAGCTCTTGTGACATGTTCTCTCATTATAACAGTAGAGGGTAAGCTTCTGGGCCAGGATCTCGCAATATAACACTAGACATGCAGGGTCCCTCCTTATACCACTATATTGGTATTTTATTATGACACTAGATGGTAAGCTCTTGGGACAGTGTCTCTCATATCACACTGCACTGGGTTTCTGGGTCTCTCACACTTCTTGTGGGCAGCGTTAGAGTTTCCTATTATAACAATAAGCTTCTGAGGCTAAGTCTCTTATTGCAAAACTAGATTGTTAGCTCCTGAGGTTGGATCTCATACTGTACCACTAGATTGTAAGCTCCTGAGGTTGGATCTCATACTGTACCACTAGATTGTAAGCTTCTGAGGTTGGATCTCATACTGTACCACTAGATTGTAAGCTTCTGAGGTTGGATCTCATACTGTACCACTAGATTGTAAGCTCCTGAGGTTGGATCTCATACTGTACCACTAGATTGTAAGCTCCTGAGGTTGGATCTCATACTGTACCACTAGATTGTAAGCTCCTGAGGTTGGATCTCATACTGCACCACTAGATTGTAAGCTTCTGAGGTTGGATCTCATACTGTACCACTAGATTGTAAGCTCCTGAGGTTGGATCTCATACTGCACCACTAGATTGTAAGCTCCTGAGGTTGGATCTCATACTGCACCACTAGATTGTAAGCTTCTGAGGTTGGATCTCATACTGCACCACTAGATTGTACTATACACATAATGTAGACTGGACCCTGCCCTTGGTCCTATACACATAATGTAGACTGGACCCTGCCCTTGGTACTATACACATAATGTAGACTGGACCCTGCCCTTGGTACTATACACATAATGTAGACTGGACCCTGCCCTTGGTACTATACACATAATGTAGACTGGACCCTGCCCCTGGTACTATACACATAATGTAGACTGGACCCTGCCCTTGGTACTATACACATAATGTAGACTGGACCCTGCCCTTGGTACTATACACATAATGTAGATTGGACCCTGCCCTTGGTACTATACACATAATGTAGACTGGACCCTGCCCCTGGTACTATACACATAATGTAGACTAGACCCTGCCTTGGTCCTATACACATAATGTAGACTGGACCCTGCCTTGGTCCTATACACATAATGTAGACTGGACCCTGCCCTGGTCCTATACACATAATGTAGACAGGACCCTGCCCTTGGTCCTATACACATAATGTAGACTGGACCCTGCCCTTGGTACTATACACATAATGTAGACTGGACCCTGCCCTTGGTCCTATACACATAATGTAGACTGGATCCTGCCCTGATCCTATACACATAATGTAGACTGGACCCTGCCCTTGGTCCTATACACATAATGTAGACTGGACCCTGCCCTTGGTCCTATACACATAATGTAGACTGGACCCTGCCCTGGTCCTATACACATAATGTAGACTGGACCCTGCCCTGGTCCTATACACATAATGTAGACTGGACCCTGCCCTGGTCCTATACACATAATGTAGACTGGACCCTGTCCTTGGTCCTTTACACATAATGTAGACTGGACCCTGTCCTTGGTCTTATACACATAATGTAGACTGGACCCTGCCCTTGGTACTATACACATAATGTAGACTGGACCCTGCCCTGGTCCTATACACATAATGTAGACTGGACCCTGCCCTTGGTACTATACACATAATGTAGACTGGACCCTGCCCTTGGTCCTATACACATAATGTAGACTAGACCCTGCCCTGGTCCTATACACATAATGTAGACTGGACCCTGCCCTGGTCCTTTACACATAATGTAGACTGGACCCTGTCCTTGGTCTTATACACATAATGTAGACTGGACCCTGCCCTTGGTACTATACACATAATGTAGACTGGACCCTGCCCTGGTCCTATACACATAATGTAGACTGGACCCTGCCCTTGGTACTATACACATAATGTAGACTGGACCCTTCCGCTGGTCCTATACACAAAATGTAGACTGGACCCTGCCCTTGGTCCTATACACATAATGTAGACAGGACCCTGCCCTTGGTACTATACACATAATGTAGACTGGACCCTGCCCCTGGTCCTATACACATAATGTAGACTGGACCCTGCCCCTGGTCCTACACATAATGTAGACTGGACCCTGCCCTGTTACTATACACATAATGTAGACTGGACCCTGCCCCTGGTACTATACACATAATGTAGACTGGACCCTGCCCTTGGTTCTATACACATAATGTAGACTGGACCCTGCCCTTGGTCCTATACACATAATGCAGACTGGACCCTGCCCTTGGTCCTATACACATAATGTAGACTGGACCCTGCCCCTGGTCCTATACACATAATGTAGACTGGACCCTGCCCTTGGTACTATACACATAATGTAGACTGGACCCTTCCGCTGGTCCTATACACAAAATGTAGACTGGACCCTGCCCTTGGTCCTATACACATAATGTAGACAGGACCCTGCCCTTGGTACTATACACATAATGTAGACTGGACCCTGCCCCTGGTCCTATACACATAATGTAGACTGGACCCTGCCCCTGGTCCTACACATAATGTAGACTGGACCCTGCCCCTGGTACTATACACATAATGTAGACTGGACCCTGCCCTTGGTTCTATACACATAATGTAGACTGGACCCTGCCCTTGGTCCTATACACATAATGCAGACTGGACCCTGCCCTTGGTCCTATACACATAATGTAGACTGGACCCTGCCCCTGGTCCTATACACATAATGTAGACTGGACCCTGCCCTTGGTCCTATACACATAATGTAGACTGGACCCTGCCCCTGGTCCTATACACATAATGTAGACTGGACCCTGCCCTTGGTCCTATACACATAATGTAGACTGGACCCTGCCCCAGGTCCTATACACATAATGTAGACAGGACCCTGCCCCTGGTACTATACACATAATGTAGACTGGACCCTGCCCTTGGTCCTATACACATAATGTAGACTGGACCCTGCCCTTGGTACTATACACATAATGTAGACTGGACCCTGCTCCAGGTCCTATACACATAATGTAGACTGGACCCTGCCCCTGGTCCTATACACATAATATAGACTGGACCCTGCCCTTGGTCCTATACACATAATGTAGACTGGACCCTGCCCTGGTACTATATACATAATGTAGACTGGACCCTGCCCTTGGTCCTATGCACATAATGTAGACTGGACCCTGCCCCAGGTCCTATACACATAATGTAGACTGGACCCTGCCCCTGGTACTATACACATAATGTAGACTGGACCCTGCCTCAGGTCCTATACACATAATGTAGACTGGACCCTGCCCTTGGTACTATACACATAATGTAGACTGGACCCTGCCCTTGGTCCTATACACATAATGTAGACTGGACCCTGCCCTGGTCCTATACACATAATGTAGACTGGACCCTGCCCTGTTACTATGCACATAATGTAGACTGGACCCTGCCCTTGGTCCTATACACATAATGTAGACTGGACCCTGCCCCAGGTCCTATACACATAATGTAGACTGGACCCTGCCCTGGTCCTATACACATAATGTAGACTGGACCCTGCCCTGTTACTATGCACATAATGTAGACTGGACCCTGCCCTTGGTCCTACACACATAATGTAGACTGGACCCTGCCCTTGGTCCTATGCACATAATGTAGACTGGACTCTGCCCCTGGTCCTATACACATAATGTAGACTGGACCCTGCCCTTGGTCCTATACACATAATGTAGACTGGACCCTGCCCTTGGTCCTATACACATAATGTAGACTGGACCCTGCCCTTGGTACTATACACATAATGTAGACTGGACCCTGCCCTGGTACTATACACATAATGTAGACTGGACCCTGTCCTTGGTCCTATACACATAATGTAGACTGGACCCTGCCCTGTTACTATACACATAATGTAGACTGGACCCTGCCCTTGGTACTATACACATAATGTAGACTGGACCCTGCCCTTGGTCCTATACACATAATGTAGACTGGACCCTGCCCTTGGTCCTATACACATAATGTAGACTGGACCCTGCCCTGTTACTATACACATAATGTAGACTGGACCCTGCCCTTGGTACTATACACATAATGTAGACTGGACCCTGCCTGGTACTATACACATAATGTAGACTGGACCCTGTCCTTGGTCCTATACACATAATGTAGACTGGACCCTGCCCTGTTACTATACACATAATGTAGACTGGACCCTGCCCTTGGTACTATACACATAATGTAGACTGGACCCTGCCCTTGGTCCTATACACATAATGTAGACTGGACCCTGCCCTTGGTACTATACACATAATGTAGACTGGACCCTGCCCCTGGTCCTATACACATAATGTAGACAGGACCCTGCCCTTGGTCCTATACACATAATGTAGACTGGACCCTGCCCCTGGTCCTATACACATAATGTAGACAGGACCCTGCCCTTGGTCCTATACACATAATGTAGACTGGACACTGCCCTTGGTCCTATACACATAATGTATACTGGACCCTGCCCCTGGTACTATACACATAATGTATACTGGACACTGCCCTTGGTCCTATGCACATAATGTAGACTGGACCCTGTCCTTGGTCCTATACACATAATGTAGACTGGACCCTGCCTTGTTACTATACACATAATGTAGACTGGACCCTGCCCTTGGTACTATACACATAATGTAGACTGGACCCTGCCCTTGGTACTATACACATAATGTAGACTGGACCCTGCCCCAGGTCCTATACACATAATGTAGACTGGACCCTGCCCCTGGTCCTATACACATAATGTAGACTGGACCCTGCCCTTGGTACTATACACATAATGTAGACTGGACCCTGCCCTTGGTACTATACACATAATGTAGACTGGACCCTGCCCCTGGTCCTATACACATAATGTAGACTGGACCCTGCCCCTGGTCCTATACACATAATGTAGACTGGACCCTGCCCTTGGTACTATACACATAATGTAGACTGGACCCTGCCCTGGTCCTATACACATAATGTAGACTGGACCCTGCCCCTGGTCCTATACACATATTGTAGACTGGACCCTGCCCCTGGTCCTATACACATAATGTAGACTGGACCCTGCCCCTGGTCCTATACACATATTGTAGACTGGACCCTGCCCCTGGTATTACAATCCGAGTACAGACTGGATACTTCCCCCCTGGGCGGTGTAGATGGGACTTTGCCCCCTGGTAATACACTCAAACTTTGGAATGAACTATAACCCCGGGTACAAAGTGTGGGCTTTGCCCGTTGGTATTACACTCAATGTGTAGAATGGACTCACTGGTACTGCGCAGAGTACCCACTGAACTTGGCCTTCTGGACTGTGCCACTCATAGTGCACTCAGGATGTAGACTGGACCCTGCCCTTGGTATAGAGTGGGCTCTGACCCTTGGTATAGAGTGGGCTCTGACCCTTGGTATAGAGTGGGCTCTGACCCTTGGAATAGACTGGACCCTGCCCTTAGTATAGAGTGGGCTCTGACCCTTGGTATAGAGTGGGCTCTGACCCTTGGTATAGAGTGGGCTCTGACCCTTGGAATAGACTGGACCCTGCCCTTGGTATAGAGTGGGCTCTGACCCTTGGTATAGAGTGGGCTCTGACCCTTGGTATAGAGTGGGCTCTGACCCTTGGAATAGACTGGACCCTGTCCTTAGTATAGAGTGGGCTCTGACCCTTGGTATAGACTGGACCCTGCCCTTAGTATAGAGTGGGCTCTGACCCTTGGTATAGAGTGGGCTCTGACCCTTGGTATAGAGTGGGCTCTGACTCTTGGTATAGAGTGGGCTCTGACCCTTGGAATAGACTGGACCCTGCCCTTAGTATAGAGTGGGCTCTGACCCTTGGTATAGAGTGGGCTCTGACCCTTGGTATAGAGTGGGCTCTGACCCTTGGAATAGACTGGACCCTGTCCTTAGTATAGAGTGGGCTCTGACCCTTGGTACCACACCGAGTTCTAACTGGGCTGTATAATAACAGAGGAGGCTCCTTCACTTGTGGTAATGGTGTATCTGCTGTTAGTACTGATCCATATCTGCTGAGCTCAGTACTTATTTACAGAACCTGATTTACAGAACCCCCATGTTACCTGTACACGGGGCGGGTGTATTATTTATAAGGAGCCGGCATTTTCCGTAGCACTATTTACTTAATACAGATAGCAAAATAAAATGAGTTTTAGGGTACGATACAAGACAGATGGGTAAATAGAGCGCAACAGAGTGCGTGCAACAGGAATGAGGTTACTACTCCGAAGAGCTTACAATCTAGAAGATACAGTATAGGCATTAACCCTGCCCCTGCCACAGCAGGCGTGTGCGGTACCATGGGAAACACCATGTAATAGAATGAACCCCATAATATCACACGCTGCCCCCCACAAACTGGTCCCCATAATATCACATACTCATATCTCCCAGCATCCAAAGTTGCAAAGAGGGAAACATGGTTTTGAAAAGACATTTGCCTCTGATATTAATATTCACTAACACTGGCAGCAGCTTGAGGACAATATCACAATATATATATATATATATATATATATATATATATACTGCAGGAGAGACTCGGGGGCCCCCACCTGAACCCTGGGAGAAAACACTGAGACGGGAACCAGAGACAAAAGTATCGTCTGGAATAGACTTAGATTGTAAGCTCTTATGGGACAGGGACCTCTACACCTCCTTTACTAGTCTGGAACTTGTGTCATATTTGTTTTATGTACTCACTGGATCTCCTGTACTTGGGATATGATGGTGCTTTATAAATAAAGGATAATAATAAGTATATTCATAATAAAATAAACAATAATAATAATAATACTGTATAAATAATAATAATAATATTAATAATAATAATGGTATAAATAATATTAATAATAACACTGTATAAATAATAATAATAATAATAATAATAATAATAATACAATATAATAATGGGATAAATAATAATAATAATAATAATAATAATAATAATAATAATAATGTTATAAATAATAATAATAATAATAATAATAATAATAATAATAATAATAATAATTGTTCTTAAGTGTGTCTCCAAAAGGGGACATTTGTTGAGCTTTGGATACAGAGGGATTTTCCTTTAGAAGGTGACCTGCTCTGGAGGACTGGACCCCATAAGTTCATCCCAGACTGGATCCCATCAATATCACAGAAATGATCCCATAATATAAAAAAAAGGAAAGTTTGCCCATCAGAAATATCAGTCTCAAGTGTATTTAAACATTAACCCTTTCTTGGCATCCCAACAGTAACTAAAGTAATATGGCAGAGAGTGCCAGTGTGAGGGGCTACCCTGTAACTATGTGAGTGGCTCTGTTCTGTTCTGTCTTGATGTGGAGAACTCCAAAACATGGCACCCCTCCCTGGATTTGCGGTTTCCGAGCTCTTACCTCTCACACCAGGTCAGACCTCCTGAGCCCAGCCTACAGATCCGCACAGTGAGCTGGAGGGGAGCCCAGAGCTTCCCCTGCCCTGTCATGGCCAGCACATTCTCCAGGCAGCTGATGAGGTCCCCCCATGTCCATGCTCAGGAGAGACCTCAGAAGTCCAGTGCTCAGCTGCCCACTTCTTGGGGCAGGGTGGTGGGTCTTCCCATGCTGTGTTGTGCCCAGTGTCCAGGCTCTCAGGTTGGGTACCCAGGTTGTGCCCAGTGTCTCGGAGTGGTACCCAGGATTTTGGCTCTTATTCTGTGCTCAGTGCCCAGGAAATGAAGGAGTCTTGTTTACGATGATGTGCCAACACTCCAGGCTTCCGGGTGGTATAGAGGGTCCAGGCTCCTGTGTGATACTCCTCAGCTCTGTATCTGACACTATGCAGGACACCAGGCTTAGGCTCCCACTGCTCCTGCCACTAACAGCAGCTCCTGTAAATACCAGGCAGCAAAGCCCTACATCAGCACTTTGTAAGTTTGTGTCTGCAGGTCCTCGGTCCCTCACACACTCACTCCTGTGTGTCCCTCCATGCCGCTCTCCTCCTCTCTATCTCCCTCCCCATCAGCCCTGGATGTAGCTCACAGCTCTTCTCCCTGTGTGTGAGGCTGAGCTGGGCAGGGTAATGTCACTGAGCTCTCCTCCTCAGCACTGCACATCCCAGCCCTCCTCTCCCTCATCTCATCTCTCCCCCCTCAAGCTCATCCCTCTCCCCATCACTTCCCTGCTCCATATTATTTTAGAAGCTCACCCCTCTCTTCTCAGCGTATTCAGTCCCTCTCGCCCTATATCCAATCCTTCCCTCCACATCATCTATATCCCACCTCTCCCTCATTACTCTACATACCCCATGATCGTACCCACACCTCCTTCCTCTCATTCCCAAAATCATTCCTCGCCCTCCTTAACATCTCCTCTCCTCTTCCTCCATACCAACATCCATGTCACTCCTAAACTTCAACCATCTCCTCATGAACCTTCCACCTCCACCCCATTACTCACCAACTCCACCATATCCACCTCATTTTCCTCCCTCCCACACATTATCTCTCTGTCCTCTAACACATTCTTTTCTTCCTCTGGTAAACCCAACATCTTCTTACTCCTCTACACCGCACCGCCACTCTAGTTGTGTGCTCTTTCCTGTTACAACTCTTCTCTCTAGTTTTTCCAGTTCTTCCCTCTACAGTTCATCCAACTCCCTCCTCCATCTCATCCCTTCCTTAACATCTCATCAAACTTTCCATTTCTACGCTCATTCCCACCAGTTGAACCATCTCCCACTTGTAACTCATCTCTCTCAAGTTCATTGCTCCCACTTGCCAAGTCATCCATTCCCCCTCACCATTTTGTCCCTTTGCTACCCCAGTTCACTCCTCTC
The DNA here is from genome assembly GCA_027410445.1 of Discoglossus pictus. Taxonomy (NCBI): domain Eukaryota; kingdom Metazoa; phylum Chordata; class Amphibia; order Anura; family Alytidae; genus Discoglossus; species Discoglossus pictus. The sequence continues at coordinate 102,428,156 of CM050172.1, read as the reverse complement.
CATTTCACCCTTTCATCCCTCATTCCCTCCTCCATTTTTTTGCTTTCCTCCTCCTTATGTCTCTTCTCTCACCCTAATTCTTCTCACCTTGTCTTACCGCAACCCCCCCTCCTATTGAACTCTTACCCTGTACTTCAACTCTTCCATCAACTCCTTGTTATTCTCCAACCAGCTCCTCTCTCCACTTTCTCCAATTCATTTCTCTAAACTTCATGCACCCTCCTCCTCCACATTTCCCTCCATCTCATTTATCTTTCAATCTCCAAACTCATCTATCTCCCCAATGATCTTCATCCACTCCCTCCGTGGTTCATCATTTCCCCTCAAGCTCATCCATCAGACTCCAGGTATTGTTTTCCCTTTTCATTCCATCTCTTCCTCCACCTCATCCTCCTCCTTCAGTAGCTCATCTCTCTCCTCCCTCCAGTTCATCCCTCGCCATCTGCCTCCCTCATCCATTTCCTTTTCCAACTCCCTCCTCTCCTCCCTCCAATTCATCCCTCACAGCCTCCCTCACTTATCCATTTCCTTCTCCAACTCCCTCCTCTCCCCCTCCAGTTCATCCCATACCACCTCCCTCACTCATCCATTTCCTTCTCCAACTCACTCCTCTCCTCCCTCCAGTTCATCCCTCACCACCTCCCTCACTCATCCATTTCCTTCTCCAACTCACTCCTCTCCTCCCTCCAATTCATCCCTCACAGCCTCCCTCACTTATCCATTTCCTTCTCCAACTCACTCCTCTCCTCCCTCCAGTTCATCCCATACCACCTCCCTCACTCATCCATTTCCTTCTCCAACTCACTCCTCTCCTCCCTCCAGTTCATCCCTCACCACCTCCCTCACTCATCAATTTCCTTCTCCAACTCACTCCTCTCCCCCTCCAGTTCATCCCTCTCCACCTCCCTCACTCATCCATTTCCTTCTCCAACTTACTCCTCTCCTCCCTCCAGTTCATTCCTCACCACCTCCCTCACTCATCCATTTCCTTCTCCAACTCACTCCTCTCCCCCTCCAGTTCATCCCTCACAGCCTCCCTCACTCATCCATTTCCTTCTCCAACTCACTCCTCTCCTCCCTCCAGTTCATCCCTCACAGCCTCCCTCACTTATCCATTTCCTACTCCAACTCACTCCTCTTCCCCTCCAGTTCATTCATCACCACCTCCCTCACTCATCCATTTCCTTCTCCAACTCACTCCTCTCCTCCCTCCAGTTCATCCTTCACCACCTCCCTCACTCATCCATTTCCTTCTCCAACTCACTCCTCTCCCCCTCCAGTTCATCCATCACCACCTCCCCCACTCATCCATTTCCTTCTCCAACTCACTCCTCTCCCCCTCGAGTTCATCCCTCACCATTTCCCTCACTTATCCTATTCCTTCTCCAACTCACTCCTCTCCCCCTCCAGTTCATCCCTCACCACCTCCTTCACTCATCCATTTCCTTCTCAACCTCACTCCTCTCCCCCCTCCAGTTTATCCCTCACCACCTCCCTCACTCATCCATTTCCTCTTCCCCTCCAGTTCATCCATCACCACCTCCCTCACTCATCCATTTCCTTCTCCAACTCACTCCTCTCCTCCCTCCAGTTCATCCCTTTCCACCTCCCTCACTCATCCATTTTTCTTCTCCAACTCACTCCTCTCCCCCTCCAGTTCATCCCTCACCACCTCCCTCACTCATCCATTTCCTTTTCCAACTCACTCCTCTTCCCCTCCAGTTCATCCCTCACCACCTCCCTCACTCATCCATTTCCTTTTCCAACTCACTCCTCTCCTCCCTCGAGTTCATCCCTCACCACCTCCCTCACTCATCCATTTTCTTTTCCAACTCACTCCTCTTCCCCTCCAGTTCATCCCTCACCACCTCCCTCACTCATCCATTTCCTTCTCCAACTCACTCCTCTCCTCCCTCCAGTTCATCCCTCTCCACCTCCCTCACTCATCCATTTCCTCTCCTCCCTCCAGTTCATCCCTCACCACCTTCCTCACTCATCCATTTCCTTCTCCAACTCACTCCTCTCCCCCTCTAGTTCATCCCTCTCCACCTCCCTCACTCATCCATTTCCTCTTCCCCTCCAGTTCATCCCTCACCACCTTCCCTCACTTATCCATTTCCTTCTCCAACTCACTCCTCTCCCCCTCTAGTTCATCCCTCTCCATCTCCCTCACTCATCCATTTCCTTCTTCGACTCACTCCTCTCCCCCTCCAGTTCATCCCTTTCCTCCCCAGCTCACTGCCCTCCTCCCTCCAGTTCACTCTCCTCCTCCATCTTCTCCTCACCCAACTCACTCCTCCTTAAGTTAACTGACCACCACTAGAATATCCCTCTGCTCCCTCCAGTTAATTCTTCATTCTTTTCTTCTTCTCCTCTCATCTGTTCATACCTCTCCTCTTCTGGCTCATCCCCCACCACCTGCCACGCTCGTCTTTTTCCTCTTCCGACTTACTTCTCTTTTCCATCCAGTTCATCCCTCATCCCTTTCCTCCTCCAACTCACTCCTCTCCTCCATCTAGTTCATCCATATCCCCTCGCTCATCCCTTTCATCATCCAACTTTCTTCATCCAGTTCACCCCTCTCTCCGCGGTCATCCCTTTCCTCCTCAATCTCACTCCTTTCTTCCTCCAGCCCTCTCCTCCCTCCAGTTCAGCCTTCTCCCCATCCAATTCATCCCTCACCACCTCCCCCACTGATCAATTTCCTTCTCCAGTTCACTCCTCTCCTCCTTCCCTCCATTCATCTCTTTCCTCCTCAATCACATCCTTTCTCCTCCCTCCGGTTCATTCTTCTCCTCTCTTCTATTCATCCCTCTCCTCCTCCAGCTCATCCCTCCTTCTTCCCCTTTCCTGGCGGATCTGATAATAGTGCCTCCCCAAATCACCTCCTTTTATTTCTTGCTGCCAGACTTGCCCTATGACCCCAGATCAGCACCGATTTAACCCCACTGTGTCTGGCTCTCTATACAATACTACTGATAGGTCCATAACTTTTTAAAGCTCTTAGAATATGGATATAAATATATTATGTCTCAGAGCTCCTCCAATCCTCTTCTTTATAGCATATGCAAATGAGCTGATTAGCTGAGAGATCATGCCGTGTATCATGCACACTTTTTGTAGATCAGTCACCCCATGCCCTCTTGTTTGAGCACGCTGTCTTTGCATGGGTTTTGTGATATAACTTTAGACTGGGGACACGTGATAAATTTGTGGTTAAATCCGAGTGGTTAGATGTGAATTTTCTCAGATGGAGTCCTTTTTGTACGATGATAAAGGATTTATTCCCAGGGCCCCCCTTGCGCTCTCTGTATGCGCATCTTGGCGCCAATCGCTTTATTTTATCTGTTCTGCAAATTGCTGCTCTCATCTCTGGGATGTGATGAAAAATCCCGGGAGAGGAAAGGTGACCTTGAGCTTGTTGTGTCCTTCCCAGCATCCTCCAGGGCTGCCCCTTCCCACAATGCTCTTCCTATACCTACAGGTGAGGCCAGGAAAAGTGGGGTACAGGTAATAGGTGCCAGGTCTAGGGGAGACCATGGCGCTGCAAAAAAAAGTTACATTTGTTTTGTGTGAGTGGGCACATTCAGCATATACAAGCAATGAATCCAGGAGAGAAAAACGTGAGCTCGAAAGAGAGAGAGGAGAGTAATGGAGGAGAGTCGAGTAATGGAGGAGAGTCGAGTAATGGGGGAGATGAGAGTAATAGAGGAGAGGAGAGTAATGGGGAAAGGAGAGTATTGGAGGAGAGGAGAGTAATGGAGTAGATGAGAGTGATGGAGAGGAGGAGAGTAATGGAGGAGATGAGAGTAATGGGGAAGAGGAGAGTAATAGAGGATATGAGAGTAATGGAGGAGATGGGAGTAATGGAAGAGAGGAGAGTAATGGAGAAGATGAGAGTAACGGGGAGAGGAGAGTAATGGGGAGAGGAGAGTAATGGAGGAGAGTGATGGAGGAGATGAGAGTGATGGAGGAGAGGAGAGTATTGGAGGAGAGTAATGGAGGAGATGGGAGGAATGGGGGAGAGGAGAGTAATGGAGGAGATGATAGTAATGGGGAGAGGAGAGTAATGGAGGAGAGGAGAGTAATGGAGGAGATGAAAGTGATGGAGGAGAGGAGAGTAATGGAGGAGAAGAGAGTGATGGGGAGAGGAGAGTAATGGAGGAGAGGAGAGTAATGGAGGAGAGAGAAGTGATGGAGGAGAGGAGAGTAATGGAGGAGATGGGAGAAATGGGAGAGAGGAGAGTAATGGAGGAGATAAGAGTAATGGAGGAGAGGAGTGTAATGGAGGAGAGGAGTGTAATGGAGGAGAGGAGTGTAATGGAGGAGAGGAGAGTGATGGAGGAGATGGAAGTAATGGGGGAGAGTAGAGCAATGGAGAAGAGTAGAGTAATGGAGGAGATGAGAGTAATGGGGGAGAGTAATGGTGGAGAGTAATGTAGGAGATGGGAGTAATGGAGGAAAGGAGAGTAATGTAGGAGATGGGAGTAATGGGGGAGAGGAGAGTAATGGAGGAGATGAGAGTAATGGGGGAGATGAGAGTAATGGAGGAGATGAGAGTGATGGAGGAGATGAGAGTAATGAGGAGAGGAGAGTATTGGAGGAGAGGAGAGTGATGGAGGAGAGTAGAGTGATGGAGGAGAGTAGAGTGATGGAGGAGAGTAGAGTGATGGAGAGGAGGAGAGTAATGGAGGAAATGAGAGTAATGGGGGAGAGTAATGGGGGAGAGTAATGGGGGAGAGTAATGGAGGAGAGTAATGGAGGAGATGGGAGTAATGGGGAGAGGAGAGTAATGAGGAGAGGAGAGTAATGAGGGAGATGAGAGTAATGGAGGAGATGAGAGTGATGGAGGAGAGGAGAGTAATGGAGGAGATGGGAGAAATGGGAGAGAGGAGAGTAATGGAGGAGATGGGAGAAATGGGAGAGAGGAGAGTAATGGAGGAGATGAGAGCAATGGGGGAGAGGAGAGTAATGGAGGAGAGGAGAGTAATGGAGGAGAGGAGTGTAATGGAGGAGAGGAGATTGATGGAGGAGATGGAAGTTATGGGGGAGAGTAGAGCAATGGAGAAGAGGAGAGTGATGGAGGAGAGGAGAGTGATGGAGGAGAGGAGAGTGATGGAGAGGAGGAGAGTAATGAAGGAGTCTAGAGTAATGGGGAGACGAGAGTAATGGAGGAGAGAAGAGTAATGGAGGAGATGAGAGTGTTGGAGGAGAGGAGAGTAATGGAGGAGATGAGAGTAATGGAGAGGAGGAGAGAAATGGGTAGAGAAGAGTAATGGAGGAGAGTAATGGAGGAGATGAGAGTGATGGAGGAGAGGAGAGTAATGGAGGAGATGAGAGTGTTGAAGGAGAGGAGAGTAATGGAGGAGATGAGAGTAATGGAGAGGAGGAGAGTAATGGGTAGAGAAGAGTAATGGAGGAGAGGAGAGTAAGGGAGGAGATGTAAGTAATGGGGAAAGGAGAGTAATGGAGAAGAGGAGAGTAATGGAGGAGATGTAAGTAATGGGGAAAGGAGAGTATTGGAGGAGAGTAATGGAGTAGATGAGAGTGATATGGAGGAGATGAGAGTAATGGGGAAGATGAGAGTAATGGAGGATATGAGAGTAATGGAGGAGATGGGAGTAATGGAAGAGAGGAGATTAATGGAGGAGATGAGAGTAACTGGGAGAGGAGAGTAATAAAGGAGATGTAAGTAATGGGGAGAGGAGAGTAATGGGGAGAGTTGAGTAATGGAGGAGAGGAGAGTAATGGAGGAGATGAAAGTAATGGAGGAGAGTAATGGAGGAGAAGAGAGTGATGGGGGAGAGGAGAGTAATGGAGGAGATGATAGTAATGGGGAGAGGAGAGTAATAGAGGAGAGAAAAGTAATGGAGGAGATGGGAGAAATGGTAGAGAGGAGAGTAACGGAGGAGAGGAGTGTAATGGAGGAGAGGAGTGTAATGGAAGAGAGGAGAGTAATGGGTAGAGAAGAGTAATGGAGGAGATGGGAGTAATGGAGGAGAAGAGAGTAATGAGGAGAGGAGAGTAATGGAGAAGAGTAGAGTGATGGAGAAGAGTAGAGGGATGGAGGAGAGGAGAGTGATGGAGGAGAGGAGAGTAATGGAGGAGATGAGAGTGATGGAGAGGAGGAGAGTAATGGAGGAGATGAGAGTAATGGTGGAGAGTAATGGAGGAGAGTAATGTAGGAGATGGGAGTAATGGGGGAGAGGAGAGTAATGGAGGAGAGGAGAGTGATGGAGGAGATGGAAGTAATGGGGGAGAGTAGAGCAATGGAGAAGAGGAGAGAAATGGAGAAGAGGAGAGTAATGGAGAAGAGGAGAGTGATGGAGGAGAGGAGAGTGATGGAGGAGAGGAGAGTAATGGAGGAGAAGAGAGTTATGGAGAGGAGGAGAGTAATGGGGGAGATGAGAGTAATGGGGGAGAGTAATGGTCGAGAGTAATGGAGGAGATGGGAGTAATGGAGGAAAGGAGAGTAATGTAGGAGATGGGAGTAATGGGGGAGAGGAGAGTAATGGAGGAGATGGGAGTAATTGGGGAGAGGAGAGTAATGGAGGAGATGAGAGTAATGGAGGAGATGAGAGTGATGGAGGAGAGTAGAGTAATGGATGAGATGAAAGAAATGGGGGAGAGGAGAGCAATGGGGGAGAGGAGAGCAATGGGGGAGAGGAGAGCAATGGAGGAGAGGAGAGTAATGGAGGAGAGGAGTGTAATGAAGGAGAGGAGAGTGATGGAGGATATGGAAGTAATGGGGGAGAGTAGAGCAATGGAGAAGAGGAGAGTAATGGAGAAGAGGAGAGTAATGGAGAAGAGGAAAGTAATGGAGAAGAGGAGAGTGATGGAGGAGAGGAGAGTGATGGAGGAGAGGAGAGTAATGGAGGAGATGAGAGTGATGAAGAGGAGGAGAGTAATGGAGGAGATGAGAGTAATGGGGGAAAAGAGAGTAATGGAGGAGAGGAGAGTAATGTAGGAGATGAGAGTAATGGGGGAGAGGAGAGTAATGGAGGAGATGAG